>JAGXJF010003252.1:0-32377 GCA_019208055.1 Stipa capillata | reverse complement strand
GTCACACCCTGTTTTTCTCATCGGGTTTTCCCTGAAAACCCGAAACCCTTCGAACACGTATATGCGTGTGTTGATGTTCAACCATGGTTTCAAGTCATCAGAGTCTCGCTTTTTCTCGAGCATGTCATCGCATGGGAAGCTCTCGAGTTACGTTGCACCATCACGCAATGAACCCGGGTTACCATCCGTCATCGCATGTGCATTCAGAAAACCCTAACCCTAATCGGACACATGCACTTTATGCTCACGACATCCCTAAACCCTAGAGCTATGCGGCAACCTGCCCAAACTGCTCCCAGCCGCCCAAACACGATACCCAACCTTCCCCGTGCCCTACCGCAGTCTTGCCATCGTCCGAAGCCCTAAAACCCAATCTGTCGTCCAAAACCCTAATTAGGTTTTCTCCCTATTAGAAAATCAAAAAGTGTTATCACATGCACTTTAACTTCTCCAAAATGTCTAGAAAAACTCTAGGAGCTTCTTGAGTCTATTCTTCACCAAGATATAAAATAAAACTTGAAGGCCCAGTTCAAAACTTTTGAATTACATTCAAAATTCAAATTTGGTCAAATCTTCCCTTTGAACTGCAACCCCTCCATTTCTTGCTCAGAAAATTCCAGAAAAATTACACCATACTCCACTCAGTACCCTGGTTCCAAATATGTAAAAATATTTTTACCTCTAGTTCAAAGATTTGCCAGGGCAGTCATCAAGCACTTTGTGCATTTCTCCTTCTTCCCTTGAATTTGAGCTCAACCCCCAACCACTCTTCTCCCAACTACCTACCAGGGCATTTGCCATCACTAGGCACTGGCTCCATCAGCTGAACCTCACAGAATACTTTAGCTCCACAGCATACCACTCTAATGTCCATCCATGCCGGCAATGGCAAGCCCTAGCCAACCATTTCTCTGCTTGATTCTGAGCCAACACCTCACCTCACCATCCTATCCAGTCGCTTATTCATCATTGACATTGCCAGAGCACCCTCGGACATCCCAGTGCGCTGCCTGCACGCCCATGCTGCTCCAGCGCCATGCCGGCCGCGCCCTGGCAACCACTGGACGCCTCAGTGAGCGGCTGTGCCAACCACCAAATCAATCGTGGCCGACCAGCTAAGGCTCCACGCCGGTACCACCCTCAGACCAGCAGCAAGCTTGACATGCCACGCAAGAATCACGGCGTCTCCCCTACACCGCGCTCTGGCGCTCACCACATCCTGGCATGTCACCCTCTGCGGCGCTCCACTGCTCACCCCTCTGCCAAAGTCCACGGCTGCGTGCCACTGCGCCGCCTGCACCTCCCATCGCCTCGGTACCCCGCTCACTGGCCCCGGAGCCGTCCCCTCGCCACACCCCAGTGCCTCAACTTGCAAGTCTTACCATGTCTATTTAAGGGATGTCAAGCACTCCAGTAGCTACTCGAGCTCTCCTTCTTCCTCAGCACCTCACCCCTCCTCCCCACCACGAGCTTTGCCAAGTCCCCCTTGAAAACAAGCTCTTCCCTACCTCAACCACAAGCACACCCGCCAGCATTCCCTGGTCATTGCCGCAATCTCGATCCAGCAAGCACACAAACCTTCCATCCATAAAAATGAAATCTCGTTGATCTCCTGAGCCCGGAAATACTAACCGATTTCCTTTTCCCCTCCTAGATCAGTAGCAATTCCTCACCGTGGTTTTCACCGGAGACCTCGCCGGAAACCTGATTTCTCGCCGGAGCCTTTCCCCCGTGCGCGCCCTCGCTCTCCTCTGCTTCTGACTCGTGGGCTGCACTAACCGAAGCGGTATGCCACACTTCACACCACTGCCAGCGGGCCCAAAGGCCAGAATGGACCCGCTGTCAGATTAAGTGGAGGCGCCCCCCAGGGCGCCTTCGACGTCACCTCTGGAGCAAGAACCGACCGGTTCTAAGTTAAACCGCCGTCTTGTTTGGTTCGGCCGGTTCGGCTTCAAGCCAGCCGATTCTCAGGGGGACCCCAAAATGAAAATTTCTCTAAAACTTATTCCCACCCTTTGTTATAGGCCACTTTTCAAGAATCCCAATATTTCTCTCTATACAGTCCATAGTTTAGTATCCAATTCAAATCAAATAGCTTTTAAATTCCTTTTTGAAATGTGTTCAGCTTTAGAGCATTCCAGCATGTTAGCCACTAGTTTTGCAGAACCTTACACAAAGTCTCATGCCTATACCCATGATGCATCCTCCGAAAGACTAGTGCACACGTTGAATCCTAGAAACCCTAATACCGACTTCGTACATGTGCATATATATCCCCCTTAATAGCATTCCTATCATGTTAAAACCCTAGAAACCCCAATGTTGAGTCCATGCACAGTTATATTCGTTTAACAGCACCCCATCAGTTTTAAACCTTTCAAAAACATGTTAGGATCCAGAGCTCATGCATGTATATATACTCACCCGCATGTTGCATAGTTCGAAGATGAAAGGGCATCGTAAAAACCTAAAAACCCCAACCCCTAGGAGTCCATGCACATACATACACATTCAATCAACACCCGAGCAAGATGAACCATTTTGAAAACATCATGAAACCTATGATGCATGCATGCTGATCGCTGTGAAATTCCTTCATTGATTTCTGTCTTAATGACTCTTATTCGAAGTTTTCCGATCGTGTAGTTGACGGTGTGAGGTACGTCCGCCGGGAAGAACCCAAAGCATCCCCGCGTCCGGAACCAAGCCAAGAACTGCCAGGCAAGCTCTCCACCATTGATCATGTTGGAATCCCAAGTTTATAAAATACTATGTTGTTTACGAAACATGCATGCTATATTCTATTACCGTTATTTTATGTAGCATAGTTATACCGATAAGTAGAAACCCTAGTCCGACCCTGAATCCCTTGTAGCCCTAAGAACTATGTATTCCGGAAATCTTATCGGAAAACTTAGGGTAGTGTATATACATATGCTCATGCTTAGCCCTCCGTAGTGAAATTAGGGTTTTAGCAAAAGAAAAATAGCGACACCCCATATTTTATGTGGTGAACTTTTGATGAACGGACCGTCGTGTCCAGAGGTGTATGAAGGTAGCATAGCCACGGGTTGGTATGTTTTACCGTAAATGGTTGGTAAAACCGAGCTGAAAAGGGAGAAGTTTTTGATCCGGGTCGGTAATGAAGGGTGAAAGTAGGGAGTTTGTTAAAGAGCGAGGTAAGGCCCGTCGTGGTTCTCGCTGCCCGTTTACGGGAGTGGTGTGGAGTCCTTCTCGGATCATCTAAGGACCGATCTTAAGTGCCGTTTGGCCAAGTCTTACCGTACGGCCACATGTCCTTTGTGGGAAGGACTTGACATAGTACCCGGCCTGAACTAGTATGAACCCGTGGGCAGTTAGTAGAGTGCAAGATGGGGTAGTGTAGCCCCGAAGAGAACAAATACAGCAGTTTAGCGAGGCATTGTTCGCCACAAAGTTGGAACACCAACCTCCTTGTAGCGATGAGACTGACTCAAGGTAGGGTTGGGACATGTCCTTCGGACGGGTTCATGGCTGGGTTCACACCGGCGAAGAGTCTCGTTGTACTAGCTCTGGTAGTATGCAGTGCACGGTATGCCCAGGGTGACCTACATCGTGTGGGTAAAGCCGTGCCACCTCTGCAGAGGGTTAAAACTATTTGAATAGCCGCGTCCGCAGTCATGGACGAACTTGGTTAGGCCACACTAAAGTAGACTGGCTTTCAAAGTCCAAAAAGGTTTCTGGGTCATGGGTTTAAGGACGTGAATCGTCGTGTTCGTAGGGCAGCATGCCAAGTTCCCGTTGTAGCGGGAAGAGTGAAGAAGGGGTTCCCCGTGGACTTGGGCAAACCCTAGAATCCCCGTAAGTACAAGGTGGGCTTGTGTCTCCCTGAGGAATCGGGTGATTGTTGTTGGTATCCCCGTAAGTACGAGGTGAGCGGTGTCTCCCTGAGGAACCGGACGAATACCATGCTTTGCCGTTGTAGCGGAAAGCACAGAGATGAACTCCCCGTTGTAGTAGGTTGAGTAAATCAAGCAGGTACCACATCTCGCTGCGTCGAGATGTTTTGTTAAAATTGCTTTTACATATATGTACTTATTTCAAATGCAAACTTACTTTCTCGCACAACATGAAACTTAGGATAGAGCCAAGTTCTTGATTAATTCCGAGCATACTCATATCCACCATAAACTCCCTGGTGGAGCGCTTGCGAGTACATTCAATGTACTCACCTGCTTGTTATGTGGCCAGACGAAGAGGAGGATTACCAGTCTGGCGATAGCGACAGCGACTTCGAGGCGTAGGGTTTCTCCCCCAATCTGTTGCCTGTGGTTCGGCATACCGATGGGCTATCTACCGTGTTTCATTCCGCTGCTGTTTAATTCGGCCAATAGGCCCGGCATGTATAAACAAAAGACCAAGTATGGCTGATTATTGTAATAAACAATGTATGACATGGTTATGTTATCAAGTACTTGTGTGTATCGACTATTGATCCAGGGATCGATACAGTGAACACAAGGGTTTATCCGGCCTTAAAATCGGGTACGCCACAAGCTACCTCCCCGGGCTCAATGCCCGGGGGCTCGTTTCTTGCCCCGAGCACCCTTGGCTGCTCGGGCCTGTCGGGGAGCTCGGACCCGGACTTCTCAGGAGCTTCGAAACCCGACTTCGGGAAGCTCGGGCCCCGTGGGAGGTGTTGGGAGCTCGGACCCAACCTCTCGCTCGACCACGAGGACTGCACTTACCACCCGGGGGGTAACCGAGAGGTAGAGGAGCAAGGGCTCCTCGGGGCTCGGGGCTACCAGCACCGGGGGTGAAGTGAGGTATTTCTTGAGGCTGCGGAGGGCTTGCTCGGCCTCCGGGGTCCACTCGAAGTGTCCTGACTTCTTGAGGAGCTTGAACAGGGGCAAGCCTCGCTCCCCGAGCTTCGAGATGAAGCGTCCCAAGGCGGCCATGCAGCCCGTCAGGCGCTGCACATCCTTCAGCGAGCCGGCGGGCGCATCTGGTCGATGGCCCGAATCTTCTCGGGGTTTGCCTCTATTCCCCGGTTCGAGACCAGGAAACCGAGGAGTTTGCCCGACGGGACCCCGAAGATGCACTTCTCGGGGTTTAGCTTCATGCGAGTACTGCGGAGACTGTCGAAAGTCTCCGCCAGGTCCTCGATAAGCGTCGCTTGATCCCTTGTTTTGACAACAAGGTCGTCGATGTAGGCCTCGATGTTCCGACCTAACTGGGATTGCATGGTGATACGCATGGCGCGCTGATATGTGGGCCCAGCATTTTTTAACCCAAAAGGCATGCGAACATAGCAAAAGGTCCCCGCAGGGGTTGTAAATGAAGTTTTTTCCACATCCTCTACAGACATACTAATCTGGTGATAACCAGAATAAGCATCTAGAAAACATAGAAGGTCGCATCCCGCAGTAGAATCTACTATCTGATCAATGCGGGGTAGAGGGAAAGGATCTTTGGGACATGCCTTATTGAGGTCGGTATAATCGACGCACATCCTCAGCTTGCCGCCGGCCTTCGGGACCACGACGGGATTAGCGAGCCAATCCGGGTGGAGAACTTCTCGGATGAAGCCCGCGGCGAGAAGTTTGTCAACCTCCGCCCGAACGAAGTCTTGACGTTCTGGTGCTTGACGGCGCACCTTCTGCCGGACGGGCCGCGCGTCGGGGCGCACGGCGAGGCGGTGCTCGATCACCTCCCTAGGGACCCCGGGCATATCTGACGGTTGCCAAGCGAACACGTCGATATTTGCCCGGAGGAAGGCGATGAGCGCGCTTTCCTATTTGGCGGCCAAGCGGCCGCCGATCTTGACGGTCCTGGACTCGTCTTCACCAAGGATCACCTCCTTGATGGGGATGGAGTCGTCGGGGGCCACCCTGACCTTGGTCGGAGGAGGGCCCGAGGACTCGGGGTGCTCGGCGACGTCGTCGACTGCGGCAGCAGTGGAGGAGAACAACTGCTCGGCGCAGAAGACGGAGCTCTTCAGGTCGGCCGGCACCGTGATGGGACCGTTAGGCCCGGGCATCTTGATGGTGAGGTAGGCATAGTGGGAAACCACCATGAACTTGGCGAGCGCCGGACGGCCGAGGATGCCGTTGTACGGGAGGTCGATATCGGCGACGTCGAAGACGACGCTCTCCGTCCGGAAGTTGTCCCTGGTCCCGAAGGTGACCATCAGGGACACTTGCCCGAGGGGTACCGTGAGGCCCGGAGTGACGCCATGGAAGGGCATCGTCGGCTTCAGGCGCCCGGCTGGTAACTGCATTTTGCTAAACACCTCGGGGGACAGGAGGTTAAGGCCTGCGCCCCCATCGATTAGCATGCGAGTTACCTTAATGTTGCACACCGTCGGGGAGACTACCAGCGGGCAGATGGCCCACCCCCGAAGTGCTCTCGGGGTGATCCGAGTTGTCGAAGGTGATCGGGGTCCCCGACATTGAGTGGTCGGGACGCCCCGGTACTCGGGGTAGCCGAGCACACTTCTCGCGCCATTAGCTTGAACTGGCGCCGGGAAGCGTGCATCGAGGCGCCCCCGTTGATGCAGGCGACGGCTTCGGGTTCCTGGAACCCGAGGCCGTCCTCCTCGTTGTTGCGCTTGTTGCCGCCGTCCTCGCGGCGCTCCTCGCGCTGAAGCTTGTTCTTGTCGGCGAGGAATTTCACCGTCCGGCACTCCGAAAGGTCGTGCCGGTCAGTGTCATGAATCGGGCACCATCTGCCGGCACCCTGGACAGGGGCTCGGGATGGCTTCTTGCCGCCGCTTGCTCCTTCGCGCGGCGGCTTGCGCGCTTTAGCCTCGGCTGCCGCTGCAGACTCGGGCTTGCGCTTCTTGTTCTTGCCCTCCCGCTTCCCGGGAGGATGCGAGGATGACTTGCCGTCGACCGACGGCTGGTCGGGACGGGAGTCGTGCCACGCGCGAGCCTCAGCCGCCTTGGCGCACTTGTCCGCGACCGCGAACAACTCCGCCGTGGACTGGATATCGCGTGTGCCCAGCTTCTCAAGCATCTTTCTCGTCGCGCACTCCTTGCCGGAAGGCGACGATGACCGCCTGAGGGGTAATTTTGGGGATGGTGTTGCGCACCTGACTAAACCGCTGGATGAAGTGCCGCAACGTTTCCCCTTTGCGCTGCTTGAGCGCGTGGAGATCACCCTCCATGCCAGGGCGCTCGAAGGTGCCCTGGAAGTTGGCCACGAACTGGTGGCAGAGGTCCTCCCACGAGCCGATTGAGCTCGCGGGGAGGTTCATGAGCCATGAACGGGCCGAGCCCTTCAAGGCCATGGGGAACCAGTTGGCCATTACCTTCTCGTCCCCCCTTGCCGCCTGGACGGCCGTGGTGTAGATCTGCAGAAACTCCTCCGGGTGGAAGGAGCCATCATATTTTTGTGGCAACTCGGGGCGGAACTTGTCCGGCCAGTTGACACGACGAAGATCCGGGGTGAAAGCCTGGCAGCCTGCTCCGTAGAGCGGCGTGCCGGCTTTCGCCGCCGGCTGCGCCCGGGCGCGCATCGGAGAGCGCTGACGGGTTGTGGCGGGGCCAGAGGAGGATTGGCCCTCGTCTGCCCAGTCTGCGCGCCGCCTCTCCTGGTGGCGCTCGATAGTGACGCGGGCGTCTTCATCCTCCCTTTGCCGGTCGAGCCGATGACGAAGGTCGGGGCAACGACCGCGAGGGGAGGCGACGGAATGATGGGAACCGCTAGGCCGTTCCCTTGCCCCAGCGCGCGATGGACGCGGTGGAGGTGGCGGCTGCGACGCTGCCGGGGCGGCTCGGGAATCGCCATGCCTGGAAGAGGTATGGGAGTTCCGGGCCGCCTCCTGACGGCGAGCGGTTGCCACCAGGTTAGTCACCTCCTGGAGCCAAGGGCCCACAGGAGACATCCCATCCACCTGGACGGGTGGATGCCGGAGGAGAAGCTGCGCAGCGTGGAGCGCGCCGGCGGCCTCTCCTGGAGGGTCGAAGTCCAGCCGGCGCCGAACCGGCTGGGGGTTCTCGACGACCCGAGGGTCGGCTTGCGCCTCTCCCTCTGCCGTGTAGCGGGACTGCGACGAGGCGCCGCCGGGCGCGGCGTGCTGCCCTTCCACCAGCGTCGGGGCTGATAGCGCCGCGGGTGAAATCACGGAAGGAGTCGGCACCCGATGCTGACTGGCCATCGAAAGCGTAGCTTCGAAACCTTGACCTCCCCTACCTGGCGCGCCAGATGTCGACGACTAAACGCCGGCGTCGGTGGTCCGGAAGGACCCCCTTTGGGATTCGGCCGGGGAGGAGCTGGAACAGAAGCTACGATTTCTAGGCCAGGTTAAACGATGGGGAAAACAGAGACAAAGATTTATCCAGGTTCAGGCCACCGCCGAGGTGTAAAACCCTAGTCCTGGTTTGGTGTGTGTGTGTATTAACGTTCTTAGAGATTACAAAGCCCTTTCTTCCTTGAAGGGTGTTCTTCTCCAAAGATCTAACCGAAAAAAGGTTCAACCAAAGTTGCTCAACCCTTTGCATGGCCTCGGCTCTCCCCTTATATACCCGGGGGTTTACCACAGTGACCGAAGGGCATTAAATGCGATAGACGCGCTGCTTACGCGGGGGGGGGGCGTGAACGCGCCATGCTGTCCGCCGAAAGCAGCTGCAGATGGGATGTTTGTCTGACAAACCATCCTTGGAAACCGGGTCTTCATCATGAGTTGAAGTGCGCTGGAGAGGACTTAACGGGCAAGCAACCCGCCACGGTGACAACCACCCGGGTCCCACGGGCCCAAGGGATGCACCTGGGCTGCCGTACCGTGCCCGAAAGTCATAAAGCGTGTCAGATGATAACTGACAGGCCTTATCACGTCGGCGGACGCCCGCATTGGGCCTGGAGCAGGCACGCCTGCTGACAGGCATTAAATGCAGCGGGCAGGCCTTAAATGCGCCCGATGGGACACGTGGAAAGGGCCCGCCGGGGCCCTCTGGAAGGGCGCCACGGATCCCCCGCCACGTGTGCTGGTGGACCCACGAGGATTGCTCGGGGATCAAGGCCCCCGAGAGGTGCTCGGGGCATCCCGCCACGTGGCGCCGTGGGAGGAAGCGGGCCGTGCTCGGGGTAGAGCCCCCGAGGGGCACTCGGGGCGCTCGGCCACATGGCACGAGGAAGGAACAAGGGGAGCTCGGGGTAGCCGGGCTCGGGGACCCCCGAGCACGCACCCCGACCACTCGCCGCACGTGGGCCACTTGACTAAACCCGCAGGGGCCAAGTGGACACAGTGCTCGGGGGGGCAAGCCCCCGAGCGCATACTCCCGATTCCCACGCCCCTTGGGTGACGTGGCATCGAGTTTGGGCCTTTGCCGACGGCCAAGGGAACCCTTGTTCCCGTACCACCGACAATGTCCATTTGTGATGTTGTACTAAGAACATAAGTATTGTTATCGCTTTTATATTGTATCAGCACATTTGATATAATAAGATTGTATTCTATATATTTACATGAGTTTTCTTATTGAAAATTCTTCATTTATATAGTTCTCTACGGGGACAATCCGATGGAAGAGGAATTATATCTTGTGGACAGTGCTACCACAAACTCCATACTAAGGGAGTTAAAATATTTTCAAACTCTGAAAAGATGAATGGAGATATTTTAACTATCGTTGGACGCGAGACGGTAATTGTTGGCACTGGACGTGCCATATTTACCCTCCCAGGGGGTACACGAGTGACAATTGAGGATGCTTTGCTATATCCCGACTCGCCACGTACTCTAATTAGTTATCGAGATATCCGTAAAAATGGCTTTCATATTGAAACCCATGAAGACAACAAAGAGGAGTATCTACTCTTCACCAAAGATTACGGATATGGCAAGCAAGTACTTCAAAGAATTCCTTCTCTATCGTCTGGATTGTACTATACGTACATCAAGCCCGTAGAACATGTTGCATACAAGGTAATTTTTCAGAATGTTAACACATTCCAAACCTGGCATGATCGCCTAGGCCATCCCGGGATCGGGATGATGAGAAAAATTACTCGCAATTCCATTGGTCATAATTTGCTTGAGTCAAAATTCCCTCAATCATCAGACTTCGTGTGCATATCTTGTGCCATGGGAAAGCTAATTTTGAGGCCCTCGCACCTCAAAATACAAGCTGAACCACTTCAGTTTCTCGAACGCAGTCAAGGAGACATTTGTGGTCCCATCCAACCATTTTCTGGACCTTTTAGGTATTTCATGGTCCTCATTGACGCATCTACACGATGGTCACACGTGTGCCTTCTGTCCACACGAAACCATGCATTTGCCAAGATAATACGGCAAGTCATTAGACTACAAGCCCATTATCCGGAAAGTCAAATTAAGACAATGCTGCAGAATTCTCCTCACGTGCTTTCAATGATTATTGTATGGCCCTGGGGATTAAAGTTCAGCACTCTGTCCCATATGTCCATACACAAAATGGTTTGGCTGAATCACTGATTAAGAGGATAAAAATTATTGTAAGACCTTTGTTGATGAATTACAGCTTGCCAACCTCTTGTTGGGGTCACGCAGTTTTACATGCTGCTGACTTAATACAATTGCGACCTACTGCATATCACAGTACATCCCCTCTGCAATTGGTACGTGAAAATCCTCCTAGCATTTCCCATCTGCGTAAGTTCGGATGTGCTACATACATCCCGATCTCACCACCATAGCGGACATCCATGGGCCCACACAGGAAATTGAGGATCTATGTGGGGTACAAATCGCTATCGATTATCAAGTACCTGGAACCCCTTACTGGGGGACCTATTCATAGCCCGTCACGCTGATTGCATATTTGATGAGGAATATTTCCCGGTATTAGGGGGAGATTTCAAGTACCAGAAAGAATGCCCGGAAATTGATTGGAATGCTCTAGCCATTTCATCCTCTGATCCACGTACCCAAGAGACCAAACTCCAAGTTCGGAAAATCATCAATTTGCAACATCTTGCAAATAATCTGCCAGATTCGTTTACTGATCTGAAAGGTGTTACAAAGTCCTTAAATCCGGCCAGAAACACCCCCGAAAGAGTGGAGGTACCAATGAAAACCACTCAACTCCTTGTTCCTAAAAAGAGGGGGAGTAATACAGCTTCTGACCCGGAACCAGCTTCTCGCAAGCAACAAAGGAAATCAAGGAGAAAATCCTCGGAGTCAGTAAATGCAAGTCAACTCAACGTTGACAAACACCTGATGGGTCGTATACACCCAGTGGAAGGGCAACCTCCACAACCCAGCTCCAGTTTGCACACACTGGCTGGGCCATCGGAACACCCAGACTCACGCATATTGGGAAATCACGAAGAGTCATCAAAGGGTGCAGGAGATTTCCACCAACTATATCAATTCTGGAGAATCATTCAACCGTAAGTCTACGATTGTCGACACCTATTTTTCTGCTACAATTGCAAATACCCTTCTCAATGATCATGATCCAAGGACTATTGTTGAGTGTCAAAAGCGCTCCGACTAGCCTCAATGGAAGGATGCAATACAAGCGGAAATTGCCTCGCTTAATAAAAGAAAGGTATTCACTGAAGCAATACGGACACTTCCCAAAATTTTCCCTGTGGGATTCAAATGGGTTTTTATCCGGAAACGGAATGAGAACAATGAGGTGGTGAGATACAAAGCAAGGTTCGTAGCACAAGGGTTTACGCAGAGACCCGGCATTGATTACAATGAGACATATTCTCCGGTAATGAGTGGAATCACTTTTCGATATCTCATATCTCTGGCAGTGCAAAAACCGTCTATTTATGCAGTTGATGGACGTCGTGACCGCATATCTTTACGGGTCACTAGATTCGGACATTTACATGAATGTTCCTGATGGAATCCCTGTCCCGAATGCAAGCGCAAAACGCAACATGTACTGTGTAAAAATGAACAAGTCATTATATGGCTTAAAGCAGTCGGGACGGATGTGGTACAACCGACTCAGTGAGTTCCTTCTCCGGAAGGGTTACTCTAACAGCGATGATTGCCCATGTGTCTCATCAAGAAGTCCTCTACAGGATTTTGCATCATTTCAGTGTACGTCGATGATCTCAACATCATTGGCAAACACACAAGATATTGATGAAGCACGTAATCACCTAAAGACGGAATTTGAGATGAAGGATTTGGGTAAAACTAAATTTTGCTTATATCTTCAACTTGAGCACCTTCCCTCAGGAATCATGGTACACCAAGCTGCCTATATCCAGAAAATATTGGAGAAGTTCAATATGGACAAATCCTACCCATCTAAAACTCACATGGTTGTTCGTTCTCTAGATGTAGAGAAAGATCCATTCAGACCAAGGGATGATGGAGAAGAGATGTTGGGACCCGAGGTTCCATATCTCAGTGCCGTTGGATGCGCTCATGTATCTTGCAAATTGCACAAGACCTGATCTTGCTTTTGCAGTGAATCTACTTGCTAGACACAGCGCAACTCCCACCAAACGCCATTGGTCGGGAGTCAAGAATGTCCTTCGATATCTCCAAGGCACTAAGGATCTTGGCCTATTCTTTCAATTCCAAAGAAATCAGAACTCCAATATGATTGGATACACATATGCTGGCTATTTATCTAACCCCCATAATGCCAGATCACAAACCGGCTTTGTGTTCTTACATGGTGGAACTGTCATATCATGAAAGTCTTCGAAACAGACTCTTGTGGCAACATCTACCAATCATTCTGAAATAATTTCATTATATGAGGCATCACGCGAATGCGTGTGGCTTCGCAGAATGATAAACCACATACAACAGTCATGTGGAATTGGTTCTATCGAATCACCTACCAGTATCTACGAAGATAATGCGGCTTGTGTTGCACAGATGCAAATATGATACATCAAGAGCAATATCACTAAGCATATTGTCCCTAAGTTGTTTTTCCCCCATGAGCTCTAGAAAAACGGGAAAATAAACATCTTGCAAGTCAAATCATGCGACAATCTCGCTGATTTATTCACAAAGTCTCTACCAACTTCTACATTCCAGAAATATGTTCATGAAATTGGTACGCGACGACTTCGGGATTTGTAAGGATCAGGGGGAGTATCTTCCTGAATTATTCCTGTTCAAAGCATCATATTACACTCTTTTTCCCTTTATGAGTTACTTTTCAGGTTCTCATCAAGGTTTTTAATGAGGTAATATCAACATGAGATTACATGTCATATTTTCCGTTTTCTCACCGGGGTTTTTAGGAAAGTATATACGACATATTTATTGTCCTCTAAACTTTATGGGTTTCTCGTATTGAGTTAAATGATACAATAATCATTATATGCTGTATCATTTTCTCCTTATTTTCCCATTGGGTTTGAAGGAGTTTTGACAGCATATACGACACTATACTCCTCACATTTTTTCCACAGGGTTTTTGGAGGAGTCACTATTCAAGATGATGATGCTATATTTACACCAAGATGAAATTGATCAAGGGGGAGTGTTACGAACAGACGTCCCTCTAGAAGGGACGCATCGTTTGATCAACTTCCATAACCAACATTAGCAGTTGTAATTAATCCTAATTAGATCGTGTCTTTTAGAAGAACAACTGCCATCCCTTGTCTCATGTATATATAAGAGATTTCATCATCAATAAAGATCAGTTGATTGTTTTGTTCTAGTTTGTTCAATCCCTAATTCAAACAATTCTCAACCCCTCGCTGACTGGGTGCCAAGTGCCAACACATCCAAGTTGCTGAGTCTACAGCCGCCCATATGTTACTGATAGTTTTCATTTTTCAGCAGGACATAGCCGCCCATATGTTACTGACGTCGATCAAGTGAATAGTTTGATTTTTCAACAGAGCAGGACGTGTGGTTAGTCAAGTTAACATTAATCGAGACAGATGTCGAGTCAATTCAACTAGTTTGGTGTGATTGGACCCACAAGTCAAATCCATCTGGGCTCTTTCTAAGTTGCGGTTCCAGCATGCACGCATACCGCTTTCCGAAAATCTACAAAAACATTACAAAATAGAAAGCACATTGTGAGTTCCAAAAGGAATTTCCTGCGTAGAGCTAGAGATCATCCATGTTTGAGATTACACAAAATAGTCGTTTAAATATAGGAAGTCAAATGTCAAAATCTATGTTTTGAGATTACAGAAACTGTTAGTCAGAATGAACACAACAGGTACAGCAGTCTTCACGAATTCACAATAGGATACAAGCAGTCAATGCTAACTGGTTACTTGGTGTACAAATTTCTTGCTTGTAGCTGACTAACGACTAAAACGGTACACACTACGCTTTGCAGCTACTAAACTGCGTGGCCAGACCGTAACGGATAAACATTATATTTGCCACCCTACGTTCGCAGCTATAATTACAATATATGAACAGCCGCACCGTCGAAAAAGGGAGCATTCGGTAACATGATGAGAGAGAGATAACATGATATTTTAGTGGCGAGGATCGTCAACAGCTCCAGTCACTTGGTCTGATGGCTGATGGAAAAGCAGAAGAGCTATAGACCGATCTATTGGATTTGTCTGCGTCTCAATGCTCCTGCGATCAACAAACCTACAAAACAGAAACATCAACGTGGAAAGGCAACAGATAGACATAGCAGCCTCCTAACTCCGGAGCAGTTTAAGTAATGCAACCCAAAAATGATCATCCTCAATCAAAATCATGTAAAAACAGTACCAGCTATATCTAAAGGTCCATTACTGCGTACATATATATTTTGTCACATATGACTCTTTAACTGTCAAGGTTAGGTTTCTGCTAAGTAAGCACTGGAACTGCAAGAATCCTCAAGAATATTTGTTTTTCCAATGCTCACCATAAAACAAATAAGTTCTCTTGAAAATAATTTGATCCACATAGCCTACCTTAAAGAGTAAGATATCAAGATTTGTTTTGATGAAACAAGATTCAACGTTCCAAAACGAGATATAGAGCTAACCGGTTGTACAGAAGACATTGAGTAGAAACATTTGAACGACATGGAGAAGTTTGTGGATTAAACAATAATCGAATGTATTTTACTGGGCAGCGGCAGTATTCAAAGCCACAATAATGATTCATTACTAGAGAAGTATTGAGAACATTTTTTTGTCAGAAATCCAACGTACTTGCGCGAAGTTTCTGCATTTTGCATATCCTTTGCATCCTGGCTATCTCCATTGCTGTTCATCGTATTTGGAAAAACTGGTCTATTTTGTGCGCTTCTTGCCAGGCGGTATAAACCATCTCTAATGCACAATTTGGTTTTCACATCCAACTGAATCAGCAATGGGGAGAAATAATGGTAAGCTCAATAATGCAAAACATAGATCACGTAAATTAATTTTGTGTCCTCCAAGGCAGGACACAAATAGAAACATTGGTTGTGCCAATATTATAGGCGAAGATTATGACCGTTTAAGGAAATCAAAATGCCAAGGCCATGAATGTAGAAATATTGCAGGGACGAAGTTGCTAGAAATCCCGTGGAGAAAGAAAATAGCACTATACCTGACTAACTGCATCCTGAAGTTGTCGAAAGCTGCTTTCTTCAACTGAGTTATCAGAAGAAACAGACGATACGAAGGAGCCATCCACTACCATTGATGTACCCATTGTAACTTGACGATCCCCCATACTTCTTTTTCCTGAGCCCTTCTTTTCAATTCATAATTCTCACAAGGATATGAAGCTCTTCTTGTCAATGTTTGATGGCCAGGGTGTCCTTTATCATTGATGGGTTGTCCTGATTGTAAATTGGCCACTTTCTTTTGCACTGCAGTCATACAAATGCATCAGATAATGAGACCACCAAGCATACAAACATGCTCGTAACGAATACAAGAAATATTCTGCACAAATCCTTTTACGTATATTACCCTTCATATTTCTCTGTGCAAAAGAAGCTCCAGATGGACTGAACTGGTAGTTTCTTTCTGGATAGGGACTCAGAAGTAATGTTACTTGGTGAAGTCGAATCTGAGTAGTGCTTTTGCTTCAGTAAATTCTGAGAGGAGCTTAATTGAGATCCTGAACCTACAGAAAACTTCTTGTCCTCAAGTTGTTGCATGGCATTTTCTGATGAATATCCCTCTCCAATCTGCAATATAACCATGGCAGTAAATAAATGAATATTAAATTATATAACTAGCTGGGAAAAAAAAATGCCATCTCAAATGGACACCAATCTACTAAGAAAAGGTCATGCACTAAGAGTAATAGGAGATCTCTTATCCTTACGGGGCTACCCCCTAAGTACTTGGCATCACAGGAATGCAATCCAATAGTAAATCATTACAAATATCTATGAGAACTAATGCAGTTACAGGGCTGTACTTGAACTGCTGAAACATCAATTCAACTATTTAAGTGGATTCTGGCCAGAAAGGAACAGATCTTAAGGACATGCAAATTACATCGGAGCAATAAATTACCAAAGAAAATCGCAAACTTACAGAGGTCAATAATTTTATTTCGTTTGTGGGTTCCAGACTTTTCAGAAGAATGGTCACAGATGTACTATGAAACACTAAGGGACATTGGAACTGAAAGCATGAAAAACTAGCTTAATTACTCTATTGAAAACATACCACTTACACTAAGTAATGCACATTGTATTTTTTTAATATTCGACTGATTGCAAAGGTCAAATTACCATATCAAGACTTCCAGGTTGGAACTTAAAATACGAATTACTAGCCTAATTACTCTACTAAAAACATACCATTGACAAAATACCAAAGACTCGTTGTTTTTTTTCTGTAACATTTGACTGATTGAAAAGGTCAAATTACCATATCAAGGTTTCCATGTCCATTGCATGTCTGGTCACTGGACAACAATTCCATTGCATCCTCTTGGTAAGCCTATGGTACATAAAAAAAATTAATGGCAAAAAAAAGGTTTGAATTACGTCAAACAATACAACTAAGCAAAAAGGAGTATCACTTTACTTGCCTGGTCTCCATATACATTCACGTTCTTTTGCTCATTAAACGGATAATTATCACTGAATTGCTTGTGACATACAGCAGCTGAAGGATCAGCTGTTGGCAGGGATTTATCTTGTGTACAATGGAATGCTGACAGGTCATCCAGAATACCGTAATCTGAATAAGACTCAAAGCCTGCCTGCAGAGCAACATCAGAAGAGTAAATGGCATCTGAAGAAGGAATCCATGACAGCTCATCAGTGTTCTCCAGTTGTTGTTCACCATATGTGGAATCACACCTCCTTTCAGGGAGAAAGACAGATTAGCCAATTTCACTACTGATCAGTTTCTCTACATATTGTTATTTTACTTAAGATCTTACACACAACCAGCAAGGAAAACATTCTGAATACCTGAATAATGTATCAACATCATCAAAATTATCAATGCTAGGCCAATCAATGAAGTTTAGATCATTATCTCCATAGGTGAGGTCACTTTGTGGAACACTGTGATTATTATTGAGAACATCTGAACCATTGCTCAGTGCAAACTGACAACTGTTCCAGTTTTCTGTTCCGTATCTGGTTTCAGAAATAGTATCTTCTGTGCTCAAGCGAAATGCATTTGATTCAGCTTTGCAGTCTCCTACGCGCTCATTGGCACTGTTGATAACCTGGGACACTATCACATTGGCAGAATGGATGTGCTCCGAGTTACATTTTCGTGAATCTGAATTATTTGCTCCGGAGATCTCGACACCTTGCGGGCTCTTATCACTGGCAGCCCCATGCTTCAATTTTTTATTGGAGATATTCAAAGGCCCAACTCCATCTTCTTGTTTGTTGCTATTACTCTGTGTAAATTCATCCTTGAATTTACCTTCAAACTGTAAAAACATTACGTGCTTAGTCACAGGCCTAGAGCAGGGAAATTCAATTACTTCTATCGAGTATTGAGGGAATTAATAGGACATGAAGAAAAACTATTACTTGGCAAGGTTCGATGCAATTTAAATGACTGATTAGATTTGACCCATAACAGAGGTTCAGTATCTGGCTGATTACCCCATATAAGATTGCTCTATCACTTGGAAAAAATATGCAACTCATTTTCTGTAGGCAAGACCTGTGGAAGAATATCAATCTGACCATGAAATTTCTTATGCCATGTCAACTTGCTTCATAGCGAACTGTCCCTAGTGAACAGTTTGATACTCTGCCATATGAGGGGTTACCCCACTAGCACCACTCAACTATGCACAGCACAAATAATTACAAATCGACTATTGGTGGCTAGCGCACTTTGCTACTGAATAGCAGCAACACTTCCTCAACAAAGAGAATGGGTCGAATCTTGGCAACACAAGATTCATATGTCCCTTTTCTCTTTGGTTCAGCTGCTTACAAACAAAAACATAAGCAGGCCTAGCACGTGATTCAAGTTAATCAAACATGAAAAGAGTGCTTGAGGCATAATTATTACCTATGGAATACAAAGTTAGCTTGAACAATATAATATATGATATTTCCCTTCTTACACCAAATGGTAGAATATGACGGGCTAATTTCTCAATCTATGTAGTTGCAAAAGTTCAGTTCTTTAAAAGCATTGTAAATATAGCCCTCAGAGGCCACACCCTGACCTATGCTTCTTCATTTTCAGTTCTTGTCAGAAATTTTACGTGTACTTTACTTCCTCCATTTTGATTAAGTATCTTATTTCCAGTCCCTATTTAAGCATTTAACATCATGTACTTGCGCACGTAAATTTTATTTCCTCCATTTTGATTAAGAACGTGTGCACCTAACCTCTAGTCATCAAATCAATACATTTTACAGCATGCACTACCAATCCATCAAACATATTCGACTGTTACGAAAAATATTACGTTGCCATGTCCATCAATATATTGAAATTCATCCAAATAAAGAGATTACCTCGCCCACCCTCCAATCTGGCATCACTACAACTTCTATCCGGGCCCGAAACTGTAACGATTCACCGGATTTGATATCATATTCAACTCAGGATCCCCAGTTCTGGATCAAATCCTACAAATAATCAAAGAGACAAATTTGTGTTGAGTAGACTGACTACAGCTACGGCGCTTGTAAACTAAACATGCAGAAAGAGAGGCGCGAGATAGAATTTGGAACTTCTCACCTTGCCAAATCCAAATGATTTGGGTTGGATCAAACCTGCAAAAACAATGAAAAGTACCATAAAATCGCCAGAAAAGGCAGAAGAAAATAAAATTACAAGGGTCGATTCGAACAAAACACCAAGCTTAACACACGAAGATCGAGAATATTTTTCGAAAAGAAAAAAGGAAGAAAAATCCCAATAAACATCTACTAAACCGAACAAAGCACAGGAAGACCAAACTCTTCAGATAAGCACAAAAAGAAAACAAATCTGAAGAACAATCACCACAAGGAAAGAAAAAAACTTGTAACAGAAACCGCACCGCCCGAAGCAGCAAATCATACCGAATGGAGCAAAGCCCAGGGAACCCAAAAGAAGGAAAAAAAAATCACCAAGCGGAAGATGAAACTCCCACCTCAATCCGAAACCAACCAACGCTCGCTCCACAACCACTCTTCTCCGCCTCCGAGAAGATGAATCCACCGAATCCGCGTAGCTTCGAGAAGAACCCGCGCGCGGCCGCCGCAGCAAGAGGACGAAGTATGGCCCGTTGGCCGCCTCTAGAGACTTCCACCGAAAAAAAATTATTTTATTTTTCTCTGGCCCCAAAATTTTCTTCCCATGAGAATTTCCTCCTTTTCTTTTTTGTTAAGCAGCAGCAGCAGAAGCTAGCAATAGGATTGCACCCACGGCAGCAGCATATGGGAATGGAAGTGTGCTAAAATCGCGAAAAAGGAAAAGTAAATTAGCGGGTGGTGGGAGGGGTAGATAACTAGCGGCTGGGAGGGCGCGAGGTGGGCCCGGGGCGGTGCGGGAAGTAGTGGACGCCAGGCGCCCGGCCGCGATCCGATCACTCGCTCGCCCCTCATTGGTCCCAAGCGCGGAACCTCGTGGAGCGCGGTCGGGCTCCGCGCTGGTGGGGCCGGATCGAGGTGGTGCCCGGCGCCAGGCACGTGACGTAGGTAGAGTCTGGCACCACCCAAACAGTGCCGACTACTTTTCCTTCCCTGGTTTGTTGCTTGGTTGGATAGAATGGTGGCGCTCTCGAGGAACCTTTCCGCCGCCTGCTGGCGTTTCCATTAATCCGGCTGCCGCTGGGAGCGACGAAAATAGAGGTGTTGAAGATGGCGCGAGATAGGCAGACGCCGGTGTGTGCACTACTTTGGTCCTTACGATGACAGGCCTGTATGTTCAATTGAGAAATTGATCATTTCTGTACGACCACAAAGATGCATAATTAGGACAATACTATTGGGTGTGCTCATGGTGACACGTGGCCTCCGGTCACATGTGTTATCCTTGGAGTGATATTTGATAAGTGTTTTAAGGTTTAATCAATAATTAATTAAACTATAGGTGGATTATCTGATATAAAGTTAATACCGTTGAAGAGTGTTTTTTAGTAGGAATCTAACTATATTAATTTTGTATCACGTAATCCACATATTAAATAAATTTTTGGTCAATGATAAATCTTTAAAATCGTGTAAACCTTATATTTCTAAACGGAGATAATACACATCTTTATAGTGGTATTGAGATAACAATTTAGTACCTTTGTCCAGTCTAACATGCTAGATTGGGTTAAACTAGAGAGGCAGTAAAGGGCTCCTAGTGAGTATGTGCTAATTGAGTTAGCTAAGTTTTAATGGGCGACGACAGGTGCTATGGATATTTTCCAATGACCAATAGGAAGTTTATTTGGTTAGAAGTAGTGATGATAAAACCTATTATTAGAGAATCTGCAATAATACATGTCACTCTTTAAACAAAGGTTCCTACACTAACTCAACATTTGGGTGGCACGGGACGAGGAAGTTAATAGAAAAGCTGCTCTCTTTGGTGATTTTTCTATCATCTATTTCATGCGTCTGAGAGAGGTTAGCTCCAGCCAAGGTGCTTGTCGGAAAGTTGTTGCCTCTCTGCTCACCCTCCATCTTGAAGGCCCGCTTCATGGTTTTGGGAGCGGAGGTACCTCGACGACCACCTAGGTGTGCCTAGGCCATTGGATTGGAAGCTCCTGCCCACTTTAGGGGCAACTTGGACCGGTCGACGTCGGGTGCATCTACTTCGTCTTCTGCAACGGTGACCTCGTTTTTCTCCCGCTCTGCTCAACAAAAACTCATAGCCTCATAGGTCATCAACTCTTCCACTATAAGTATAAGATGTACACGTTTTACAACATTCATCTTTGATCGAAAGTTAGTCCAATAATATATGGATTATATAATATAAAATTAACATAATTAGAAAGTACTTTAAATAACGATATTAAATTTTAATCACACAATCCGTGTATTGTTGGACTAGTTATTGGTCAAAGATAAATGTTAGAAAAAATATGCACCTTATATTTTCAGATAAAGAGAGTATAGGCATGTGTTTTCCAAACAAGAAGAAGAATAAAAAAACAGAAAATCAACGTTAATTCCTTTTCACACAACTGCACAAAGTAGCCTGCTGACGGTATTCGTAGCTGAATGCTAGGCACCATCCCAATCAATTATTCTTTGCCAGGCATATATATCTCCACCGCACAGAGATGGAAAGGGAATGGCACCAAAAGAGCCTGCATCTCCAGTCACAAAACTAGACATCACACCATTAGGTTGTTACATCGAGTATGGCCACAGCCAAATCAAACTACACGGGCACACCAAACGTTAAGCTAGATGATCATTATCATTATATCCACATCACCGGGATTAAAATGAAACTCAATGCCGAAGCATGAAGACGAGGAAAAGAACTGACAGTTCGATCTGCCGATCGACAAACTCCACCACTCCTAGAGAGGAAAACATGGACATTGAAGACGTCCAAAAGGATGCTAAACCAGCGCAATGCTGCTCTCACCACCTGGAGGCTTGCGGGTTCCACCTAGGTACTCTCGGGTTGGGGCCTTCTCATCTGCAAATATGTTGCTGCCAGTCATTTCTTTCAGTTTTGCGGAGCTCAGATGCTTCTCTGCAGACAGGGGTGCCTCGTCTCCTTTGAATATGTTGTTGCCTGTGAGATCAGCGAATTTCTTGCCAGGTATCTTCTTGGGAGTTTTCGACACGCTGTCAGTGTTGGCCTCTGCAAACGAGAAGCTGCTCACCTGCTCAAGGAGGATATCATTCATTAAATAGCATCTCAGTTAGCAGAAATTCCATAAACTACCAGAAGGGTTGTAGTACATTTGCATTTTTCACAGGTACGTGTGAGGCAGAGCTGCCATTTTCTGAGTTCCTTGCCCTATTAGGCCTGGGGTCTTGAGGTTCAGCAAAGATGTTATGACCACTGAGCTCCTTGGATTTTGAATTAGATATCTGCCTCTTCATTTTACCGTCTGCCTCATTTTGCAGAGTACCGCTAAGTTCACGCTGCTTTGCCACCTCAGCCACTGAAGTTGGTTTCTTGGGAGGAACACTTCCGTCCTCAGCGAACGAGATGTGGCTTACAGTACTAATAGCCTGTAGTTAAAAAAATAAGTGTGATTCAGTCTCTGACAATATCATGCGTCATGATTTCTTTTTCTTGATTTTAGTCAACTAATGCAGTAAAATGTAGGCCATATCAAACATTCTTCTCTTCTTTATTTAGAGATAATAAGAATTGCACTATTGACTACTGAGTCGCTAACCAACTGTACTCTATTAGAGCAAAAAGCCTTGTCCAAAAGTTGAACACCAAATTAATTCTATAGTAGAGCAGTTGGAACTGTAATTAGTTCTATATTGACTATTGAAGAAGCAAGAGCAACATAAAAGAAGCTACTCCCTCTGTCCCAGAATGTAAAACATATTTTGTTTGGTTAAGACAAGGCTTTGACCAACAATTACTCTATTAATATGTGGTTAAAATTAATATCATTAGATTCATATTTAAAAGTACTTTATTATGATTGTAACTTTGTATCATACAAACCACATATTAATAGAGTAATTATTGGTGTCTTAATCAAACAAAATACGCCTTACATTCTGGGACGGAGGGAGTAATTGACTACTGAAGCAAATAGTTGATGCAATTTGAATATCTAGGTTCAATTTAGCAAATCAAGCACCTGCAATTTCTAATTTGTTCCATTTGCAAAGCCACACATATGCAGTAACAATGCCAAACATTTCTCACCGCATTCATGCTAACAACATCAGAATGTTGCAAAATTAACTTGTCAAGCACACCCAATTTTGTAACCACCCAAGTAAGAGCTACACTCTATAGAATTATTGCGCATGGACATGACGAAACATTGAACTGAACAAAAGATACGCCAAGTCTGACTAATATGCTTCACTGTTTCTTCTGAGAGGCCTCGTGAAACAAAAGAAACTTTCCACACCACAGCATATACAACTGGCACATGCTTCCCCATTTTACCGCGCAGGAATGCCAATCTAAGTGCTATCTAGCAACAATCTAGCACATAATATCACGAGAATCGAGCAACAGCAACATCAATACCAAACCTTTTGTAACCATGGGTTTTTCCTAAACCAGCACCTGGTAATTGCGCGAGGCAGCCCGGCCAGGCGTCGCGGCGGCAGCAGCGTTGCCGGACTCCTCGGCGTCGCCCGCGAATATGCCGCTCCCCGACATCTCCTTCCACTTGGGCGCCGAGCATGGCTTCCTGAAACCCACACACACACACACACACACACACACACACACGGAGCAATGCCAAAAAGTAAGCTCAGCTCAACTCGGGGTCACGCAGATGCCAATCGAGGCCAATCAATTGCTTGATTCAGATCGAAAGAACAGGGCCAAGAACAGTCCATCTCATTCTCGATTTCTCACCTCTTGTTGAGGCTGTCCGCCTCCTCCTCGGTGACCTGGCCCCCGAACACCACCTTCCTGAATGCCTCTGACGGCTGCGCAGGCGCGACAAAGCAAGAAGAGTTGAAGGACCACAGAGAGGTGCAGCGAGGCGAGCAAGACTCGGGACCGGGAGGCGACGGCGGTGGGGGTTGTTTACCTGGTGCGGGCGGCGTGCTGGCGACGGCGTGCTCGCGCCGCCGGCCTGCTGCGGCCACGAGAGAAGGTCGGCCGTCGAGGTGTGGGACTTCCTCACCGGCGCCGCCCTCTCCATCTGCACACCTCGCTCTCCCCTTCTCTCTCCCCGAGGCGTCTCCTCCCTCTGTTTCTCTCTAAAAAGGAAATGGGGGTTGAAGAGGTGTGGGACTCGTGATGACTTGGAGTGGAGCAGGGATGGCAGGACGGTGAGGGGTCTCTGTTGTTCCTTTCTTTTTCTTCCCAGACGCTACGCGTGGCTACCACCACCTACTTATTGGTCACTGGCAGGTGGGGTCGATGTCAGTGGATGGAGCTCTGACGCGTGGGCCGTGGAGCGAGGGTGTGTGGTTCGGCTGTACAACTCACAGGTAACACCGAGTGACACCCCTCGTGGGTACGTGACATGTGGCATCATAAATCCTGTGAACAAAATTGTACTCTTCTGAAAATAAAGGATGCACATATTTTTATAAAAATTTATCATTAATTAATAATTAGTCAACAATGAATTATATAATTAAAACTGGATATCGGTGGATTTTTATTAAGTTCACTTTCTAACTGTACTAATTATATATCATATAATTTACATGTTAATTAAAATTTAAAAAGCATATACCTATTATATTTTCCGACAGAGAGAACGAATATGAGAAATACACAGAATTGAATATCAAAAACTGCTCGGTTGGTGTTCGAAGGGAGTGACCAACCCTCCCTCCGTGGGGCTCATACATGTATCGACTCATCCCTCTCTGATAAATCAATTGCCATAAACATCTAGCTAAAAGGGATTAGAAAGCTAGATGTACACAAAATGAAGGAGCGGTGTGATGTCTCAAGAGTTGCTTCTACACGTAGTGTTATTTGATGTCGTGGGACACTGTGCTTATGTAAAGATTGTTCTAGAAAATCCTATAAAGATCACTGTGATTTGTCAATTAGTATGTTGTTATCTTTTTATTTAAGACTAGCTAAATACCAGTGTTGCTATGTAATAATAAATTAGATTACTCTAACATATCGAATCATCTTAGTGTGCTCTATGACATACCATTGGTTTCATCTTAGCTCTCAGTTGAGCTTTGGCTTAAGTAGTTGTTTGTTGGGGAGCAATACCTTCAATTTGAATTTTTGATTTGGAGCGGGTGGATGAGAAGGATAACTGGGATCTCCACTCGACATATAGGTTTTGCAAACTTTCAAGATGGTCCCACATGTAAGGACAAAGAGAAGAAGGTAAACTAATCGTCGCTACTGATGACATCAGTGTACGAGCAACGGTATGTTCATTTTTGTTTTCTTGGAGATTTTTTAAATCCTTAGCTTTTTTTTGCTAGGAGAGAAAAATTCTTAGTTATTACTTCATCCATTCTAAAATAGATGACATTTTTGACTTCACAGCAATATGCGATCTTAACTGCTACTTTTTGTATGGACATGTAAATTAAAGATTAGAAAATATTAATTTGTGAAACTATTTTATATGAAAAATCTAAACATATCATTTATACATAATCAACCTAAGTATTTTTTTATTAATTAGCTGTCAAAGAAAGAAAAGTTTGATAGCACACAAAGCATCATCTATTTTGGAACAAAGGTAATATTTGAGTAAATTTTGCTCAGGACCATATATAAGTAAAATTATGTTGGGTTGAACCAGATTTTAAAGTATTTGCATTGCACCTCATTTATCAATTAAAAGTTCCACAAACTAGTAGGTTGAACCATGTTCAAATTTGGATTTTGGCTGTAAAATATATAGTGTAGTGTGGTGAAATTTTCTTAGTATGATTTAACCTATCATTTGTAGCAAATACAGAATCTAGAACATAATTTACTTTAATTATTTTAATACATACTTTTGTAAACCCAAACAGCTTTTCAAGTGTGCCTCTCGTAGCCTCGTGCCTTTGACTCGGAAGGTAGAGGGTCATGGTTCGTAGTCATGTACCGCGTGAAATGATCGTGTGGTCCGATAGTTGGACACTATACATGCTCCTCTTTTGTCTGGCCGACGGTTGGGACTGATGCGGCAATGCGAGTGTGACACGCCAACGTACGCCCAACAGAAGAGGAAAAGAAAGTGAAAGAGTAGTTAGGGCCCGTGATGCGAAGGCGACGGATGGTCCAGGCCAGGCGGTGCAGGTTAGGATCATGGGCCAGTCGTTTGCTTTCTTCGGCATGTCCCCTCCAGCCTACTTCCGGGCCCGGTGATGTAGAAGCTTTGTCGGCCGAGCCTGGTGTCTCAGGCCTTGCTTGGACTGACGCGACGGGGAAAATCTAGCCGCGAGGGAGCCACAGTAAACCACTGTTTTCCCTTTTATCGCCGGTATATTTCGTGGGTCTCCTCGCCTTCAGCGGCTCATCCGGTTTATTTGGCGCGTAAATGATGTTTTTTCTATAGTAACTTTATGTGTCCTTAGCAGTAGTGCATGGTAGAAGTAGCATTATAAAAAATAAAATTTTATAGTTTTATCTCCCTCATCCCTCACTACTAAAAAATGCAAGTGTACCGAGTGCCATCCTGTTTCTCGAGTATAAAATATCGGACACTCGGGAAGGTGCTGAGTGTGTGTAATTGCACTCAATACAATCAACAAACACTCGGTAGACTATTTCTTTCTTGAGTGTTTGCATTATGACACTGGGAGAGAATATAACACTCGGTCAACCATGACTGCGCTACCTTTATGGACGAAGTTAATACAACCACAAACAGAGATTCATTGTTTACCAAGTATTTTTTTAGCACTTGGGAAACCTGTTGACACTTAGTAAAACTTTAGTTCGCCGCGCCAAAATTTGGGCTAGCCCGGCAAAATTTTGGTCATTCCACGCCACAATTTTTTTTGGGCTACACGGGATATTTTTGGCCCGTAGCGCAAGGGGCAAATATTCTAGCTACCTCCTTAAGAACCCTAGCTCTCACCCTCACAAACCTCCCTTCCTGACGGTGCCTCCCCAAAATCCCAAATCCCCAAATACTTCGCCGCTACTCCTTCCCGGCGACGCCGCCATGCTCCCCCAATGCCGCCTCGCCCTTCATGCTCCCCCAGTGCCACCTCGCCACCGTGCTCCCCTAGCACCGCGGCCGTGCTCCCCAAGCGCCATTGATGTGCTCCCCCAGCGCCGCCTCCCGTGCTCTCCGCTGCCTCGCCGTCATCTCCTACCTGCCACCGCCTTCGATGGCGTCTTGCCATACTCCAGTCCTGCACCAATGGTATCCACGTTCTTAGCCGCCACCACCGCTGTCGGCACTTGGCTGCATCCTCCGCCACCTTCTTGTCGGTATCCGACATTGCCTCACCATCCTCCTATCCTCAACCAACCGCATCGACTGCTCGGCTGCTGCTTCACTCAGCACTGTCGTAGCTGCTGGAGCCGCTCGACTGCGTCGATCATCACCTGCCTGCTCCTATATCCTCCCCCGATGCATCCGGTGTTGTGCTTGCTTCTTTCAATTAGGATGGCAAGGTAAGGGATTAGGGGAAGAGAGAGTGGAAATAATTTTTTCCTGTTACTCTTGCTTCTTTCAATTAGATGTGCATTCAGCGTTGTGCTTGACCCTTGATGTGAATCGTTGGGGGATCACAGGTTCTTGTGTGAACTGAACTTTATGGTGTGACTCGATAGGGCACCCACTGTTGTGCTCGTCTCTAGTGAAAAAGGCTCGAAGACATTGAGGAGTATGAAAAATAAATCACAAGTAAATGCAACCTAACCAAGCAAACAAGAAAGTATGAAGAGAAGTATGCAAAAATGTGAACACTCGGAGATACGATGATTTTTTGTTGAAGTTCGGACTTTTGGGTGAAGTCTTGTGTCTCTGTTAAGAAAGCTTGGTCCAACGATGGAAACCGGTACCAAAACATGCTCTTTTCGCAAGAGCCTTATCGATGTGAAGCTTCTCTCTTCTCTTGGTAGCTTTTCACCTTGCGGTAGGCGAGCTCCAACCTTCACAAATGTTTGGAGTGATTCACAACTTTCTCAAATGCTCTCCAAGAACTCCTAGCAGGAGCAAAAAAAATGCACGAGCACGAGAGAATCCTAACCAGAGTTGGTGGTGGTATATATAGACAACCCTAAAAAATTAGCTATTATGCAACTTTTTGCATTGTCCGGAGGCTTCAGATGATGTGATCGGAGGCTTTGAGATTCAAAATAATGGCCGTTTTGACCTTCTTGGTGCATAACACCACACCATCCGGAGATTCTAAACGATTTAAACTTCAAATGCATTCCAACACCTGATGAGGACATTCCTACTACAGTTACACCCACAACCCCTATGTCCATACAAGATGCTATTTCTCAAATATCGGAATTACAAGGACCGATGACTAGAGCTCGGACAAGACATTTTAATTAACAGGTACTTCCGTTTCTCGGTACTTCACATAATCTACATATGAATATGATGCTGCCTAAATCAGATATTCTCTTATTATTAAGGAATCAAGGACCAATCATGGCTTTGGAGGAAAGTTTTGGAGCATGAGATTAAGAATGCAGTTGAAGGCAACCACAATTAGGGATGGAATCCGATGATGACTTCCGAACATTGAAACCCCCATGATGACATGAAGGTAGAGGTTGAAGAAGCTTAATTGAAGATCTACTGAAGCTTCGGTCAATATACCCAGACTAAATACAAGACAAACAAGTATTAGGCGCTAAAGAGTTGTCCAGGAGTCAAACATCACACTAGCTGTATTGGGTGGCTTAAACTGGCCCCAGGGCTGGTTTAAATCGTGCATGGCCAGTTTAAAGATTTAGGATTTTTTGAGTCTGTTTCGGCTCAGGGGTCCTTTTTCACCTATAAGTAACCCCTGGTTGCTTTTGTTTTCCTAGAGTTTTGTTTAGTTAAGAGTTTGCCACTTTGCAACTTCGAGTTTGTCGATTGTGTTCAACGACTAGTTGTCAAGACCGTTTATCGGAACCCCACTTTGCTAAATTCATCATCTCTATAAGTAATTTTAGATTGCTTATTCATAATCCTTGCTTGTTTTTCGATTGCTCACATGGATTAGAAACTTGTTTGTTCTAGACAATCCTAAAACAAAGTATAAAAATATCCTCCCAAGAAATACTAGGAATAGAAAGAGGCATATATAAACCATGAGGATTAAGTCATGACTTAGCTTTTGGACATGTAGTGCTAGTAACACCTAGGAAAATATCCTCCCAAGAAGCACTAGGAATGAAGTTATCTCGGATGCATAGCTTGTTAGCATGTAACACAAATCCATCATTAATGAGAAACTTGTTCCACGTTCTCCTTTCTTTACAATTCTGTAATACATCTTTAAATTCAACATCATGCACATATTGTCCTTTAATGGTTTCCAATCCAAATATTTTGAAGTCAAGTTGTGAAAGCATAGTATAATGACGAGACAAAACATCAAGAATAACATTTTATGTACCCTTCTTGTGTTTAATGATATAGGGCAAAAACTCAATAAATTCAACCTACTTAGCATGCCTACGATTTAGTTTTGCTTGGCTTTTAATATGCTACATGAATTTATGATCAGAATGTATAACAAATTCCTTGTGCCATAAGTAATGTTGCGAAGTTTCTAAAGTCTGAACAAGAGCATATAATTCCTTGTCATAAGTAGAATAATTCAGACTAGACCCAATCAACTTCTCACTAAAATATGCAATAGATTTATCCTCTTGTAATAACACATCACCTAAACTAGTTCCACTAGCATCACATTCAAACTCAAATATCTTATTAACATTAGGGAGCTAAAGTAAAGGTGCATGTGTTAACTTATCTTTCAATACCATGAAGGCCTCCTCTTGCGCATGGCGCCAAACTGGTGGAACATCTTTGTTTGTAAGCTCATTCAATGGTACGGCAATGATGTTGAAATCTCTAACAAAGCACTGATAAAATACAGTAAGTCCTAGAAAACTCCGCATTCGTGTGACCGTTTTAGGAGGTGGCCAACTGTGTATGGCTTTGATCTTGGCTTTATCAACTTAAATACCCTATGGAGTAAGAACATAACCAAGAAATGATACTCGATCAATGCAAGAGGTGCACTTTCCAAGGTTATCAAACAAACATGCATCACATAAAGCATTAAATACAACATGTAAATGTCAATGTTGTCCTCTGAAGATTTGCTATAAATCAGTGTATCATCAAAATAAATCACCACAAATCATCCAATTAAAGCACATAAAACTTTGTTCATCAATCGCATAAAGGTACTAGGTGCATTGGTTAAACCAAAATGCATTACTAACCACTCATAAAATCAGAACTTAGTTTGAAATGCTGTTTTCCATTCATTTTCTAATTTCATACATATTTGGTGGTAACGTACGCAAATCGACTTTAGAGAACACAGTAGAGCCATTTTCATCAAGCATATCATCTAATCTAAGGATATGATGATGGTATCGAACAATAATATTATTGATGGCTCTACGATCAACACACATACGCCATGATCCATCTTTCATGGGTACCAAAATAACAGGAACAACACATGGACTAAGAGATTCGCGAACATAACCTTTGTCAAGCAGTTCTTGTATTTTTTACTGAATTTCCTCTGTCTCCTCGGGGTTGGTATGGTATGGCGCATGGTTGGGCAGCGAGGCACCAGGGATTAAGTCAATTTGATGCTCTATCTCTCGAATAGGTGGTAATTCCGGTGGTACATCTAAAGACATCGTGAACTCCTGTAAAATGTTAGTAACAGTAGGGGGAAAGAGGGAGGCAAGTTCTCAAGTGTAAAAAATGCCTCTTTGCAAACAAATGCATAGCAAACTGAATAACTAGCATCTAAATCAGAAATATCAGATTTACTAGCAAACAAATATATATCTTTCAATTTCATTTCATTAATTGGTTACAGATCAGATTTGCTCTTACTCTTATTTTGCTCTGACTCTTTAGCCACAATCTGATTTTCACTTTTGTGTTGCTCCTAATTCTTAGCTCTACTAGCTCTAGCAAGACCATCTTTCAAAATTTGTTCAGGAGACATAGGAAGTAAACCAATTTTTTTTCTTTATGCATGAGAGAATATAATTAGTTCTACCATCATGGATTTATTTCCTATCAAGTAACATGGAGCATGCTTGCATAGGAACCACATCACAATCAACAAAATCATCATAGGAAGCAATAGTAAAAGGTACATGAACCATTCGAGTTACTTTAAGTTTGTGGTGTCGTTGAATCATTGGATGTAGTAGGGATGAGGGTGTGGCCTAGTGGTGAGTGAGAGCTTCTCCACCATCTCTGAACTAGCTAAGTTGTTGTGACTCCCTCCATCAATAATAATACGAATAACACGTTCCTTCACAACTCCTTTTGTGTGGAAATTATGCCGCTGATTTTGCTTATGACGATGTATGAACTGTAGAAAAATTAGCTCTTGTTCTCAAATCGTCGATCCTGCACTTCACATTAGCTTTGCAAGTAAGATGGAATAATCGAGTAATAAAATTATACTCCTTATAGTCCAAAATAGTTTGAATTTCGTGATTTAATCCACCAAAGAACCTAGCCATCATAGCCTCATTATCCTCAACTAAAGCACAACGAGTCGAACCAGTTTACAACTCTTGATAATATTTTTCAATATAATTAACGCCTAGTTTTAATCGTTGTAATTTATTAAGCAATTCTCATTGATAATAAGGCGGAACAAAACGAGTACACACGACATATTTCAATGTGGCCCAAGTGTTACGTATATTTATCAGCATACAACCTAAAATGTTCACTCCACCAAATAGAAGCAAAACCAATAATTCACAAACAACAACCCTAAGTCGGCGATCCTCAGGATATTTTGGCATGCAAAATTTTGTTCTACCTCTATTCCCAAGTAGGATAAGCATCGAGATTATAATGTCCCTTAAATGATGGAATTTTCAATTTTAATTTAGGAGTATTATCATGAGCACATCCCTCCCGACGTGGTGCCATACCATGCTAGTTATGTCGTAGTCGTCGATGGAGTCACTCATTGTTGGTGTTGACGGTGTCCTCATCCTTGAAACTGCCAACATGGTTGTGGTAGTCGTCCTCCTCGATGTCATCTGACGATAACATAGCACTCGGGTATCGTCAAGGAGGACAAAGCCAGCCCTCTGGACATAGGATGGGCTGGGCCGACTGCTCGGAGTCCGACTTCTACACGGGGGCGCATCATCAACTTGGAGTACAAGACATAAACATGTACCTACCTGATATTTCGGGATTTCGTGATAACCGATTAGGAAATCTACTTGTAAACTGATCTGGACTCATGTAACCCCGTCCCTGTCGCCTATATAAGACGGGGTAGGGATTCTCCGATCGGTA
>JAGXJF010003251.1:600000-979087 GCA_019208055.1 Stipa capillata | reverse complement strand
TTGTTCAGGATGAAACCGGTTCGGATAATATCCGATCCGAACCATTTTCGTATCCGACGGAAACGGATATGGAACGGAAAAAATGGTATCCGACCGGATACGGCAGCGGATACGGATAATCGGTACCGGATATGGTTACGGATATGGTATTGCTGTTATCCGGCGGATAACGGATTATCCGATATTTTTGGTCGGATATCCGAAAATACTAAATCGGATAATTATCCGATTTAAGTCCTGAGCTCGGTTTTTTCACTTTTTCTCGTTAAGTCCTGAGCTCGGACCCATACTCGGTCGCTCGGTCGCTCCGGCCTCTCCTCCGGTCCTCCCCGCCGCCACCCCCCGCTCCCGCCCGCCTCGCCTCCCCGCTGCCACCGCTCGCTCCCGCCGCCACCGGCCGCTCCCGCTCCCGCCCGCCTCTCCTCCCCGCCGCCACCGCCCGCCACCGCCCGCTCCCACCGCCACCGCCCCGTCGGCGCCCAGATCTCGCCCCCGGCACCGCCTCTCCTCCCCGCCTCTCCTCCCCGCCGCCACCGGCCCGCCACCGCCCGCTCCCACAGCCACCGCCCCGTCGGCGCCCAGATCTCGCCCCCGGCACCGCCTCTCCTCCCCGCCGCACCCACCGCCCGCCACAGCCCGCCACCGGCCCTCCACCGCCCGCTCCCACCGCAGGTATGGTTGATCTTGTGGCAAATTAGCAGATTTTGTTCCGTTGACAAACTACAGGTATGGTTGATCTTGTGGTGTTGATGTTGTAAAGTAGACGGTGTAATGCCTTGCACACACAGTTCATTGCTCCTTTCTTATCCTGGAAAGACATTTTATTTCTTTGGTTTCTATATGTATGCATTGTATCTACATGAATACTTCATGTGCTTGAAGCGGTAATTGTTTTTAAGGCCTTAATCAGAGAACATTTCTTTGTTTCTCTTATATGACTTGCTTATAGACTATTACTGCTGCACCCCTTCTTGTGGTTGGAGCATTCTATGCAACTGTATGTATGGCCTGTAAATCTAGTGATCCGGAAGTCAATGAGAAAGAAAACCGATGGGGTGCGCGTGGTGATCGTCAAAGTGAGCGAAGTAGGGGGATGATGCCATAGTTTGCTGCTGCTGTAGAGAATCAGACAAAGCTTATGAATGTAGCATGGTAACAGAGGGTTTAATTAGAATTGACGTTGTGCACTTGTGCTTGTTTATTTGAATCATCTATATTTTCTTGCACTAGAATATGAATGGGGACTCTTTCGATGTGAATTATTTATTTTATTTTCATAATTTCTTATGTACATGTGTACATCCGATAATTTTTATTCGTTTCCGGTCCGCAACCGATCCGTTTCCGTACCATATCCGTTTCCGAAATAATCCGTATTTGTATCCGTATCCGAGCTCTATCCGCTCCGCTTCCGAATCCGAAAAAAAAATATGGTGTAGGATATGGTTTGAGCATTATCCGTCCGTATCCGATCCGGTTTCACCCATATGTCTTGTACTCCACGTTGATGAGGCGTCCCCGTGTAGAAGTCGGACTCCGAGTAGTCGGCTCGGCCCACCCTGTGGCCAAAGGGCCGGATTCGTCCTTCTTGACGATACCCGGGTGCCATGCCATCATCAGCTACCATAGGCTGTCGCGGTAGGAAAATGGCTGCTGCGATAGGGGACAGATGCCGCAGCGCTGCCGCGGTAAGGGAATAGCTTTGCCACGGCGGGGAATGGCTTGCCACAGCGGGGAATTGCTTTGTCGCGGCGGGGAATAGCTTGCCGCGGTGCGACCGCGGTGGAGGAAGGACTGCCGCGGTGGGAGGTGAGCTGCTGCGACGAGGAGAGGCTTGCCGCAGCACTGCCGTGGTGACGGAGAGGCTGCCGTGGTGCTGTCGTGGAGGAAAAAAAAGAGTTGCCACGGGTTAGGGGAAAAACTGCCGCGTAGCTGCCGCGAGCTGTCGCGGCGGGAGAAAAAGGGCAGGGGCAGCAGCCGTGGCTGTCGCGGCAGGAGCAAAGCAGCTGCAGCAGGGCTTTGCCGCGGTGGGAGCAAGTGGTAGCGGGGCTGCCGCGGTACTGCCGTGGTGGGGGAATGGCTGCCGCGGCAGGAGAAAATGCTGCCATGGCAGAGAAGGTGGCAGTGGGGGCAGCTTGCCGTGGCAGGGGTGGCTTGCAGCGGCACTGGCCCGAGCTGCCGTGGCGGGAGAAAAGGAGCAGCGACAGAGCACGAGCTGCCGTGTCAGAGAAGTTGTTGCCGCTGTGTTGCCGCGGTAGAGAGGTAGGAATGGCGCGGTGCTGATGGGTTGCCACGGCAGTGCTTTGGGACCAGAGGGGCTGCCGCAGCTCAGCTTCTTGGAGGAGAGGAGTGAGCTCGGGAAGACTTGGGGAAGCTTGCTGGTCAGGAACAATGAAGAAGAAGCTCGTGGGGAAAAGAAATGGCAGCTTGAGAAAAGGAGGAATGGGGAGGGAGCTTGGCTTTAAGCATGAAGGGAGCAGGGAGAAGTTTTAGGGGATGAATGGGCAGCTCGGGTAGTAGTTGGGCTAAAGAGAGGAGGAGTTGCGGCAATGGGGAATGGGGGAAACTCAGCTGTGGTAGGAGCCGTGGAATGGAATGGGGAGCAGGGAGAGAAGGAGAGGGATGGCTCGATGCTGGAGTTTGAGCAGAGGAAGCTCGGCTGAGAGAGACCAGGAGAGAGGGAAGTAGAGCTTGGGGAGGAGCAGTAGGAGAAGTCTGCCTGCTGCTCGGGAAAAAGAAATAGAGCTTGGGGGAGTTTGGGATGGAGGAACCGTGGGAGAAAAACAAAAGGAGGTGAGGTAGAGTGCTTGGCTTGCTCTGGTTCAGCAGGTGGATGATGATAGCGTGGCCTTTGCTGGCTTGGGGAAAGAGGGAAAAGAATAGGCAAGGGAAGGGGAGTTAAGGAGAGTCAATGGGGTAGCTCACTTGTACTTTTGCTGCAGGTAAAACTGGTTGCCACTTGCTGTGGATGGAGGATGGGTGGCGTGAGGAGTTTGGTTGAGGAGTAGAGAAGTGCTTTTGGCTGCAGCAGGGAGAGGGAAAAAGGTTGGAGTAAAAGGTGAAAGGTGGTAAAGGAGGCAGGGAAAGAGGGCAGCTCGGATAGGGGCTGTGCTGCGGCTTGGGTTGAAGCTCAAGGAAAAGAGTAGGGATAAGAAAGAAAAGATGGGGTGATTGACTGCTGTAGTACTGCTGCTGCTGGGTGCATGAGGAAAAGGAGCTCGGTTGGGTACTGATTTTGGCAGGAAGAAGCAATGGGCTGTAAAGGAGAGAGGTAGGAAAAGAATAGGGGAGAGGTGGAGATGGTGTGAAGGAAATGCCTGGCTGTACCGAAGCTTGGGCTGCAGTGGCTTGGCCACTTGAGTACGGGACTCCAGGAAGGAGGGTGGCTCAGCACAAGTACGTGAGAGAGAAAGGAAATGGTGAGCTGACCAGTGGCAGAAGAAATGGTGGCGTGGGGGAAAGACCATGAGAGATGTGATGGAAAATAAAAAGGGGAGATGGAGCTTGAGAGGGAGTTGATGCTAAGTGTGGTATTGGTGTTGTTCTGACCGTAAACACACAGGGAAGAGTTGGCACTGAGGTTGCATTTGGAGGGGTTGTAGTTCAAGACTCAATATTTGTTTCAGACTCAAATGTGAAGTGGTTTGAAATATTTGCACGGGACCTCCAGATATTTTATGGAAATATGCTAGAGGGGGGGTCTCAGAATTGAGATGGAGTCAAGAACTAGGATGTATAGGGTTATGGTTAGATTTAGGTTTAACTCATTACTAGTAGAGAGAAAAGGTGGCATAGGTCCCGGGGAGGATATGTACCCATATACATGCACATGGATAGACATAACACTCGTATCCGAGTGATGGGTAAGTATGGCAAACGATAAATAGGGTTTTGACGATAGAAAAGGATAACTGGATAATTGGTTAGTTGGTAGAAACATAACGGGACGAATATTTATTCCCCGGCATGGTAACATGGTAGAGGTGAAAAGTTATTGGCATGTCATATGGCAAAGAGGAAGAAAGAAACCGCAGTGGCTATGGTTTTACCGAGCGATAAATAATTTAGGGTGTGGAGTGTATGTGTCCACATACACTTGGATATTTTAGCATATATGGGGTGTGCATGTGGATGGGATGGGCATGCGAAGTTACGGTGAGTTAGAGCTTGAATGCTGCCACTGATATATGCATGTATATATGCGTGGGATGGTGGCAGAGTCGAACGACGAATTAGGGATTTGATCCGTTGCTCGGAAGGAATGGATCAGGGTTTTGCGTGTGTGCATATACATAAAAGCATTATATTTTTGCACATGCTCGCGATAGACCATGCGGAGTATGTGGTGGAATTTCAGGTCATTCGAAAAAGGTTCAGGGCAGGTATATGTTTCAATTTCGCAGAAGTACCATGTGGGCACTTCGCGGCAGATGTGGGTTTAAGGTGGCACCGGCTAGATAGAAGGGGGAGGGATGCCGAAGATATGTTCGTGGCAGGAATGCAAGGGCGAATGGCCCCGCATGGAGACAAGGTGTAAGGCAAGGTTTGAACTACTTGCCGGACAGAGTTTCGACAAAGCAGAGATCAAGGGAACATGAACGGAGGGGAGAGGTTTTGATTGCCTTGCTTTAGGGTTTTAACAGAAGCATGATTTGAATAAAAGTTTTAATTTGGTGTATTTTAATCAGCATTATTATCAAAAAGTTTTTGTTGGCCCTAATTTTTGGGTTTCGAAAAATTAGGGTGTTACAATGCAGCAGATGATATGGCGGCAGACCGGCAGCTATGCTTGGTGGAGGAGGGGTGGGAGGCGGCCCTAACCCTAGGTCGCGTCGCCGTCGTAGTCCGCAGGAGACAGAGAGAGAGGGAAGGGAACACAACAAGATCTGAGAGGCTGAATCGGACGGGAGCAGATTAAACTGAGCTAGGCCAGCTCGCGAGCCATTACGAGCCGGCATGGGCTCGATGAAAGTTCGAGCCGAGCCTCTTCCCCGGCTTGTGGAACCTGGCCAACCGGCTTAGGCTCGGATCGTATTTTCTCGAGCCAGGGCGAACCGGCTCGGCTCAGCTCGTTTAGGCCTGGTGGAGCTGTAACCACCATGTAGTGTGGCATGAATGATAGTATGTGAAATAAAAAAAAAGGCGAACGTGATAGCATGCACGTGGATGGGGAGTGCTACAGATGGAATTTTTGGTGAAGTGGATCTCATCACTAAGCTCAAATCAGTGCTACAATGCTCTTTGATGTTATGATCGTGATGGTATTTAGTCGTCGTCCTTCAGGTTGAGCCGCCCAAGCAGATCATCGTGACCTACTGGCGGAGTTCCGGAGCCACTCGCTCCCTCTTCCGAGTTAGCATCTGCCATTGCTGCTAGAACAGATCTAGGGTTTCGAGATCAATCGCTTGCCAGCCATCAAAACACCTGCCAAGGCCGAGCAGCAATACATGATTCCCCTTTATCAGCCCGAACAGGCGCTAAGCGGTAGGAGTTGGATCAAAATCGGAGAAGAAAGTCTCACCAGGGCTCAAACTCGACGAGAGCGAGGAACCTTAGATCGCTAGGTTGGTGCATGTGCATGGGCTGCCTATTCTTATTCCGTGCGTTGTTCCCTCTTTGCCCTTTTTCATGCGGAGTTTTTCCTAAAAATCATGAATGTAGGGCCTAAACAAGGATGGGATACGGCCCGATAGCCTCATGCAACAGGCAAGCAAGTGGGCCTTTAATGAGCCTAGGGCACGCTAACCATGTGGTACTTTGGCCCATGGAAGATCTACCAAATCCTGAGTTGTTTAAATCTTTACTATATATAATATACCAGTTGGTGGTGATGGTGTTGTCACACTTTCCATGGTGATGTCACATCCTCACCACCAACAAACAAACAAACAAACTTTTCAAAAATTTCTCTAATAAATTTTTCTAAAAACTAAGACTACATTGTTGGTATCTCAACAAACAAAAAAACCCCCCAAAACTCTCTCTAACAAACTTCCCCAAAAATTCATATTAGTTCCTCTCTTTGTATGTGCATACACAGGGGATTCCCTGATCTCGTGATCCCAACATGATTAATCTTGTTCTTCTTGTATATGTTTGATCCGACGTAGGTGTGTTCGCATGCGTGCGTGCGTGTAGGGATCATTGTCGCGGTGGCGCTGCTGCTGGTCGTCCTCGGATGCTACATGGGCGGTGGCATGGCGACGGAGGAGAAGCGGGCTCTGTAGATATCATAGCCATTCAACATCGTGCACCACGGGGTCGAACGCCGAGCTCCCAGAGGAGATAGCAGCGGCGTACGTGCACGCCATCGACGATGGCGCTGATTTCATTGAGTCGGTTATCGCAGTGACCAGGGACGGCCATGTCATCTGCTTCCACGACATGACGCTCAATGACACCACCGACGCCGCCGACCACAAGGAGTTCGCCGCTCGCCACCGCACGCTCGAAGTGCAGTGGGCCAACGCCAAAAGACACTTCATCAGTGAGAGCCCCATATATATAACATCACCTCACCCGGCTCCACGTTTTTATTGATCTTCGATTGATCTGTGACAATCGAACGAACATGTTCTTATATTAATTGGTTTTGTGATTTCTCGTAGCTAAAGGCTGAGGGTGAAACAGATATATGAATTCCGTAACAAATCCCATGAAGGTACATGCATTTTTCACTAATCCAACTGTATTTTTTTGGGTGCATCCATTACTCTCAAATCAATCAATCTACAATTCTACATACCCTGATGTTTACAGTAGGTAAAAGTGCTAACATATCAAATCATTACCTATGTAAATTCTCTTTGTTTTCACAGGCATGTCGCACATCATCACCTTTGATGAGTTCATCAACATCACGCTGAATGCTAAGAGGGTCGTTGGGATCTACCTGAAAAGAAGAACCCCGTGTTCGTCAACCATCATGTAATTAACCAACATATATTACGAAATTGAATTCCATCACAAATGTTTTTTTCGTTCCTGTTGGAATTGAGTTGAATCAACCTTTGGTTCTATCTTTGAGCTTTATTTCTTCTCTTTGATATTTTTTAATATAATAAAGATGTCAATCGCGGTAGCGATCCGTACATTTTCTCCTCTCCGTCCTTACATGTGGGACCATCTTGAAATTTTAGCAAACCTATATGCTCGTATCGAAACCTTAATACATATCATCATCCACCGACTCCAAATTCAAAAATTCAAATTTGTCTAAGGTGCTACTCTCCGCAAACAACTCCCAATTCTGCCCGAGCCGAAGCTCAACCAAGAGCTGAGACGAAGCCGACGACGTGGCATGGAGCGCGAAAATAATAATTTGATATGCTTAGTAATCTATTTATTTATCCGTAAAATAGATGAACCACCGGGAGTGACTAGACCTCTGTTGATTGAAGATGTAGTAACTGTCATTGAGAATAAATAAAGAGGTGGTTTACTGTCAAAAAAGAGGTGCTCCATAAAAAAAAGGAATACCCTACCCGTACAACGTTGTTTGAGCTGAAAGCTCCTACGTGTTCATATAAATTAGAGAATTAAAAAAGATATATACAAAGAGTTATATTTCAATGGACGAGTGCGAGCAAAACCATTAGTAATAGTAAGCGTGGGCATCTCTTCAAACTATGAAGATCCATAAAAACGCTCTTCCTGAAAAAGTTCCATTCCAAGGCATCCCCCAGAAAATGCTAATCTTGTAGACATCAGCTCGGGGATGGATTATTGGATCCTCTCGGCAGAATTAGCATGTTCCACAGAGAATCTAGTGTACGTGCTAACTATATACACATCCTCGAGTCTTGACACAATAATGCCTTTTACTATGGCTGTGCCCCAGAGTGCAGTCACGGTTTCGGATTTATGCTAAAATAGCTCCACGTTCTGTCAGATCCCTAATCACACTTGAGTTGGCCGTTGAGTCGGTAGTCGAACCAATCGGTCTCTATGGGGTGCGAGTTGGGGAATATCTGGGCCCGGTTACAGCACAGAAGCAAGAGAGCATCTACAAAGCTTGTGTTCAGATAGTGTTAAGAAGCCTAAACCCCACGTTGCCAACCGTGCATATCTTGTAGCTGAAGCGACTAAAATTTATATTTTCTTGTTTGTCTCAAATCACTCACACCGATCGTTCAGGGTGGAGGAATGTGATTCTGCAGGTTAACATGATTATGGCCCCCTTCTAGACGGCTTCGGCTTGTGCATAAGCCGGCTTAAGCTTAATGGTGTGGGGAAGCTGTGGTGTGGAGAAGCCTGATAAGCCCCACCTTCCCCTTCTAGACGGCTTCTGAGATTTGAGCTTATAGGCAGAGGTGGACTGTGAAAAGTCTGTAATACCCTTTGTCTTGTTTGTTTGCTATTTGAATGATATTAATACTATTTACATATGTTTTTTACACAGTTTAACACATAAATTAGATACCCTTTGACTTACAAAGTTACAGATGAAAAAGAACATGAGCATCCATGATTGAAAACATCAAGCATTCTATTGTGATTTATGAAGCGCACAATATAACCAAACAGGATACGGTATAACCAAACAGGATACGGTATGGAAGGCGTAGCAGGCAAGCAGCGAAACAAAATTTAGCAGATGCCATACAGCAAGGCACAAAAATGTTATGATAAGATAACAAATAAGCTGGTTGTAAGTGTTGTCCCCACCTAGCATAACCATGTAAAAAGAAGGTATCAAATCCAGCTTGAAATATTACTCACGAGAAGCTGAAATTTCTTGGTTTTTAGGTATACAAAAACCTCTTATTACAACAGAAACTTGGGAACTAAGGTACACATTTGCTAAGTCCATTCAGATAACATATGAAAACTGTCAATCATATGATGTGGCTAACTCGGTGAGAACTGCAGTAGCCATTCCTTCACCTGGAGAAGACAAAATCATCAATCTGTTAGTAACCTGATACAGACAGAACCTTATACGAAAATTCTGAAAATACTTCAAAGAGAGAATGCTAACTAGCTAGAGTTCATGCATCACTGTCCAAGTGAAGTAGGAAATCATCTAATCTGAGCATGCAATGCAAGCCTCTTCTTTGATGAACTGATGATAAGAGAACACTTCAAGTACACTAACATTAACTCATTACATGGTCCAAGTGTACAATAATCCAAATGGCATCAAGCATCAAGATTAATTCACTGTACGGGAGGAGGATTACTACAGATTATAATTATTAATCAAAAGCACCAAGCATCAAGCATCAAGAACAAGAGCTATTTTTCAGAAAACTACTTGTAGTAGAGAAGATATGAATGTTTGCATCTATATATTCCATCGATGCATATCTAAGAATAAATTTCACACTACAGAGGCATCTTAGCACTAGGAGAACGGCAGATCATATTTTGATACGTGCTTAGTAAATAAAATTGTCAGGAACCTTAAGCGACGTGAGGAAACGAAGGGCCGGCGGCGGCGGGAGGCGACCGGGGGCCGGCGGGGGTGGGGGGCGGGGCCGGGGGGCGACGGGAGGGGCGGGGTCGGGGGCGGGAGGCGGGGCTGGCGGCCGCGGGAGGTCCGGCGGGAGGCGGAGGAGTCGGGCGGCTTGCGGTGGGAGGCGGGGCCGGCGGCGGCGGGAGGCGACCGGGGGCGGCGGGGGGTAGGGGCGGGGCCGGGGGCGACGGGAGGGGCGGGGTCGAGGGCGGGAGGCGGGGCTGGCGACGGCGGGAGGCGGGGCCGGCGGCGGCGGGAGGCGGGTGGGAGGCGGCCGGGAGGTCGGGGGAGGCGGGGGAGGGCGGCGGGATCTCCACGGGAGGTAGCGGGAGGCGGGCCGGAGGCAGGGAGGCTGGCCGGGGAGGAGGAGGGCGGCGCTGGCGTGGGGAGGAGGAGGGCGGCGCCAGCGGGGGAGAGGAGGAGGGCAGCGCCGGCCGGGGGGAGGAGGAGACCGGCTCGGGTGGGTGAGTGGCGTGTGGAGGAGGAGGGCAGTGGAGGGGAAAAACTGAGGAGTTTTTCTTTATATACTAAATGGCAGTGGTGGGTAAATAACACAAACTAGTGAGAATAAAATGGTCATTCGTGGTAAATTTTGTATGGAGAAGCTCGGAAACTGAGGCTTCCCCCCACCAACAGTAAAATCAAAGGCTTATGAATTAAGCTTAAGCTGGGTTTTCCCTTCTAGAGGGCTTATGGCTTCCTGGGGCCATAAGCTGCTCCATAAGCTCTCTAGAAGGGGGCCTATATTGGTTGCATTGCTTTTTTCCGGTACAGATTGTTCACTGTTCAGAGTTCATATAGTATTCTAGTTCATGCATGTGTGCGCAACAATGCGATGCAGAGTGTGGCGTCACGGGGGCAACATGAAGGGCAAAATATCGACGTGTGCCGACGTGAAGGGCAATGATATTGATGTGCTCAGCTGAATTTTTATGTTTTCTTTCTGATAAGATCTCTGAATATGCCTGAGTAGAAATTAAGGACTGGCTCAATGGACAGGTCCAGCGAAGGCCAGCTATTAAAGCTGCTGAGACAAGCGAATCTAGCCTATAAATACGCTTCCAGTACTACTGCAGCCTGAACCTAATTAACACAAGAATCTAGCTATCCAGACACATTTTTACTCAGGAGCATCCAGGAAGGGATTAATTGTTCATTCATGGCTGCTGTGTGTGCTGCACACAGTAGCCACGGCTCTGTTGGGCACTGCGTGCTCTTATCACTCCTGATACTGGCCACAGCCACGCTGGCTGCCGCTCAGCTGTCGCCGACGTTCTACGACTCGTCGTGCCCGGCCGCGCTTCTCGCCATCAGGACGGCCGTGACGTCGGCCGTGGCGCTGGACCGCCGCACGGGCGCCTCCCTGCTCCGGCTTCACTTCCACGACTGCTTCGTGCAAGCAAGTGCACGTGGTTTTTATAGTACCTGCTCTGCTGCGTGACATACTGACATGTCGTGTCGAAGGCGGAAAACTTGGTGTAAACGTTGTAACGAGTTTGTGTGTGCGCGGCAGGGATGCGACGCGTCTGTTCTGCTCGACGACACAGCCGGCTTCGCCGGCGAGAAGGGCGCGGGCCCGAACGCAGGGTCGCTGAGGGGGTTCGGCGTGATCGACACCGTCAAGGCTCTGCTGGAGGCGCTGTGCCCGCAGACCGTATCGTGCGCCGACATCCTCGCCGTCGCCGCTCGTGACTCTGTCGTCGCGGTACGAACCTACGACCATCGAATCGTTCCAACACTCAGCAAACCCAACGCGCGCATCGACGAGCGTTGGTCATCTTCACCTATAATTTGTCTTCGAACTTTTGCGCATATGCATGCAGCTGGGAGGACCATCGTGGACGGTGCAGCTAGGCAGGAGGGACTCCACCACGGCGAGCCTGTCCACAGCGAACACCGACCTTCCCTCGCCGGCGTCCAGCCTCAGCACCCTGCTCGCCGCCTTCTCCAGGAAAGGCCTGAGCAGCACCGACATGGTTGCCCTGTCAGGTGCGTCAGTTTTCAGCACGTACTGATCGATCGATCCGCCACCAGTTTCAACGCAACGCATGTGCATGGCGCTGTCATGGCATGGTCACTGAGAATGACCATGCAACTAACAATTACTACCTGTGCATCCAAAAGCAACAGCACCCGTACCGACACGTGAGCAACGTTAGTGGTAGATCTCACTGGTTGATTGACCTGTGCGTGCCAGGTGCCCATACGATCGGGCAGGCGCAGTGCCAGAACTTCCGGGCCAGGATCTACAACGACACAGGCATCGATCCGGCATTCGCGGCGTCGCGGAGGGCCGGCTGCCCGGCGTCCGGCGGGGGCGGGGGCGGGCTCGCGCCGCTGGACGTGTCCACTCCGAACCAGTTCGACAACGCGTACTACAGCGACCTGATCGCGCAGCGCGGACTGCTGCACTCTGATCAGCAGCTGTTCAGCGGCGGCTCGACGGACGGCCAGGTCAGAGGCTACGCGGCCAGCCCAGCGCAGTTCGGGAGCGACTTCGCGGCGGCGATGGTGAAAATGGGTGGCATTGGCGTCCTGACGGGAAGCAACGGGGTGGTGCGGCGCAACTGCCGGAGAGTGAACTAGCAGCTGGCAGAAACATATTCGTGCCTTTTCTTTGCCACGCAAAAACACATTCATGCTTTGGTGTTCTCTAAAGAATAAGGGACACGGCATGCTAGTATAACTTAATAGCAAAATTTGAGCTATATATTTATGTGTGCCATGGGTATGCACGACTGCATGGTGAAACAGATTCAATTCCTGTAAATGGTTCGTACTGTCGTACATATTGCTTTTTTTTCCACGAATGGCCCAGGTGTCCATGAGACGTGACAAGGTGCAGAACAAGAAAAAATAGCTGAGAAAGAGGGAAGATCGCATAGTCATTAGCCTGTTACCAATTGATGTGAAAGTTAAAACACAATACAAATCATACAGCTATGAATGATTGAGATGGGGTGGCTGCACGGAGATGAAATTCATCACTCATGGTACCAATAGCGGCTAGGACAACTAGACAGTCACTCGTGTAGACATGTAAGATGCTGGATCATTTAAAGGCTTAAGACAGTAGAGCTATCATTGATGCACCGGAGAAGATGAAAACAAGCATTGACTAAATTAGAGTATAATTTATAATTGTTGAACTATATTGTGTTGAACTTGTAGAATGGTTGGAATCCTTTATCTTTAATTTGTGAAATCCTTGGGTTTAGACATTACTTCGGGAATTCCTATTCTTTTTTCTTTCAAAAGAGTTTCCCATGTCCGACAAGAGAAGACTGACAGTTGGTGGCACCAGTGGGCAGCAATGGTACTATGATAGCAAAGGCGTCAGACATGCAAGGTGCTAGCAAGCGAATAGGTGAAAGGAAGTATGACTGTATGAGAGTGAGGGAGCGTTGATGGCTGTTGATTCCACACCGTCGAGAACTACATGAAGAACTAGAGGAATTGATCGGAAGAAAGGGGCGATGCACGGGAGAAAGAAGGAAGGAAAAAGAGAAGCTGATATTGGCATAGTCAATGCTTAGGGGAGGAGGAGGGTTGAGTTGAAACAAGAGGAAATAGAAGGAAACATCATCTTCAAGTGACGTCAACCCTCATAAGTCAAAGGAGGAAAGGGAATCGCTAATAAATTCTCGATTGTTTTTTTATTTCGAGAGTACTCAAAAATTCATCCATATGATTTTCCTATTATAAGAAGATGTGGTTATGATCCATTGGATAAAGATCAAAGTATCTAAATTTTGAGTGATCTATAAAAAACACTCGAATGCTCTATAGACGCTCAAAAAAGATGAAGCCAAGGGCGAGGTATTTCCAGGTTTTAATCGTGCCACAAACTTAGAGCAACAATACCCAAATTGAACCATCCTAAGCCAAAGAAACAAGACAATCACTAATAAATACTTGAATGTTTTTTCATTTTGAGAGTAGTCTAAGTTTTATCTATATGAATTTTCTACTATAAGATAAAAAGATGAAGATGTATAAACTACAGTATTAAAGAAAAATATATATACCTAAAATGTAAATGATCTATTAAAAAAACACTTAATGTTTTCTAGACACTCCGAAGACACGCATCTGAGGTGCAGATCCAGTTGGGACCTTCGGCTTCGGGCTTCTCAAAACGCTGTCAACGTCAAAACCGCCACGGGATCACAAAGCGCGCCCAGTGGGCCCCGCATTCCATAGACCGAAGAGCCCGAAGCATATCCAATCCAACCGTCTCTATGGTCCGCAAGCCCGCAAGCCCTTCGATCATCTCGAAACCAGAGATCGGGAGAGAGAGAGAGAGAGAGAGAGAGAGAGGGAAGGGTGAGCCGCGCGACTGACCAGCGAGCAGCGACCCCTCAATTTCCACGACGCTTCCTTCCCCCCGCAACCCGAGGACGCGACCCGCCTAGTCGCCCCCCTCTCTCCAGTCTCCCTCCCCCCAAATCGCCCTCCCCAAATTCCTTTCCCACCCAAACCTCAAAACCCTCGCCTCCCCCCGCCGGCACATCTCCCATGGCTTCCGCCGCCGCCTCGGAGGAGGCCGTCAAGGTAAGCTCTACCGCTACCTCTCCCCTCCCCTCCCGCCTCACCCGCGCCGAGGAGGAGGGGGGTCACGGGGATCTCCCCCAGGCCCAGTGCTTTTAATTGGTCGAATTTCGGGGTGGGCTGATTCGGCTGTCTCGTGGCTCGGTGTTCCCGTGTGCGCAGGCGGCGAAAGTTCTGATGGTCGGGGCGGGAGGCATCGGGTGCGAGCTGCTCAAGACGCTCGCGCTCTCCGGCTTCAGCGACATCCACATCGTAAGTTCGTTAGATGCATGCTTTCCTCGCTCTTAATTAACAACGTTCCTAGGGCTATAGCCGCCGTGTTGCTCGAATCGAGCTTGCTCGTTAGCTGTGTAGGTAGTAGCAGGTAGCAGCGTGGTGGATGGCTGGCGCGACTCTGAGTTGGTAGTGGGATCTGTCATGGACTGATGGGGATAGCGTTGACTAGAAGCTGGAAATTGGTTATGTAAACTCTGTGACACATGAGAGGGCCGTCCTTTACTCTATTGAAGGATGTACTGTAGGCTGCTATTACTTGCATTTATGCTTGCTTGGTAAGGGTTCTATTGTTTTTAGGACGCTGGCTGTGCCTTGATAGAATTGTGCACAAGGTCTTACTCTTTCCCAGTAGGTGATATGTTGTGACGCCGCCTGCTGCTCGCGTTTCTTGCACTGTTAGTATGAAAGGTTTCCTCTTTATGGTAGTTCCTTAAGGTTGATGTACCTTGTACTCGAAGCGATTTGGAAATGGACAGGGTAGTCCTTGTTCAGCTAACCAAAGCTACACAAATCAATGTGCTTGAGACACGTGTGATGCCCTTTGTTTGTTTTCCTCCACAGATTGACTTGGACACAATTGAGGTCAGCAATCTGAACAGACAGTTTTTATTTCGGAAGTGTCATGTCGGACAGTCAAAAGCCCATGTAAGTACATTTTCTATATGGATATATGATGAGTATAGATTTTTTGGGGGCTTTTTATTATGTACTCCCTCTGGTTAGAAATGTAAGTAGTTTTAGAATCTCAGATAGTCAACATTTTTAAGTTTGACCATCAATATAGATTCATGATGAAATATCCTTTCATAACATATAATTAATTTATTTGAAACAACATATTTTTGAAGAAATTGATTGTTAAAGTGTCACTTTGGAAACTGCGTCAATATCTAAAACTACTTACATTTTAGATTGGAGGGAGTATTTGTTTTCTTCACTTGATAATTGCTGCTGCTTGAGAATCACTGGGTAGCTGAATGTAGGACACATGGTTGTGCTACCAAGCAACCCAGGTTCGAATCCCACCTTCCTCTTATGTAAGGGGTGCTAGTACCCCTGGGCCTCTTCTTTTGTTATAATTGCCGCTGCTTATGCTGTTTCTATCATTGATTTTGCCAGGTTGCTCGGGACGCTGTTCTGAAATTTAGGCCAAATATCAATATAACATCATATCATGCAAATGTAAAGGATACCCAGTTCAATGTTGATTTTTTCAAGCAATTTAATGTAGTTCTGAATGGCCTTGATAACTTGGATGCTCGACGGCATGTTAATCGCCTCTGCCTTGCTGCTGAAATTCCTTTGGTAGAAAGTGGGACTACTGGGTTTCTGGGACAGGTGAGGTGATCAATTATTATAGTTGTAGTCTCAGTAACTGTTGTGCTAGTATGCATGGTGCTATAATTTTTACTGGCGTATTTTCATGGTGCTACTTTGTACTGTTACATTTATAGCTTTTCTGCAATCTCTATGTATGAAGAATGCAAGTATCTGCCTTGCTACCGATGGCTGTGGGTATTGGTATGTCGGCCTTTCTTATTTTGCTAGTAGTACTCCTGTTACAAGTTTTTCCCTGATATTAAGTTGTTGGCCCGTGTGCTATCTCTTATGGAAACACTTGGTGGTTTCTTTTTTTTCTTTTCTGTTAGTGACGTAGCAGTAATATTTACCTAGGTGTACAGCCCTCCAGTTGAGTATCTGTTGTGCGGTGGCCATTGTGTACACTCTGATCGCATTGCTGAATTTTTGGTCTGGACCATTGCACAATTACATGATGGGTCAACATAGGGAAACACGTCGTCGTTTCTTAACTGGGACTTTTGAGTGCAGATAAGCTAATATTGATGAGAGAAAGAAGGCATCCCCTCTTCCCCACAAAACTTACTTAAGCATCTTCTTAGAATAAATGGTGTATTTAGAAATTGCGCAGAGTTCAGTTTCAAATCTTCTTCCTGTATAACACAGAGCAACTCCATGTGGTAGCTATGCTAAATTTTGTATACATTTAATATATGCTTCATATATCTTTTTTTGTAGTTATGTACATTACATATATTCCATTTAGTAGTATTTAGAGTATTAAGTGCCCAAGAAATTCTGTAATTTAGAAACTTGGACGTTGAACAGTTTCGCAATGAGCATGTAACATATCAGTTGTGCATGTGATTCATGGACACTGGTTGTCAAAACCTGAGGATTCTTATGTGTATGTTTATTTGGAACGCATATCATTAGTGGTTGGACCGTTGGAGTTGGTATAAAATGAGTTTTTCGTTGGGACTTAGCAACACTGTTGTTGTTTCAGCCATCCTAGTTATTTTATAACACACCTATCAACTGTGAAGCATAAGCTACCAATGTTGACTGAATTAATCAAGGAATCTCTGCTAAATAGGTGATCTGAATGCTTTGCTAAAGGTACTATCATTCTATTTTGCAGGTTACTGTTCATGTCAAGGGTAAAACAGAGTGCTATGAATGTCAACCAAAGCCTGTCCCTAAATCATATCCTGTCTGCACAATTACAAGCACTCCATCAAAGGTCCTTTTTGGCCTCCCCTCACTACCCTTTGATTCTTTTGTAGGCTGCATTTTCTTATCATGATTGTGGTTTCTGCTAACGCAAAGTTGTTCTTAAATGTGGAAGGAGTATTTATTGTGTACTTTAGTTAATATTCTTTTTTGTATTCATGGCTTCACGCCCTGTTTATATATGAAAATATTTTAGTTTATTCCATCTCTGGTTACTTGATTAATTTTGATGGAACCTTGCAAGAAAAGTCAATCCAACTGGGTGCTATTGGACTTAGCTATAAGGACATGTCTGTTATGTTATCATTTATGTATGCTGCATATCTTGGAATCCAAAAAATGCGAATTGCATGCACAAAAGATACATTCTTCTAATTTTAACAAACATTCATTTGCTTGTTTTTGGTAATTACAATTCATTTTTAGCTTGGTAGATCAGGTAATATTTTATGGAACACACATACTGTACTGTAGTACCTGATCAGTTTTTAATACTGGCATTGATGGTTGATTTGTCCTCATTTCCTTTTGCAGTTTGTTCACTGCATTGTTTGGGCAAAGGACCTGCTTTTTGCAAAGCTGTTTGGTGACAAGAACCAAGATAATGACCTTAATGTGCATTCAAAAGATGGCAGCGGTTCAAAATCAGATGTATTTGAAAGGGATGTCGACGAAGATCTTGATCAATATGCTCGGAGGATTTATGATCATGTATTTGGTTACAACATCGAAGTTGCCTTAGATAATGAAGAAACTTGGAAGAATCGAAAACGGCCTACTCCAATATACGTCAGAGATGCATTACCTGAAGACGCTGTTCAGCAAAATGGTAGTTCACGGGACTGCAATACTGAGGAGCATGAAGAACCATCTGCTATGGCGTCTTTAGGTCTTAGAAATCCTCAAGAGATATGGACGCTTGCTGAGAATTCAAGAGTGTTCTTGGAGGCTTTAAAATTATTTTTTGAAAAAAGAGAGAAGGTTTGTACCATTGTATGTATTCTGTTCGAGTTCTGTAAACTTGAAATTAATTTTCTTTTATATGATTCAGTTTTTCTGATTTCAGGAAGTAGGGAGCTTGATTTTTGACAAGGATGACCAGTTAGCAGTCGAGTTTGTTACTACTGCTGCTAATATCAGAGCTTACTCTTTTGGAATACCACTCCATAGCCTTTTTGAAGCTAAAGGTGTTGCTGGGAACATAGTTCATGCTGTGGCAACAACAAATGCTATAATCGCAGGTCTGATTGTTATTGAAGCAATCAAAGTCCTCCGGGGTGATTATCAGAACTATAGGTGACCATTTTCTTAATTTTTTGCATGACATTGTTTTCATTAATGCTTTCTACCTAAGATGTTACGATTTAGCGTACCTGCTTTCTAGATATGGTAGTTTGCAGAGAGTGCTGCTGATGCCACTTTTCTGGACTTTCATGGAATCTTTTTTGACATGCTATCGAATATTATTCATGTGTATTCCTTTGCCTTCTCCATCGGTAATACAAAAGCATTGTAACTTTATTGTTTCACATTTGTTACAGAATGACATATTGTCTTGAACATCCTTCAAGGAAGATGCTCCTGATGCCTGTAGAACCTTTTGAACCTAATAAATCATGCTATGTCTGCTCTGAGGTATTTTGCACTTGTGTAGGATATACGTTCTTATTTTTATTCCTCTGTTCTGACCCGAAACTAAAACTGAATACATCAGACCCCTCTTCTGCTGGATGTCAATACTAAGGCAACGAAGCTTAGGGAGGTTATTGACAAGATTATAAAAAGCAAACTTGGAATGAACCTCCCTTTGGTAATGATTGGCTCCACACTTGTTTTTGAGGATGGTGATGGCTTAGATGAAGACGAGGCTGCAAACTATGCTTTAAACCTTGATAAGGTACTACCTTCCTATACTGCTGCCTGTTCAAGCAAGGAAGCAATGCACTCCATAGTGTTTATTCCCTTTTTAGCCTGCTGCTCTTGTAATTCCAAATTGTTAAAAACCATTTATTTATTGCCACCTTAGTGTTGATCGATTATTACAGGTCTTGGCTGAACTTCCAGCACCAGTTATTAATGGTACAAAGCTTACTGTTGAGGATTTCCGGCAGGAATTATCATGCAGCATTAACATCAAGCACAGGTTCATATCTGTATTTTGACTATACAGCTTATGCTTCTTTAAAGTATGTTGGCCTCTTTATGTGCCAGACGTGTCTTTTAATACTATACCTTAGCTGTATGTTTGTATGTAATATATAATTTTTGGGTTCCCTGTGCTCTCCAACAGTCTTTTCAAAAGATTGGAATCTTGCCAGAGGTATGATGGCTCTGGTGCAGTTAAATAGTAGGCAGGCGTAGATGGTACAGATTATTTACTAGCGAGGAACATACGTAAAAGACCTATGTTTACATATTTTACTAAACAAAGTTAGCGGATGATGGTCAGGATAGCATGATGCCAAAACTGCTGTTGTTTGTATACACTGCTCTAACATACAATTGGTTCTGACATGTAAAATTCTCGACTCATTCCATGCTTAATATCAAACCTCAAATACATGGATATATTGCTTCTCATTCTATGCTAGATATAAATGGAAGATGCCTGCTACAATTCTGTAGTATTGTATGTATACAATTCAGTACTCTGTCAAAGGGTAGACCTTCATTTATTAAGCGATCAATGCAGGGAAGAGTTCGATGAGGAAAAAGAGCCTGATGGAATGGTTCTATCTGGATGGTCTGCTCCGGTGGAGAAGCAAGTTGCCAGCAATGGGGAGAACAAATCAGCAGCTTCTTCATCCAGTGCACATGACACTGATCATATATCTGCTCAACCTGGAACAAAACGCAAGCTGGATGAAATATTAGAAACAAAGGAAAATTGTGATGCATCCAGTAGTGCTCAAGTTGTTGAAGATGATGACGATATTGTTATGTTTGATGAGGACCCGACGTTAGTCAAGAAAAAGAGATTGCAATAGCAGCCATTTCGTCTCACTGTTCCAGACATGACAGCTGTTGACTCCTGCTGTCATGGCTAACACATTGTTCCAACGTAGCATCTTTGGTAACTTATCTATGTGGTGATGTTAGGCTGATGATATTGAGCTATCAGTGACTGTACCCAGGGGACAATTTTTGGCTTTAGATACCCGTGCTGTAGGAATGTAATTTGTAGTTTTTAGGCACAGGAGCAACTAGTGCCCTGCTGACAGTCAGCTGTAAGGTTGCACTTGTTTTTCTCAAGAATGGGGTAATGGTTATGATTTTTTGCTCACTTTTGAGTAATGTACCACTATGCTATTATGTGCTTTTAGTGTGCTAATTTACTCCTGGTACGAGAACAGGACGCAATTGGAGCCAAGGATTTTGCTAGTGTTGCTGCCCCTGAGTTCAAAAGGAGCACACAGACTTGGATAATGATGCTCCGTGCAAAAGTTATACAGCCACTACACCTGAACCTGACACCCCAAACAGTTCTTTCTGTTCTACAGAGTTGATTGTAAAGCATCTTACGGAGTTAACTTAGAAGATGGAAGCAAAAGCATGGCGATCAATTTTGAAGCACCAAATGTCTAAACAACCATATTTCAGCAAGCAAAGCATTGCTCACAAGTGTTTGAACGTTGAAGATTGAGCTGCCAACTTGATCACACATTCATACCCAACAAATTCTTTCGATACATTTCCATCTCATTCAGCAATACCAGTTCCGTCCCAAGAATAAGCTACAGATCTCCAATCAGCAGTACAGCAACAATGTGCCTCAAGAACCAAGAGGAAAAGAAGAACCGCACCGAGTAGAACAAAAATACGATCAAATCATATAAGCAATTCAAGAACACAATCTATCAGCACAAGGACACCTACAATTCTGACGCCTCAATCCCCGTTTTCGGCAACACACCTCAAGAAATCGAAGAGGGAAATCAATCATCAATGCAACAAGATCCGCGCTAATTTCCGGCCGCCGCCTGTCTTCCCGAGGCCTTCCAAGAACGCCACCCCCCTGAAATGGGACATGAGCGCGCAGAACGCGATCCCGAGCAAGAACGCCGCGAGCCTCCGGAGCCCGTTCCTCCTCCTCCCCCTCCCTCTCCCCCACACCGCCGCCCAAATGCTGAGCGCCTGGCCCAGGCCCGACGCGCGCCAAGACTCCGCGAGGACGGCGAGCCTGTCGCCGAACGCCAGGGAGAGAACCAGCGCCGCGACCTCCTCGGCCGGTGCCTTCCTCCTCCCCCGCCGCCCCAACCATCCGACGCCGAGGGGCCGCGGGCGCGGGACGAGGCGGCGGAGAGAGGATGAGACCAGGCGGCGGAGCGGCGGAGGAGGGAATGCGATGACGTGCTTGGGCTTCTGGCGGCGGCGGCCGCGGGCGCCGGCGGAGCCGCGGCTGCAGCTGATGGCGGTGGAGGTGGCGCGGGTGAGCGCGAGGGAGAGATGCGTGGGTTTGGGGAGTTGGAGCGGGAGCATCGTGCGGGCGATGCGTTTGCGTGGAGCGGAGGGGAAGGTGCTCGTGTTCTCGGATGGAATTTGGATTTGGGAGAACTGGCTCCAAATAAGCGGAGGCGGATGGAGAAAATATCCAGTAAAAACCAAATTTGTGATAAAAACTCTATAGAAATCACTTCGTTTTAAAAAATTCTAAAATATAGTATGTCAAAAGTGTGATATTCTATAAACATGTAAAATCTTAAGTTCAGACTCAAATTTATTTCAGAGGTATGAAAAAAAATTCAACAATAAATAGTGGTGAACAATAAAACATTGTTTTCCCAACATATTATATTTTTAAAAGAATTTTTAAAAACTTTAATATAGTTTTACATGATTTTCATCGGTTTCCACCGTTCCACCGGATATTTTCCGAGTCGGATGCGCTAGTGCACAAGGCTGGCGTTTGATCCGCAGGACAACGATGTGGCGGTTTGTATGAACACGGCAACATGTGGCTCTTTCTCTGTGCAGATTTTGGAGGTAATATTGTTTTGTTTTCTGTAAAGTTTATGGTAAATTGGTACTCGACGTCTTAGGTATTGTTCTTAGTGTGCACATATAGACGAAGTACAAAGTAAGCAGAAATAGCGCTTTTATCTAAAAATGAAGAATGCACAGGTATCAGAGGCTCATCACAGATCCATTCTTTAGTTCGCCAAAAGTCCATCAATATCGTTACAGTTTTTTTCTCTATCATCAGCAATGTTGTTTAAAAGCAACATGAATAACGAATCAACACTTACAAAGAGACGAAGCTGTTTTGAAACTTGCAACTGAAATGCTATTACAACACACAACTGGATTGAAGTTTTTTGTTATTCAATGGATGGTGGAGGGCTGCAGCATGCTCTTTGCTCTTTGACAAGCTATTGGTTAACTGAGGAGAGTAACTTGTAACCTTCTCTAGGTGAAGATGCAAAACTCTCAGAGCTTTAAGGCTCAGAGCTGTATGGCAGGTTGGCAAGATGCCTTAATGTGTTTCTATTGGCTATGTCTAGCAAAGATGCTGTCCTACAGAGCATTCTTGAAAGAACACACCTACATGAGCCCGACTGTTAAACGTCGCGGTCTATGAGACTTGGGTGGTCTCTAGCAAGCTCACGAGGAGACCAGGGAGTACGACGTATATGCTCCACCCGCGGGGTAGGCTATTGGCAGCCAGGTACTGGTTGTGACTTTGAGTGAAACCTGTTTGCACAAAACTTGCAATTCAAGGCATAGTCCATTGTTCAAGTTGTGAATGGATGTAGCTCACAGTTCTAAGCAGAAGTTCAACTTAACAGTCTTTGCTGAAACACTAGTATATTAAACAAGTAACGAGATCAGGGAAATCTCTAAATGGACGTTTGAGATCTGGTGGGGGATTGTTAGAACTAATGGGCTTGGCCCATGTGCAGTTTCTAAAATTTCTAATAAATCTCAAAGGCCCATGAATAAATGGCAAGAGGTGGTGCAAGAGTTTAGTCCCATATTGCTAGTGGAGGAGGTGGGAGACCACTTTATATAGTGAGTTCTCCCCACCACACTTAGTGATTGATATGAGGAGAGAAAGGAAGCACCACACACGTGCGCGCTGGCCTGGCCTGGCCGGGCTCGGGCACGGGCACGGGCCGGGCCGAAGGGCGCGGGCGTGCGACATACGCGTGAATGGTTCACCGAAATCCGGTCCGTGACCTTGCAGGAGCGCGGCTTCCTTTTGCCGTTTTAGTTTTTGGTTTCTTGGCAGACAAGTTTGTTGTTTGCTTGACCGGTAAGTTTACGTATTGGAAACCTAATCGATTTAGATAAGTTTTACGTGCTGGAAACCTAATCGGTTTAGATCGTGATCGCGACACGAGACCGCGTGGGCTCTCCTATATATATGACTTACCGGCAGCAGCCAAAAACAGATCGAAAACGAGTTAGGGTTTTTTGCCTCCTCTTGTTACTTGCGCCGCCACAGTAATCTACTCCATCCCGAACGCCGGCGTGCACCAGCGAGAGGGAGAGCAGGTCTCCGGAACCTCTCGTCCTTGTGATCCTGCACCGGGAGAGGACGAATTAGGTTTTTGGGAAGCGCTACGCGCGACTGCTCACATCCGTCACCACGGGTCGTCTTCCATCCAAGTCAGGCGGTGCCGCATACCGTCGTCTCCGCCGCCGTCTGCTTCGACCTGTCTTCACCAACGTCGTCGTCAACAACATCGCTTCTGCAACAGCCACGGTTACTTCATCTACAAACGATCAGTACGTGCGCCGTGATCTGATCCTGTCTTTAAGTATGCTTGCTGTTGCATGTGTGATGCTGCTGTTCTGTTCACCTAGTATGCTAGAGCTATGCATGCTAATATTTGTTTTAGTCATGAATTATTTACTGGAATTAATCACGAAATTGTCTAATTTTCCAACACAAATGTACGAACTCTTGGGAGCATATGTTTCATAGAGCCCGATGAGATGTCAACAGATCCACTCGTATTTATCTTTATACCTACTTTCTCTGCAAACAGTTTCTGTTTGAAATGTCGTATTCTGCTAAGTAGAGATGACCTACGGCTTCCCTGTTCTAAATTGAGCAGTATTTCTTCACGGCGACAAGCACCATTCTGAAGCTTGTTCCATGCATAATCAAATACTCTCAGCAGCTGAGTCTCAGTCTTCTCAGCTTCTTGTTTGTTACCCATCTGTTTGTTTCCACAGTAGCGAAGACACATTAGAGTGGAATAACAAGTATATTCAGTACAATAACATTATCACGATACTAATTGCTAAAGATGAAAAGATACCATAAGATTTTCATAATTTTCTGTAAAAGTTACTGAAGAAACATTATTCGGGGATCTCTCTTCATCCATTGCAATTGACAAATGATTGAAGAGGCAACATCTTGACCTTAAACCACTAGTTGTGATAGGCAGCAAGATAAATATTGACATCCAAATATGTTTCATGAACAAAGTGTAATTAAATTAGATATCCATTCCTGAAACCACATAATTCATGGATAGTATTAGTGCCAACAACAATATCAATGCGATGTTGAAGGTAATGCTGCAGGAAACAGTTAAGGTAAAACTAGAAACATGATGAAGCATCATTATTACAACTTAAGGAATATATGGTATATCCGTATCAACCCAGCTGGCATGTCAACTGTATAACTGGAAACATCAGTAAAAAGGCTCAGAGGAAAGCATATATTCAACAAGAAATACTCTACAATTTAGTGCCCGCATATAACCTTTGTCAATATAGAACATGTAAATGTTGGATGTCCCCAGCACGAGCAAAAGAATTTGAAGGAACTACAAATGGAAGTCCTCGACACAAAATCAACAGAACATAAAACTTGTAAATACTTCATAGGAGGCTATGTAAACTATTCTTGACATCTAGAGCGTAAGGGTACTCGCAGTTCTGCAAACTCCAGACTTGATTGACACTCTTAAGAACTCTCCTATAGGCCATGGCGTCCCTCAAGATTTATGTGCCAACTGCAACTGCAACTTCTTTTATCTCACTCTGACAACTTCTTGTATATCATCTTTTATGAGGAGAGATTTGACAATATGCCCCGTTTTTTATATGCCCCGTTTTTGCTTGTAATTGACTATATGCCCTGAAATTCATCAAACATTTGATGATATGCCCCAACTGAGATATTAAACTCATTTTGGTGCTGAGTAGGACAGAGGAGACCATGAACTTCCCAAAATACCCCTCTTCTCAAACTCATCTACCTCAGCCTCTCCTCTCTCTCTCCGCTTGAACCGACGCGTCCTTTTCTCTCTTGTTCTTCTCAAGAGCTCAGTCTGATCCTCTCTCCGGCGACCACAGCAGCGACCAAGGACACTCGCAGCTGACTGTCGGAGTATTATTCCGGCAATACTAATTATGGGGCGGCGTGAGCACAGCAAATCAGGATGGCTGCACACGGGAGACAAGATTTAGACAGGTTCGGGCCCTCCCGGAGAGGTAATACCCTACGTCCTGTGTTTGGTGGCTGGTATTGCTGTATCCCGAGTGCCGCAGGCCCTAGAGAATCGATCTCGAAGGGGCCTGAGCTATGAAACAGTGGAGATGATGCTGGATGTAAAGGCGATGCCGATCGGAGGTCCCCTACCGAGCCTTATATAGCCGGCCGGGATAGGGTTACAGAGTCCGGATCGGGTTAACAGATATGTTTCCTATTTGGTTACAACCGATTCCGGGTAAGCCGGACAGGTATTAGTCCTTGTCTTGTACTCCACGTCGGTGAGGTGCCCCCGTGTTGTAGTCGGACTCCGAGTAGTCGGCCCGGCCCATCCCGTGGCCGGGAGGCCGGATTCGCCCTCCTTGGTGATACCCGGGTGGCATATCACCATCAGTAGCCCCCGAGTCCTTCGTGGTCTTGCCGCTACCTGCCTCTTCCCCCGATTAGGTTTTCCGACTGGCCTTGGCTTGCTGGGAGACCGCGAAGGGCTGACTGGGCTCCTGTGGAAAAGACAATTGAAGCCAAGTAACATTCACCCGTAAGGCAGGAACGTTAAAGGCAGGTGAGCTATTAACGGGTAATCTCTGGTGGCATCCGGTCCATCCCTGGGGACAGGGACCGGCTGATAACCCATCATGGGGCTTGCCATCAATCCCGACTGAGTTCCCGAGTAGCACCCGGCCTTCCCGAGTAGGTCAAGGCTGGCTTGTGTCCCCTGAAGGAATGCCTCTGAAACTCCAAGTCCGGACCAGAGAAAACAGTCACGGCGCATAGGTTCCTGAGTTTCGAAGTCTTATGCCGGGTCGTTCCACTGAATCTGGGGATCCCAGATACCAAGGCTTCGAGGCCGGAGCGCCCGATGAGCCTGGGTGAAGAATCCGGCAGCTCCGAGTTGCTCAGCATCCGACTCGAGGCCCTCGGAAGGCACGCCATTTCTGTCCCTCACTCGGGTGTAATCAGCCGACTGCGTTCCTCGCTGGAGGCCAGCCTCTGATACCCTCTGTAGCCAAAGCGCCCGGCGCCGAGTCCTACCCGGCAGCCAGCTAGTGATTCTCGGAGAATACGCTTTAGCCACCATGTAGCGGAGACGCATTCCGATGGGTTGAATAGCCTGGAGGGCTAACCGTCGGATCTCCTTTATTAAGCCGCACGAATCGTGGCGCCATCAAGTCGTGGGTGCGGGATACCCGCAACGTGGCCTGCCCGAAACGCGCGGCGGAATTCGAAACGGCGCGGACGTGGCCGCGGTGAATCCGGAACGTGCGATCGTGGGGAATCCGAACCGCCCGGTCGCTCCCCTTTATATTCGGCAGAGGCTGCGGGAGGGACCCACGCTCTCAAACACTTCCGCACTCACCCTGCACTTGCCGCTTCGTCTTCCCCTCGCCCCCAATCGCTCCGCGCGCTCCAAAACCCTAATCCCCGTCCCGGCTCCGTCGGATGCAAGCCCCGGACTGGGAAGCCGATCCTAACGAAGCCGAGGAGGACGCCCTGGTCTGGAAGCTGCTGTCCGGAGAAGAAGGAGAAGGAGCATCCGCCGAACCGATGGCCTCCTGGCAGAAATCGACGACGACGGAGGCGAGACTGGAGACCCTCGTCCGGATGGGGGTCCTGCCGCCCAAAGAACTAGTCGAGTGGCACGCCGCCTTGGGAGAGGACATTCCCACCCCAAACACCGGCGAGCTGGTGGTCCACAGCCTGTTCTTCGAGCGGGGGCTCTCGGTGCCAGTCCACCCATTCCTGCGGGGGCTCCTCTACTACTACGGGCTGGAGCTGCACAACCTCAACCCCAACAGCATTCTGCACGTCTCCAGCTTCATCACGCTCTGCGAATGCTTCCTCGGCATTCGTCCACACTTCGCGCTGTGGAAGCACCTTTTCATGGTGAAGCCGCAGCCGAGCAGGGATCACCCGGCCGTAGTCGGGGGCGCCGGGTTCCAGCTGAGATCCGGTACGGTGAAGGGTTACCCGGCTCCGCCGATGCCGACGTCCCTCAAGGGGTGGCACGCCCAGTGGTTCTACTGCGCCAACCCCGACCCGGCGCTGCCGGCCTTCTCAGGCCAAGCGCCAGTAGTCAAGCCAAGCTGGTCGGACCTGCCTCCGGAGCGAGAGGAAGGCAGCGCCGCCGTGCTGATGGGGAAGCTCAGCCAGGCGATGAACGCAGGGCTCACCGGGACGGTCGTCGTCGCGACCTTCGTCCGGTGGCGGGTGCAGCCGGCCAAGCTCCGGGCGCACCCCATGTATGAGTACACCGGCCCGGAGGACTCGACTCGGGAGGCCGCCGACGAGCTGTCGGAGGGCGAAGTGCAGAGCCGGCTGGAGAAGCTTCTGGCCCAGGGAGCGAGCCTGGACTTCTCCGACCGACCGGCCCCTTTCTGCCGGGCGAACGCGCCGAACGACGTAAGTATCCGAAGTCGTGCCTTTTTGGTTAAACCGCTGGCCGAGACTGACTCGGGCACTGTCTTCATTTCTTCGCAGGATCTGTTCGGCTTCTGTTCCAGCGCTCCCCTCCCGGAGGACGAGATCTAGAACCAGCCGCGGTACGCAGACGTCCCGGCGGGCGGAGCCCCGCCGGCGGGGACGCCCCCTTCTGGTACCGGCCCCTCGACGGGGGCCGGGTCTTCTAAGAGCACCGGGCCCTCCAAGGGGAAGGGCCCGGCGATTGTAAAGCCCCCTCCGCCGAGCGCGGCCGCCCAGGACGAGGAGGAGGAGTCGTCGGATGATGGCAGCGCCTTCCGGGTGAAGGCGAGGAGGAAGCCAGCGGGCACCAGTCCGAAGACACGAGGCGGCTCTGACGCCGCGCGGGGCGTCGCTCCGGCTAGACGGGGCGCCCCGGCTTCCCGCGCCCGCCCGGCGGCTCCGCCCGCCGCGGGGGTCGCGCCGACAAGGTCGGGCGATCGCTTTGCCGGGGGCGCGAGCCCGGCGGCGCCGGCTGGCGCTGATGCCGCGCCACCGGGACCAGAGGTCTCTGCCGCCGGCGGCGGTCCGGCGGCGGCTGGTGATGACGCTCCCCCCAGTCGGGGGGAGAAGAGAGACGCCGATGCCGCCTTCGGGGCCGCCGGCGGGTCGGGAACCGCGCCGACCCCGACTGCCGCTACAGCCGGGCCGCGGGTCACGGGGTCCAAGAAGCGCCTCGTCGCCCCTCGGTCTTCAAAGTGAGTCCCTTTGCCGAGCACTTTTGCAGTTTCTTGCCTTTCTTCATGCGCTGACGTGGTCGGTGTGGCCTCCGCAGGACGCGAAGGGTGGGGGACATCTCGAAGGTGGTCCCGGACGCCACAGGGTCCAGCCAGGGTGAAGGCCCTGCCACCTCGGATGCCCGGGCGCCCTCGCCTCCGGCTGCGGCGGATTCCTCATTGCCCCGGCCGCAGTCGCCTCCGCCCGCGGGTGCTCCCCAGCCTTCCGCCGAGCGGCCCGGCGCGTAGCCAGCCGCGTCGGTTGCTCCTCAAGGGAGGGCCTCGCCCGGAGCTTCGACGCCGGTGGCGCCCGCGGGTGCCGGTGAAGATGCGGCGTTGGGCAAGGATGCGGCGACGACTGAAGGTCCGAGTCCCCGCGCGTCCTCGCCGATGCGAGAGATCAGCGCGGCTCCGCCTCCCAAGCCATGCTCCGAGCTGGTACGCCGACCGCTCCGAGTCCGGGGTGCGGACGGTGGCGATCCGGCTTCGACGGTTGACGATGTCGAGGAGGAGAAAGAGTGGCGGGACGCGGCGGCCGCCGCTGAGGAGATCGGGGAGATCCTCCCTGCACTGATGAAGGCGGCGAAGGAGGGCGCCAATCTTCTGAACGGCAGGCTGCTGCCCCTGATGGAGGTGAGTTGTTTCTCCCGTTGAGTAGATCCCTTGGGGAGTAGCCCCCGGGCCTCTGCCCGACTGAGTTAGTCGGACGGAGGGTCCTTTGCTTTTCCCTTGTAGTCTTCACTCGGGGTGCACGAACAGTGCACCCAGAGGGTGTAGCCCCCGAGCCTGCGGTTGACTAGAATAGTCGGGCGGAGGGTATAGTTGTCCTCTTTTGTCCTTTGTCAGTCGGACTCGGGGTGCACGAACAGTGCACCCAGAGGGTGTAGCCCCCGAGCCTCCGCTTGGTCCTTGGGACCAAGTGGAGGGTTTTAATTGATCTTCCCGGGTGACTTCATGTTCTGACCTTTCGTTTGGCGCAGAAGCTGTATCGGCGGTCGGAGGAGAAGACCGCCTTTCTCCAAGACCGACTGCCGGTCCTTGATCGTCTGGATCTGCGGAAGTCCGAATGGGACAAGATCACCGCAGAGCGGCAGTCGGCGGAGGACGTGGCCCGCAAGCGCGGGGTGGAGATCACCGGCCTGAGGGCCGGCCTGTCGCAGGAAATGGCGAAGTCCCAAGGTAAGTCAAGCGAGTGACCTTGGTGCCTTTCCCTCGTCTGTTTGTCGTTGTGCTGACAGGGTGTCAACTGCAGCAGCCGAAGAGGAGGTCGCTCGGCTGAGGTCGGAGCTCGAGGCGATGACGGCCCGAGCCCGCGATCTGGACGCCGCCAGGGAGCAGGCTCGGAAGCTCGAGGAGGAGCTGGCGGCGGAAAAAAACCCGCACGGAGGAGCTTGGGCGCGAAGCCGAGTCTGCGGCCAAGAAGGCCGTGGACTTAGAGACGGCGCTTGCGTCGGAGAAGGCTCGCGCCGACTTGGCGGAGAGGATGGAGAAACAACTCGGACGCGACGCCGAGTCGGCGGCCAAGAGAGCCGCGGACGCGGAGGCAGCCGCCGAAGCCGCGAAGGAGGCCCTTGCGGCGGTGGAGTCCAGTAAGTGCAGTTTCTTGGCTTTGGCCCGTCCGGCTGTCTCCTTTTTGCTCAATTGCCTTTTGTGGTGCAGAGTCGAAGGCGGCCCTTGAAAAGTCCCGTGGGATCCTTGGGTCACTGATGAAGGCCGGGCAGACGGCGTGCAGCGCCCTCTGGCCGGACGAGGCGGCGCCGGACTCCGTCGCGGTGGTCGCCGAGCGGCTGAACGAAGTACCGACCCGAGTGGCCTTCATCGAGGAGGAGAGCGCGAGGACGGGGGGCGGCCTGGTCTTGGCAGTGGCGCGGTCCCACTACCTGACGCTGGACCTGGAGGCCATCGGGGAGGGGTACGCGGCGGACCTGCCCGACGAAGACATCCCGGGGATGGTGGAGTCCGTCGAGCCCACCGTCGAGTCGCTGCTAAGTCGCTCCGGCCTGTAGATAATAGGAGTAGATGTGAACTGCTCGGAATAGCCGAGTAGATTTTGTAAAGGACTCGGGGGTGCCGAGTTGTTTTGTTGTGCACTCGGGATGCCCGAGTGACTTGTGTCAACTTTGCAAGTTTTAACAAGTAAAGTTGTGGCCCCATCGGAAAAACTTGTGTTCCTGTGTATGTAAGTTTGTGCGTTTGTGCTCTTTGCCGATCCGTCGTAGCCTCCTTTGCGTAGGGATTAGCCGTGGGCGTGTGTCCCGAGTAGCGTAAGGGTGTGGCGTAGACCGGCGATCGGAGTCAAGGAGTGAACGTTAGACTTGTATACACAGTACTTAAGCATTTTGCGCTGATGGTGACCCGGATGGTAATCCGCCGAGTGCCTGCCACGAACGGGCGCAGCGAGGCAGTCGGGTAGAGTGATACTTTTGAACAAAGGCGAACTCTTTATTATTATGTCTGATACACTGAGAAAAAGGGTTTAAGCGTAGAAACGACGTAGCTGTTCGATGTTCCACGCGTTGGTGAAGACGTTGCCGTCGCTGTCCTTCAGTCAGTAAGCCCCGGGCATAGCACCTCAGCGATTATGTACGGGCCTTCCCATGGCGGCGAGAGCTTATGCTGCTCCTTGTTCGATTGGACTCGTCGTAGAACCAGGTCGCCGACATTGAAGGAGCGGCCGCGTACGTGCCGACTGTGGTAGCGCCGTAGGGCCTGCTGGTACTTAGCCGACCGAAGGAGGGCGACTTCGCGGGCTTCTTCGAGCTGGTCGAGGGCGTCGTGCCGAGCTTCTTCTGACTCGGCATCGTTGAAGGTGCGGACACGCGGGGACCCGTACTCCAGGTCAGTCGGGAGGACGGCCTCAGCACCGAAGACCATGAAGAAGGGTGTGTAACCGGTGGACCGGTTTGGCGTTGTCCGGAGACTCCAAAGTACAGATGGTAGCTCGGCTGCCCACTTGCCTGCGAATTTGTTCAGTCGCTGAAAAATTCGAGGCTTGAGGCCTTGAAGTATTAGCCCGTTGGACCGCTCGATTTGTCCGTTGGCTCGTGGGTGTGCCACGGCGGCGAAATTGAGACTGATGTTGAAGTCGTCGCAAAACTGGAGGAACGCGCGACCGGTGAACTGAGTGCCGTTGTCGGTGATGATGCTATTAGGCACGCCGAACCGGAAAACAATGTCCCGGACGAACTCGACGGCCTTCTCAGCAGTTATCGTGGCGACCGGCTTAGCTTCAATCCACTTGGTGAACTTGTCGACTGCGACGAAGAGGTGCGTGTAGCCCCCGGGCGCTTTCTTGAAGGGGCCGACCATATCCAGCCCCCAGACGGCGAAGGGCCAGGTAAGCGGTATGGTCTGGAGGGCCTGGGCCGGTAAGTGTGTCTGCCGGGCAAAGTACTGGCACCCTTCGCAAGTGCGGACGATGTGTTCCGCGTCGGACACGGCAGTCGGCCAGTAGAAGCCCTGTCGGAATGCCTTCCCGACTAAGGACGCGGGCGCCGCGTGGTGTCCGCATACTCCCGAGTGGATGTCACGTAGCAGTTGTTTTCCCTGGTCCTCAGGTATGCACCGTTGGAGGATCCCGGAGGTGCTCTTCTTGTAGAGCTCGTCGTCTATGATGACGAAGGACTTGGCGCGTCGCGCGATGCGGCGTGCCTCGGTCTTATCCGGCGGGAGGGTGTCCCGCAAGATGTAGTCGAGAAAAGGTGTCGTCCAGTCGGGGGTGACCACAAGGACCTCCGCAGGAGGTCGCTGAGTGGCGTCATTCTCCGGGACTTGTTGTTCTTCGGTCTCGGGTGTTTTTTCCGCCTTGATGGAGGGAGTATGCAACTCCTGGAGGAAAACTCCCGTCGGGACGACGTCCCGACTGGATCCCAGTTTGGCGAGTGCGTCGGCATCCTCGTTGTCTCGGCGTAGAACATGGGTAATCTCCAGACCGTCGAACTTGGCTTCAAGCTTGCGGACTTCTTGGCAGTAGGCTTCCATGGAAGGGTCTCGGCACGACCAGTCCTTCATGACCTGCCGGACTACTAATTCCGAGTCGCCGCGCGCGAGGAGGCGGCGAATTCCGAGTGAAACCGCAAGACGAAGACCGTGGAGCAGAGCCTCATACTCGGCGACGTTGTTGGATGCCGAGAAGTGGATCTGCAGTACGTATTTGAAGCGCTCACCCTTAGGAGAGATGAGCACAACACCAGCCCCCGCGCCCTGAAGCATCAGAGAGCCGTCGAAGTAGAGTACCCAGTGCTCGAGGTCGACAACAGAGGGCGGGGACTGAACTTCTGTCCACTCGGCCAGGAAGTCGGCGAGAGCCTGGGACTTGATAGCCGTGCGGGGAGCGTAGACGATGCTGAACGCCATAAGCTCCATGGCCCACTTCGCGATCCGACCTATAGCGTCGCGGTTGTTGATGACGTCGGAGATCGGGAAGGAGCTGACCACCGTGATGGGGTGGCCCTGGAAGTAGTGGACGAGCTTCCGTGATGTTATGAAGACCGCATAGGCTATCTTCTGGATCTGCGGGTACCGCGCCTTGGACTCGGAGAGTACTTCACTGATGAAGTAAACCGGGCGCTGTACCTTCTGAATATGACCGGGCTCGGAACGTTCCACGACCAAGACCGTGCTGACTACCTGAGTAGTTGCTGCGACGTAAAGAAGCAGCGGTTCATTGGGCATGGGAGACGCCAGCACCGGGGGGGTAGCCAAGAACTTCTTCAGGCCGTCCAAGGCGTCCTGAGCCTCGGGAGTCCAGGTGAAGGTATCCGACTTCTTCATGAGTTTGTAGAGGGGCATGACCTTCTCGCCGAGTCGGGAGATAAATCGACTGAGAGCTACCGTGCACCCGGTAAGCCGTTGGACGTCTTTGAGGTTCTTTGGTGGGGCCATTTTGAGGATGGCATCGATTTTCTCCGGGTTGACCTCGATCCCTCGCTCGGAAACAAGGAAGCCGAGTAGCTTGCCCGAAGGGACCCCGAAAACACACTTCTCGGGGTTAAGCTTCATGCTGAATCTTCGAAGGTTGGCGAAGGTCTCTCCCAAGTCACTCAGGAGGTCTTCTTTCTTTTGGGACTTGATCACCACATCGTCGACATAGGCTTGCACGTTCCGGCCGATCTGGGACTGAAGGCAGCGCTGTATGCACCGTTGGTACGTAGCGCCGGCATTCTTGAGTCCGAAAGGCATGGAAACATAGCAGAAAGCGCCGAATGGAGTGATGAAAGATGTCTTGATCTCGTCGTCCTCCTTCATCTTGATCTGGTGATAGCCCGAGTAGGCGTCGAGAAAGCATAGAATTTCGCACCCGGCCGTGGAATCAACCACTTGGTCGATGCGAGGAAGAGTGAAGGGATCTTTGGGACACGCCTTGTTAAGGCTAGTATAATCAACACACATCCTCCACTTTCCATTCTTTTTGCGAACAAGAACTGGGTTCGCTAACCAGTCGGGATGATACACTTCTTTAATAAAACCAGCTGCTAAGAGCTTGGCTATTTCTTCTCCTATGGCCTGACGTCTATCTTCAGCGAATCGGCGTAAGCGCTGTTTGACCGGCTTGGCGTCCGGCCGAACGTTGAGAGAGTGCTCGGCAGCCTCCCTTGGATCCCCGGGCATGTCGGAGGATGTCCAAGCAAAGATGTCCCGGTTGTCCTGAAGGAAGCTGACGAGCGCGCTTTCCTATTTGTCGCTGAGCGCAGTCCCGATCTGCGTCGTCTTGGAGGAGTCTTCGGGGTCGAGTCGGATCGACTTGGTGTCCCGCGCCGACTGAAAAGATGCCGACGTCGAAGCTTTCTTGGATGGCGGTGCTTCCTCGACCACGGCTGACTTGAGGTTGGAGAGTATGGCCTCGGAGATCTGGGTCGCGGCGAGGTTGCAGTTCTCGAGATCACACGTGTAAGCATGCTGGAAGCTGCTCTGCACTGTGATAACCCCATGGGGGCCCGGCATCTTGAGCTTCAGGTAGACGTAGCTGGGGACAGCCATGAACTTGGCGTAGCAGGGACGACCTAGGATGGCATGATATGATCCCGAGAAGTCGACGACCTCAAAGGTGAGGGTCTCGGTCCGGAAGTTGTCGGGAGTGCCAAATGTAACGGGCAGGCTGACCTGCCCGAGTGGACTCGCCATCTTGCCGGGTACTACCCCATGGAAGGGAGCACCAGTCGACCTGATCTCGGATCGAGGGATCTTCATGTCGTTGAGAGTCTTGACGTAGAGGATGTTGAGACCACTCCCGCCGTCCATGAGGACCTTGGTGAGGCGGACGCCGGAGACAATCGGGTCCACCACCAGGGGGAAGCGTCCCGGCTGGGGTATGTAGTCGGGGTGATCCGTGCGTCCGAATGAGATTACGGACTCGGACCATCGCAGGTACTTGGGCACGGCCGGTTCCGCTGCGTTGACCTCTCGTTCAATGATCTTCTGGCGACGTTTGGTCTCGTAGCCGTTGGGACCGCCAAAGATCATCAAGCAAGCGGTCTCTTTCGGGAACTCGTCTCCCTCGTCTTGAGGGGGTTCTTTCTTGCCTTTGTTAGAGGCGTAGGGCTTGTTCAGGTTCTTCAAGAGGTTGCAATCGCGTGTCAGATGATTGGACTTGGGTCCATGGAAGTGACACGGCTGACTCATCATCTCTTCGAAGGTCGTGTTGGTGCGTGGTGGGCGGCGCGCCGGAGCGCGCTCGGCAGCAGCGACGAGGTCACCGCCCTTGCGCTTGCGGTGCTTCTTTCTAGATGACTCGGGCTGGTCATCCCGACTGGAGGACTCGGGCACCTTGCCCTTGCCTCTGCCCTTGTCATCCCGAGTAACACTGCGGACAGCCTCTTCGCCGGTAGCGAAGCTGTTGGCTATGTCGAAAAGCTCACGAGTAGTCTGTGGATTCTTCCGCGCAATCTTGTGGATCAGATCGGTGCTCCGAACTCCTTTGGAGAAAGCGGTAATGACGTCGCCCTCCCGGATCTCGGGCAGAGAATTCTTCTTCTTAGAGAAGCGTTGGATGTACTCACGGAGAGTCTCATCCGCCCCTTGTGTACAGCTGTGGAGATCCCACGCGTTCCCGGGCCGATTGTAGGTGCCTTGGAAGTTGTTCACGAAGAGGGTCTCGAGGTCTTTCCACGTATGGATGCACCCCGGAGGTAGGCTGGTCAGCCAAGCTCGCGCTGAGTCGGCCAGGAAGAGCGGCAGGTAGTGGATCGCGACGTAGTCGTTCCCACCGTTGGTTCTGCACGCTGTGTGGTAGTCGGACAACCAGATGTCCGGTCGCGTCTCGCCCGTGTACTTATCGATGCCGGTGACCCGGAATCGCGGCGGGAAGATGACGCTGCGGATACGTGGGCCGAATGCTTTCGGGCCCGAGTACCCCAAGCCGGAGGAAGTCGGAGGGGAGCGTTCCCGGCTGGTGGCGCCACTATCATTGCGGTGGTTGCCATGATTTTCTCCCCTGGAACCGTGATGAGCGCTTCTCTCTGCGTTCGCGGGGTTCCTAGGTCCGAGCTGATTGTGGACCGGTGTAGCTTGTCGGGCGTTGTTTTCGGCATCTCGCCGAGCACGGGTCCTGGCGTCTATGGTGCCACGAGCGTCTCGATCGGCGCCGAGTCGCCCATGGACGTTGCCTGCCGGCTGACGCCGGTCGGGACTTGCTCGTCGCCCATCCGCGCGCGATGGACTCTTCTGAGGCGTAGAGCGCCGGCTCCTGACACCTGCGGAGGAGCTGGGGCGATCTTCGGAGGCTTCTGCGTGCTGGAGGGCGGTTTGCTCTAGCAGGATGCGGAGCCGTCGAAGTTCTTCGTATCCCGGGTTGCCCTCGGGGATCTCGATGGCGTGTGCCGCCATGGTGGCTGCAACGATGTTGTGACTCGGGAGGGGAAAAATCGTAACCCCATCCTTCTCACGCATGCGGAGCTCGTTGTGGACTTGGCGTCCTCGAATCCTCATGTCGTCGTTGCGTTGTTGGTCGTCTCGCTGGCGAGCGAGCCGAGTCTGCTGCTCGATCAACTCTTCCTCCTTAGCAAGGAGTCGGAGTCGGGTGGCCTCGAGCTCGTCCGGCGTTTGTTGCTCAATGGGGACTTCTTGGCCGTCATTGCCGTCTAGCGTGCCGGCATTGGCCATGAAGACTTCCCGGGACGGATGGTGGCTGCCAGAGCTTTCATCCTCGTCCGAGTAATACTCGAGGACAGGGAGGAGAGAGTCGATGGCGCCGACCAGTCGGGATCCGAGTGCGAACTCGTGTGCAATAAACGGATCCGATTTCGGCGAAGCCTCTTCCCTGGGGAGAGGGGCCGAGCGTGTGGGCTTCGTGGAAGTCCCGTGCTGAAGAGCTGGTGAAGCCTCTGCCGATCGGGACGTCGCCGAGTAGCAGAGGTGAAGCTGGCCGATCTTGTCGGCGATGAAGTCCAACCTCCCAAATCGGAAGAGTTGGCCAGGGTCCGGGGCAGCGCTGATGAAGGCGAACTTCAGGCTGCTTCCCGAGACGAAAACGTTGTTGTTGTTGTTGAAAGCTATCCCGACTCGTGCAGATGGATCTATGCGCACGGTCCCCTACCTGGCGCGCCAACTGTCGGAGTATTATTCCGGTAATACTAATTATGGGGCGGCGTGAGCACAGCAAATCAGGATGGCTGCACACGGGAGACAAGATTTAGACAGGTTCGGGCCCTCCCGGAGAGGTAATACCCTACGTCCTGTGTTTGGTGGCTGGTATTGCTGTATCCCGAGTGCCGCAGGCCCTAGAGAATCGATCTCGAAGGGGCCTGAGCTATGAAACAGTGGAGATGATGCTGGATGTAAAGGCGATGCCGATCGGAGGTCCCCTACCGAGCCTTATATAGCCGGCCGGGATAGGGTTACAGAGTCCGGATCGGGTTAACAGATATGTTTCCTATTTGGTTACAACCGATTCCGGGTAAGCCGGACAGGTATTAGTCCTTGTCTTGTACTCCACGTCGGTGAGGTGCCCCCGTGTTGTAGTCGGACTCCGAGTAGTCGGCCCGGCCCATCCCGTGGCCGGGAGGCCGGATTCGCCCTCCTTGGTGATACCCGGGTGGCATATCACCATCACTGACCGGCAGCGACCGAGCACACTCGTGGCTGACCAGCGGACGCGCGCTTCGATCCCGTCCTCTCTCCGGCGAACACACCAGCTTCGAGTGGCTCATCAGGCGCGGTGCACTGCCGGTCTGCTGCACAACTCCAGTCATCTTCTCCGGCAAGGACCACCGCCCGCGGCTCACCTCCGTCCCCGCGTTCCTTCTCTGGCGGCCCACGACGGGGACGAGCTCTGCGCACCTCCTCCACCACCGGTCGCCGGCGGGGATCTCGCCGCGCGGCTGATCTCCCGCTCCCCCGCCGTCTCCACCCCGCCGCCTACCCAAATTGCCCCTCCCGTGCCGATTGAATCCCTCTCCAGCTCACCCCGGCGGTGGCTGCAGCACCCCAGCGGCGGCCACCCGCCAGCCACCGGAGATGGGCGCCGCCGCAAAGCCCCCTCCCTTCGTTTGCTTCAAGTGGCCGTGGGGCCCCAGCCTAAACGCGAACCCTAGCCCTAGCCCGGGCCCCAGCCCCTGCGGCGACATTGAGCTCCCCTGGTTCTTCAAGTCCATCCGCACCGTCGCGACCTCGAGCTCCCCTGGCGGCCGCGCTGGCGAGCGGGAGGGCGGCCACGATGCTGGAGTTCTACTCGCCATGGTGCTCGCCGACGCTGAGGACGACCGGTGGCTCCCCGAGGTGAGACGCTGTAGGTCTCCTCCAAGCACCGCTGCAACTCGGTGGCGAACGAGCGCCCCTGTTCCAGCTGCGCGCCATGGGGAGAGCACGGCGAGGGGCCTCGGGCGTGGTGGTGGTGGCCGTTGCGGCCACGCGGGCAGCGGCGCTGGCGGTGGGCTGGGTAGAGGAGCAGGGGGTGGGCAGGGAGCGGGTACCAATCGCCGCCGGCGGTCACAACCGAGAGAAGCGGCGCGGGGTGAGACAGAGGAGAAGAGAAGTGCGGGGTGAGCAAGACCATGGGTATTTCGGGAAGTTCTGATCTGTCCTAGTCAGCAAGAAAACGAGTTTAATATATCAATTGGGGCATATGATCAAAGATGGTGTAAAAATAGGGCATATACTCAAAGGCAGGGAAAAAGGGGCATATGATCAAGTGCCACCGAATAACGGGGCATATGATCAAATCTCTCTTTTATGAGATATCATTGGTGTGTTAGTGTACACTTGTGCAGTACAGCTCAACAACCCCTTTCTCATCCGAAGAATTGGAAAACAAACATGAAAAAAACCTTTACCAGAGCACATCGAAACATCACGGAGTAACCTCTGGAGAACACTTCCCTGAACAATCCAGGCCCCGCCGCGAGCATGCTCATCTCAGCTTTACCAACAGAAGCCAATGGATTCCCAGTGTCCAAGTGCGACCCTGTCCGGCCGTACTACTGGAGCCTCGCCCTGACATTATCGGCCTCCCGAGGTACACCACGACAACGCCACCACCCAATCCATTTCTCGGACTCCGAGTCCTGACACCTTCATCAGAAGCTCTTGCAACGCCGAGCTCGTAGAGACAAGGGAAGTAATCCGGGAGATTGCACGTGCGATACCTCTGGACTCCCTCCTTGCCGGCGGAGTGGTCGTCCCAATCCAAGGGGCCGTTAAGGACCTACAATTGGGGGAGTTCAGGAACAGATCAGGCTCGAATTCAATAACCCAAGATTTCCCAATTCGACCACGGAATTGGAGGCACAAGCTAGCGGATCTCGTCAACCACGTTCCGATTAGGAAAGCTCGCGGTGGCCGGCGCCGGTAGCAGATGGCAGGGAAGAGAGAAGGGCACGCACGCACCTTCCATGGAGAGAAGAGGGAGTCGTGCTTGGTGCGGGGGGGAGTCCTCTCGCTTCAGCCTAGCGGCGGCGGCGGGGACCGCAGGAATTGCTCGGCCTCGGCGGCCTGAGCCTGGTGTACCCGCTCGCAGTAGCTGGGATGCAGGCTCAGCGCCGCCGCCGCCGCCGCCGCTGCCGCCGCCGCCGCGCCGGTCGCATCGCCGCTTGTACCGGGAGCGCGCTTGTCGCGTTTCAAAAATCTCGGCTTCTTTGAACCCGGTGGGCCGCGCGACCCGAGCCGGGCTTTAAGGCCCGGTTGGGGTTGGTTCCTCAGCCGTCCAGAATCTCCAGATGCACAGCGGCCTGACAGCGTGGCAGACCAAATGTTTAGAACATAGGCAGTGTTGGAGTAATGAATACTCCTATATGGACCGGCCCACGATATCTTATGTGGGTATACATGGTGAAAGATCAAGACAAAGTTCAGTTAAAGAGACGAAGGAATGCACGAAGGAATTTAGTCCACCGTAGACCACACTCATTCCCCCCTCTCTAGTTCATCATGAACTCATGCACCATTTTACTATTTCTACCCCTCTACCTCTCATCCCACAAGGGTAGTGTTGGCGTGTAGACGCCTCTAGCGGTGGTCCGGTTGGACCCCCTTTGGGATTCGGCCGGGGGCGATATAGAGTTCTTCTTATGAGCCGGTGACGGATCGTGGGATAGATAATATTTGGCGCAAGAGACACAGGGATTTATCCAGGTTCAGGCCACCCGGAGGTGTAATACCCTACGTCCTGCTTTTTGTGTGTGTGTTTGTATTGATTCTATGGAGGTTACAAGGGTGTTCTTCCTTACAAGAGGCTGGCTTAGAGCCCACTGAAGATGTTCTATGAAAAGTACTCTCTGTGGATCTGGATTCAGGAATCCAACCAACCTGATCTCACCTAGAGTTGTATATTTATCAATTAGCCAACCCTTTGCATGGCCTGGGAACTCCCCTTATATAGCCGGGGGTTCACCACAGCGGCCAAGGGTGACTTGGGTGCTAAGGAAACGTCCATTCCTCTATTTAATGCGCTGCGCCGATCCTCGAGCCATACGCCTCCCTGCCATGCCTTCGAACAGGGGCCCTAACATCTTTATGTCCAGCGGGCCCCGCGAGAGAGGACTTACCGGTGCTCTTCTGACCGAGTTGGCGAAACATCTGCTCCTGGGCCCCGGTGCCAGCGACCAAACGCGGGCCACGGGGCGCGCGGTGATTTGACCCAAAGGGGCAAAAAGGGGTGACAGCGACGCGGGCGCGCGGGGCGGCGCGCCTGGTCGGTCAACAAACCTGTCAGACGGACCCATCCCCTGGCAGGGGCTATGGCAAAAAGGGATTTGCCCTGCATCGGATGGGACCCGGCCTGACCGAATTCATGCCCTCATAGGGCTTAGCATTTAATGTCCGAATGACAGGCATTAAATGCTTCTGCAGGGGTTGAGGCTTGCGGGAGAAGCCAACATACTGCAGCGGTGGGCCCGGAGGAGGGCCCCACAGGGGGATCCTACGACCCCCGAGCGCTCTGATCCCGAGCGACCCCCTCGGCGCCCGAGGGGCGCCAGCTGTCCCGGGCTGTTCCCGGGCGACCCCGAGCGCTCGGGGAGCGCTCGCTGGAGAGTCGCTTGGGACCCCTTTCGGGGAAAACGCCAGGAGGCTCGCTCGGGAACTTGCCCGAGCACTCCCCTGGGCCCCACGCCCTGCGGGCCGTCGGACGCTCGGGGAAGGAGCCCCGAGCGTTTCCTTGATTCTTGGGCCTCGGACCCTTGAGAGGCCAAGGCCCTCTTTAGAGGGCTCGCATGGCCCAAGCACCCAGGCTAGATCACCGGGCCCACTCGCTGCATCAGCGGGGCCCTCGCTGATCTGGCCGTCACGTGCCACGCCCTGCGGCCTCTGGTTGGTCTCCACCGGCGGTTCGGGGGACCCTGGGCCCCATTCCGCCGACAGGTAGCCATGGGCTTTTGTCATGGACCTCTTGTCTATATAAACCCCTCGTGTGGATATAAAAACCAAATCCATAAATGAGAAATCTCAAAGGGGCGGGAAGCTCTAGGAGCGGCATTGAGAAGTCCAGAACAGCCCAATTCGCTAGTCGAGTCCCGCACGAGACACCTCCCTCGATATAGGAGTAGGTCGATCTTCTCGGGACAGCCGAATCTATTCAAAAAACATCGAAGTGTCGCATATTGTTGAGTGTACGGCGACCTTCTCATAAGGTTGTCGTACACGGCCCATTGCCATCGCTCTAATTGTTGAGCTTCGACCCCCCCCTCTTCTGTGTTGTTTTTATAACGACAATAGGCAGTGATACCGGTTTTTAGGTGATGCTATAATACTAACTATAATACTAACGTACATATTACTTTTAAAAAGTTATAAAAATTCTAAAATAAATTTACAACATTAATACCACATGTATCTACCATGCCACAATTTTTAAAACACATCTCAAGTAATAATAAAGACAAATCTTGTTGTTAAATAGTACTAGTCAGACACTGTTCACTCCATATTTGAATTTGATACTATTTACATGTAGATTAGTCTTTTCTATGAGTTGTGAATCGAATTTTAATTTAAAATTTTATGAAAGGATAGATATATATAATGTTAATGTTGTCAATTCTTTTCAGAATTTTTATAACTTTATAGAGGTAATATCGTATGATGGTATCACAGTATCACCTAAAGTGTAATATCACTTGATATTCTCTCATTGAATGTTGCAGTGCCGCGCGTGGATGCCGTTGGGTTGGATAGATGACTGATGGTCCAGTTCAATTGCGATGGGTAAAAGGAGGGCATATCGCATTTGTTTGGCATGGTGGTTTGCTCTATGGATCCAAAGATGTTTGAATCTGCAATGTGACGGAGCAAAACGCACGCAGTGGTTGTAACGGCTGTTGTTTCAAAGTTATCCGGCTGCAATGAACCCCGACAAATTATTTTGACACGAACTATTGAGAAAGATAACAAGGTTTATACGCACCTAATCCATGGGTAGCCTCTATTTTTAGATATCTTCGCTATTGGTCAGGTTTGCAGAAACAGAGGATCAGGAGGCTTTGAAGATGGGTGCTGATCAAGACGATGGCAGATCTTGGTGCTCCAAGCTCGGCATCCTTTGCTCTGGAAGGAAATCTGGGAGTGCCGGGCCGATCTCGGATGCGTAGTTGCTGGATGTTTAGCTGGTGATCTGGATTGGTACCTTTGTTTTGTAATAGGATAGTATGATAGTGTTGTCAAGTTTTCACCCCATTGGACGTGCTTGAGGGCAAACATGGTTTGAGTGGATTTCCTGACAATGTTACAACTCATTTTTTCCTTTTCTATCCTTTTCTTTCTGTAAGAATTACTGTTTCTGTTGTGCAAGTAATAGAAGAGGAGGAACTCGATTAAAAAAATATCTATGGATGGCAATTGATCTACTTTCTATACCTGGATATTCGAGATCGGCATTTTTCCTGCGGTGTAAGTGGTACACTAACTCGGTTATCTTTTCCCTGTGGCCTAGTGTAGTTGATTATTGAGCTGGCTCCGCTACTATGCCACAGGCGGGCCTAAAAAACCTTAATTCATATTTCAAATTTCCAAACCAATATCTCCAATATTTGAACACTAGAAAAACGTATAACAGATGTTTCAAACTCAAATTGCAGAATTTTTTAAAACAAAAGACAAGACACGAATCCCTTCATTTTTTGCGATGGAGACACAACTTTCAACTAAACAAATTAAAATATTTACGAAAGGTTGTGGTGAAACGCTGGTAGCGGGTGAGAAGTGTAGTTACGGTTCGATTGGAAGAAGTTAGCACTTAGGCCTCTCCCAATGCATAGGTGCTTAGCTTTTTGTAGCTAAGTTTCCTTCATTTAATTGTTTAGCAACTAAACTCTCCAATACATAGATGCCACATAAGCGTTTTGCATAGGTCCGCACGCTTAGCATCGATTCTTCCTGGAGACATCAAAACTATCTCTCTCCTTCTTAATTACCCCGTCACATCATCTTCTTGTCTATGTGGCATGTCTTAGCACCAGTCCAAGTTGAAGCATTGTGAGGGGCCTTAGAAGGAGTGGATAAGGGACGCGACGCTAACGATGGAGATAGCTACGGTGGTAATCCATCAACGAAAGAGCAAGCTTGGGTGCACGTGCTTCCGTGTTGTGTCGTAGGGTCAGGCTTGGACGGAAACATGATAACGGTAATCATTAGCACGCAAGTACGTGAATGCTTGGGGCTTAATCGTATGGGCCACTTCGCGCGGATGCGAGGTGCAGAGTGGTGTCCAATTGTTCTTTATCAAACCGACGTCTGCTAAATAACGAATTCTCATTTTCACGTTGTTTCTACAAAATCCATTCTTCATGGGATGGCTATACATCTGTAACATTTTCCGTACGCTGTCGGATGTGAATGCAATCATTGAAAATTTTCTTCCATGTCAATTCTATTTATTCGGTTTTTTGTGAAAACCAATTTGGTTTTTTATGAGACAGCTATAAAGAGCTATTTATTACTAAAGATGGTTGAAAAAATCCAACCAAAAGAGTACTAATACAAAAGACTTAAACAAATCAATTTGTTCGTAATATTTTATGTGTGGTGCCTTCATATTGGAACCGAATTTATATTTTATCTGTAACATTTTCTGTACACTGTCGAATATGAGTGCAATAAATCAAATTTTCTCCCGTGTCAATTTTATTTATCTGATTTTAGTGGAAGTCAATTCGTTTTTTACAAAACAGCTGTAGCAAGCTATTTATTGTTAAAGATGGTTAAAAAAATCAAACCAAAAAATTACAAAGACAAAACACTTAAAAAAATCAATTTGTTCTTAGTACTTTCTGTGTGGTGTCTTCGTATTTGAACCGAATCTATGTTTTTGTGCCGGGCTCCGTTTTATAATTGTCACGCTATGGAACATGCGTCCATACTATAACTGACATTCACTCTCTCTCTAGACTGCACAATGTAATGTGACAATTCCACTAGCATTCTCGCGTAAGAGAGTTTCAGAAAGAAAACAAGCATTAATTCACGCGTCAGAGAGAGGCACTGAGACTCTGATTGCATGTTTCCAGTATATACAAATATTGCTGCGATTAACCACGCAAACCTAAATCTAACACACGGTACAACACACAAGATAACCGTGTCACATTAGCGTCTCGTCAACAAAGCAGCAGCAACATAGCGCGGCGAAACTGCAATGTCACATAAAGAAACTCTCATGAGAATAAAGTTTCCCTGTCTCTTTGTAGCAAGGCTGGAATTAATTAATTATGGTGTGGTGTCAGCATCTTACAAACCCCATAGGAAGCAGTATTTGGGCATTGGAGGAGCCTCCTCCTCGTTCTTCGACGGAGGCGTCATCGGCCCTGGAGGCCCTGAAATACAGAAATACAGATCGATGCTGACATGGTGAAGGAAACAGGCGTGCGATATGATAAACATGCATCTAAATACGCATCATTTTGTACAAGGAAGAGGGCTTTCGAATTTTTTTTGTTGCGTTGCATTTGTAGATAACTATTTGTCAAAATAGATGCAAACTGTGAATAAAATCCAAGCGCAGGTTCTGGGAAAGAGGTGGAGAAACAAATCTGAAATGGTTACCTTGTTCCATTCTGCGATGCCGTTAGTTTTGCGGTGGAACAATGAATTATCAGACAATAAATGAAGGAAGAGACCTCGGTTTCAAAAAAGAGAAAAACAGATGGGGGAAGAGAGATGAAACAATGAATTGTCTCTCAACAAATGGGGAAGAGAGAGAGGGGAGGACTCGTCCTGGGCGAAGAGATCTATTTCTTCGAGCAACAAGCCATAAAAAGGGGATTGACGGTGTTGCAGAACAAGACAATGCACACCTGGTAAGTTTCAGCGTTACAATAATTTTTTTGAGCTGTCGGCCTGTCGCCCACTCCATGTCACCTCTGCAGCTCACCTTTTCTTCCTGTTACACACCTGCTTTGATCTAATTTTGGGACAGAAGTGAACGAAACGGTAGCAATCTAATTTTGGGACAGAAGTGAAAGAAACGGTAGCACTCTGTCTGTCCCTCTACATCTAACGGCGACATGCATGATGCAACCCCAACATAGGCAGTCCCTCGTGGTGTCGTTGCTGTCCTGATGATTTGCACTTTCACCGTGAAAATGTGCGTGCGGCCGTGCCGCGTGCGTGCGCGCGCGGTTGCCAGCACCGACCATGCGGTTCACCGGTTGCTTAGCCGTCGCTTCTCTGTACGTTCCTCCGATTCGTTAGATGTGAAAAGGCATCCTTCCTTTTGCCGTTCTTTCGTCCTTTTCTATCGTGTGCGCGTTGCATGTGAGCTCATGAAGCACAAATTGGTTGCAAATTTAGACTTTTTTTCATGCTTAAGTCAATGTAAATGCTCAGATGCTAATCGACGGAGATCTTAAGGGTTGGATTAGTTCCTGATGGTGGACTGCGGGGTACCACACGAGCTTGAGATACGATCGGACCGGGCTCATGTAGCGTTGGATACGGGGCAACTGGGCAAATCCATGAGAACAGATACATAGCTGATTTAATTCACAATTTACAGTGCAAAAGCGATTAACATGTACAAAGCAAAGCATGCAGGCTAGCTACCTAATTAAGCCGTGCATCCTTAGGCAAAGATGCTTATTTGGTTCCTTGAATTGAATTCTACAAGCTGATAGATAGATCGATCGATCGGGCATTCGGGATACGTATCGCATAAGTACAGTTGCGTCCAGCGCTTCAGGAAGTCGTACGTCACGAGCCTCGGTTTTCTCACTCGAACAACCTCCTGCTGCCGCTGTCGAGCCTCGTGTAGCCGAGTATGCAGTTGGCGTAGGTCACGTTCTTGAGCGCCTTGCCGTGCCACCTGCCGACGGCGGCGACGCCGGTGCAGATCGTCTTGAGCAGGCAGTCCGCCGTCCTCACGACCCTCCGGACGCCCATGGGCAGCGACAGGTAGGGCGCGTTGAAGAGGTGGAACTCGAGCGACGCGGCGGCGGCCTGCTGCTGCTGCTGCGGCCGCGGCGCCATGAGCATCCTGCCGATCTGCCGCGCGAAGCCGGCGCCCAGTGAGTGGCCGCAGAGGCACACGTTCTCGGACCCGAACCTGTCGATGGTCGCCCTGAGCGCCTGCAGCGCGCCGGCGAGCCGCGCAGAGCCGCGGAGGCTGTTGCGCGCCAGCAGGCGGAGCTCGTCCTCCACGTCCCGGCGGATGGTCGGTGCGCGCAGCAGCGTGCCCCGGAACGCGATCACCGCGCGCGGCGCGCCGCTCGGCCTGTCGCCCCCGCCGCCGTCGCCACCGGCGCGGCCGAGCAGGTGGTGGTCCCACTCGAAGATGGCGCCGAAGACGGAGCCGTCCCGCTCGTCCACCAGCTCGTGCGCCAGGCGGTAGCTGAAGGGCTTCCACCACTGCTGCGCCACCTCCGCCGCGTCCCTCCGCTCCTGCCTCTCCAGCTCCAGCAGGTACACCGCCTCGATCAGGCTCGCCATCACCATCCTCCTGTAGTCGTCATCCCTCCTGCAAGCCACAACACCCAATGCACATGTCAGGCACTTATTCCTCGGGCGCAAGAAACAACCGAAACCAATCGCATACGTATGTAGTACATGCTTACCAGCTAGTGTGCGTGAGCTCTCGCCACGTAGTCGAGCAGGATAAGTTGTCATGCGGCGCCATTGCCATGGCTATGCTTTGCTAACGAGTTACCAGGTCTCCCTTGCTTTAGGACTCTGCGTGCAATGCAGCTGTGGTGGATGGCGTAGGGAAGGTGTGTCAGGGGAGGGCGGCAAATATATACACGGAGCGGGCGTGTCGCGGGATCTTCCTTTCAAGAGATCGAAGGTGGTGTACAGTACACAGGATTGAGCCGAATTTGCTAGCAAGTGGAGCGAGGTATTGTTTAATGGCGGGAATAAAGGCGAGACCCGCTGGAACAAAGAGAACAAAGATCGAAGGAGGATAGCCAGCTCTATCTTTCCAGTTTCCCGCAACTTGACTGAATCAGAATTCGGAGCAAGAGATCGATAAGAGTAGGGAGAGATCTGAGATGGATGGCAACGTGCTCGCGAATAGTTGCCTCCAGCCCGAAAGGCGGAGGGCTCGGACGGACTACGTCGATCGCAAGCTTTAGGGGAGCATATATTCGATCGCCCACAGCCTAAATCAACCCGGACCATGAGCAGCTCAGAGGGCTCGTCCCTGCGGAGATCGATGTCGCTAAGGATCGAATCTCTCTCGCAGGTCGCAGTGTGCCAGTGCCACCGTGCGTTGTACGGTACGCGCTGTGTGCGTATGACAGGTTGGGTTAGGCGACCCGGCCCGACGCGTCGTTGTCGGGGGCCGGGACAGGTAGGGAAGTGGGGTGGGGGTGGCTATCGTCAGGGTGAAGGAAGGGCGTGGTGACGGTGGGGTTAATTAGGCGCGAAGGTTAGTGGGTCATTTGGGCACGTTTTGTTACGCTGATCAGGGGAATTTGTTCGTCGAGAGTCTGTGGCTAATGCGGTCCTGCTCCGCGTGTTTGGTTTCGTTCGCACTAATGGTGCCGACGTTCGCTCTCTCTGAAAAGTTAGAATATCCTTTTGGGCTTTGGGCCGGACACCGGACTATTTGGTACCTGGGTTCGGATGGGTTAATACCGTGTAATTTTGGCGCACAGGCTAAATAAGGCCATGCCAAACTGTTGCTAACTAGGAGCTGCCGCCTCGCGCTGAAGCCGGCGGCCACATCCATGGAAAGGGCGGTCCAGGAGCTACTGGCCTGCAGGCTGGGGCTGCTTGAGCCAGGGGACCCGTTCGACGATGCTTCTTACAAGTGATATGTCGAGCTCTTCGACGGGCCCCTCTCGTCGATGGCAACCAAGGCGATCCAGTGTCTGGTCAAGGCGATCAACAAGTTGAAGAAGGCAGGAAAGATGCTCGTGATCCAGGAAGCACCGGTGGTTGCGGTGCACATATGAGTAGACCGCTAGTTTGCTATGGTAGTTTTTAGGGCTTTTGTGATGCATGTATGTAACCAGGGGAAGGGGCCAAGTGATGCCTGGCAGCCGCCCAAGAGGTTGTGGTGACAACCCAGTTGGACTATCCTTTTGTGTTTGGGGAGAAGTTAAGGGGTGTTTTTGTGCTAACCATGTTGGTTTTTCCCCTGTTCAATGGCACAGTAGAATGTCTCCATCCTTTGCTGGAATGCGAGGGGGCTTAAACGCCGGCACGCCGAGCTGAAGTCCAAAAGTTCGTCTCGGATTCACGCTGCATAATTGTTTGTTTGTAGGAAACTAAATTTCTCACTGTCATTGACAACACTATAGTTCGGGAGGTTTTGGGTCCCCCAATTCATCGATCACTCTACTTTTTTCCCAGCAACTGGCACTGGGGGCGGGATCCTCCTAGCTTGCTCTTGCAATTTCTTTGAGATGTCCAACACGGCCCTCACGGCAAACTCGATTTCCGTTTGCATTCGCATGAAGGAAGAGGGTGTCTATTGGCACCTAACTGGCATATATGGCCCTCAGGGAGATGTCGACAAGACGGTATCCATCGACGAGCTAAAGGGCATGGCTGCGGCAGCAAGGGATAGGCGGCTAGTGCTCGGCAACTTCAATCTTATCTATAAGGAGTCCAACAAACATAACTCAAATTTAAACCGTCGTCTCATGGAAAGGTTTAAAGCGACCCTTGACGCCCTTGAATTGAAGGAGCTCCATCTTTCGGGTAGAAGATTCACTTAGTCGAGTGAGCAGCTTAACCCCACCTTGACCCGGATCAACAGATGTTTCTGCACGGTTGCTTGGGACGCATTGTTCCCAGCTTCCCATCTCATGCGGCTTCCTATCATTGTGTCTGACAATTGCCCATTGCTCCTCCATGGGGCAATTGACCACTCGCACTACCGCGCCTTCCACTTCAAAGCTTTCTGGCCATCCAAGGCGACTTCTTGGAGGTGGTATCTGGTGAGCACAAACTGCCTCTGCAGACTTCACGTCAAATTTCATGAATGACAAAGGCACTCCGGAAGTGGCACAAATCCAATTTCGGCAACATTAACTTGCAAATGGTGGTTGTTGCGGAGGTCAGTGGGAGGCTCGATGTCGCCCTAGAAGAATGTGCCCTCTCTTTGAACTAATTTGATTTACGGGCCGAGCTCAAATGCCGGTTTGAAGGCTTGGCAGTAATTTGAAAGATCCAGCTCTGCCAGCGGTCCAGACTTACTTGGATTCAGGTGAAAAACACCAAAACGAGATTTTTTTCATCTCAAGGCCAACAGACAACGCAGAAAAAACTTCATCCATTTGTTGCAATCTACTGATGAGATCGCAGAGGCCCGTGAAGATAAAGAGAGAGTGACCCTGGACCACTTTCATCGCCACCTAGGATCGGCCTTTGGCCAAGGAAAAGGCCTAAACTGGCCGGCTCTGGGCTATGCCCGGTCAGATCTCGCCGCCTTGGAGGAGGACTTTGATGAAGTGGAAATTAAGGCGATTGTTCTTGCCTTACCACCGGAAAAAGCACCAGGCCCAGATGGCTTGACTGGGATCTTCTTCAAGACCTCATGGGAGTTTATTAAAGTCGATGTTATCACAACTGTTAAGCAAGTGGTCGACTTGGGAGGTTCCTATCTTATCCTCCTCAACTCAGCTAATATTGTCCTACTGCCAAAGAAGGAAAATGACTCACAAATAGAGCATTTCAGACCGATCAGTCTCATCCACAGCTTTGCCAATCTTCTCCAAGCTCCTCAAGACGAGGATGGCTCTGGTGCTCAAGGACCTAGTCTCAGTAAACCAGAGCACCTTTATTAAGCAGAGATGCATCCACGACAATTTCCTGCACGTCCAAAACCTACTTGGGAGCTACACCGCAAGAAGGTCCCTAGCCTCCTCATCAAATTGGACATCTCAAAAGCTTTTGATTATGTTAGCTGGCCTTTTTTGTTGGAGGCTCTATCGGCCCTGGGATTTGGGAAAAAAATATAGAGAGTGACTGAGTATTCTCTTTGCTTTATCCTCTTCTCGTGTGCTCATCAATGGCTGATTGGGGAAGGCTTTCGATCATCACCGCGGGCTCTGCCAGGGGGACCCCCACAACCCAATGTTGTTCTTCATCATCACTATTGATCCGCTCCAAAAATTATTCAAGCGAGCAGTGGATGAAGGGCTCCTCAAGCCAATCAAAGCCAAGAATGGTTTCTTTAGGCTATCCCTATATGCGAATGACAAGGCCATCTTCACAAGCCCTGACAGGGATGAGTTGAGGGTAATCAGCGGGATCCTCAAGTGTTTTGGCAATGCAAGTGGGCTGTTCACAAATATGTAAGAAATTGAAGTTTTCCTGGTGTGGTGCAACAGTATAGCCATCCAAGACGTGCTGCAACACTTCCCCGCCAAAGTGGGTTCCTTGCCATGCACATACCTAGGCTCCCGCTGCACCCCAAGAGTTTAAGAAGAGTCAATTTCCATCCGCTCATAGACAAAGTGGGCTCAAGGATGCAGGCCTGGAAGGCAAAGAACATATCGCGTGCGGGATAAATTGTGCTTGCAAAGACTATGCTCTCTTCTGTTGGAATGTACCACATGATGATATTTGCCTTGCCAAAATGGGTGTGTCACAAGATAGACAAGATAAGAAGAGACTTCATTTGGAGAGGCGATGATGGAGAGCACTCATCTAAGGGCCATTTCCTTGTCAATTGGAACATGGTGTGCAGACTAAAAGACATGGGTCTTGGCATCCGTGACTTGAAGATTTTTGGAAGGGCACTCCGTCTCAGATGGCCTTGGATGCAATGGAAATGCACATGAGCGCCCTTGGGTAGGCTCCGCCTTGCCCTGTGATAGCACCGACATGGATCTCTTTAGGGCAGCCACAAAAATCACTGTGGGTATCTCACAAAGGGGGATATCGATTAGAGGAGATTATCTATATTTCCCATGACGTAATTGGGTTCCTTCATATCTCACTCTTTTGTACATAAACTTTTCCCCTAACTTATTGTAATTGGCAGAGCTCCTATCTTTCTTGCAAACAAAAACAAACTATTGTTAACTTGGCAAGACTAATTACACCTAGTTAGACTAGGTTGGCGAGGCAGATATGGCATACGCCTCCAGTCGCCGGGAACACTGAGTGCCCGTATCCTCAAGGCTATCTATTACCTGGAAAAATATTTTCTTGACTCTCAACTTGGAAGCCAGCCGTCGCAGATCTAGCATGCTATCGCAGAAGGTCGTGACATCCTAAAGCTTGGATTAATCTGTCGTATTGGGAATGGAGAAACAACATATGTTTAGTGGCAGAATTGGCTACCCAAAACTAAACGTAGATGACCAGTGACAGCCATTTCTGATGAACCACCAGAATGGGTGTGCGAGCTGATTGATCACATGGCTGATACGTGGATATCACATATAACTGATACACATTGTTTACCTATGGATGCAGAGGTGATTAAGTTGATACCGATAAGCACTACTAGCCAGGAGGACTTTTGGGCATGGCACCATGAGAAGTCTGGTGTGTTCTCAGTTAGGTCGGCATATTGGATTATTGCAACAAAGAAGTTCGAGAAGATTGGCTAGAAGTGAAAGGACCTTAACGACTAAGATGTCGCCTAGAGGGGGGGAGGGGGGTGAATAGGCTTTTAAAAATCACTTCCGAATTTGGCTTAATCCTAATGCGGAATTATAGTAATTGGATTTTTACAAGCTCAAATCCTATTATGCTAGTCTTTTATGTAAGCATCCACCCTATGTTAATATATCAAGGTTTGCAATCCTAAGGTGATAAGCAAGCAATTTAACTTCCATAAGAGATATACAAGTAATGTATTGCAAGTATGAAATACGATAAGTAAAGGAGACAAGAGACAAACGATATATGACCCGGAGTTCGGATATCCACCAATATCCTACGTCTCCGTTTGAGGACCCGATCATGCTTAATCAAAGGTGGGCTCTCTCTCAAGCCACTTCCTCTCGAGGACTTTTCGGAGTCTCCCCGATCACTATGGTTAGCTCTTTCCTCCACTCCCGGAGATGGCGAGCTCCACAACCACTTCACAATCTCCCAGGCCTCCTCACAAGCTTCTTGAGGAGATCACCGAGCCACAACCACCAAGCTGTCTAGGAGTCGGTGGCTTCCGAGAGTAATAGACTCTCGGACTCTCGCTCGAACACAATCGATGCCGAATGCTCAACAATGCAACTTATGCACACACCTTGTGCAACTTATACACAAAGGTTTCCCTCACTCCTCACAAATGGCAACACATGCACTTGAGGCTTTGGAGAGGGAGGAGAGCACTAGAGATGCTCACAAATGAAGTATGGAGGCAACAACTCATATACTAAGCCAACCCAAGGTGGAGACTATATATAGCCAACCTTGAAAACTAGCTGTTGGAGAGGAATCTGGGCAAATCCGGACTGTCCGGATTTGACCCGGACCCTCTGGGTACACACCAACGGTCAGAAAAGTGACCATTGGAAAATCCGGACCCTTGACCCAGACCCACTAGGTTGAGGTCCAGGTTGTCCAGTACAGATCTAGACCCTCACCCCGATCCTCCGGGTGACACTCCGGAAACCTTCTGTACAACCCGGACCCTCATTTGGACCCTGGTCCGGACCCTCCGGGTTCAACCTGGACCCTCCGGATTTAACCCATACCCTCTGGATTCAACTCGGACCCTGGCCCGGACCCTAGCCCGGAGGGTTCGGATTTTCTAGAACAGCAACTCCCAGGGAGCATTCGATGAGCTCGGATCACTTCCGACCAAACCCGGAACACCTTGGTTCAACCCGGAACACCTTGGGGGCTTGCCTTAGGTCATATACTCCAGAAATGGACCTCCCGGAGTCCACAAACTTAGCCGATCAACCAAACCACTTAGGTCGGTTGGATCGCACACACCTAGACACCAAGTCTAGTAACAACACATGCAACACCGAACTACGCCCGAAGCCTCCAAGCACTCACACCTTAGAACCTTCGGACACACTAGAACACGAGTTCTAACACCTCCACCACAAAAGAAACACGATGATATGCAACATATGCAAAGACTTGAGCACTCGACACACGACGTGAACAAGCTAATCATCTGATAGCCCCTCTTTATAGTACGGCTATCTAACCTATAATTTGGTCTCTCTCCAAACTCCTTGAGACCGGTCAAACTAGAAAAACCTAGTCTAGACATACTTTTGCCTTGCGTATTCCACTTGAGCTCGATGATATCCATCTTCCTTGCTCCAAGCGGAATCGCCTTGATCATCGTCACCTTATGAAGTCTTCTTCATATAGCTTCCTCATAATCCTTATGGGGAAGTTTTCTCTTGAAATTATCTTCACTTGATGGATCCACAAGCCTCAAGCATATGTCTTCGCATGATGCCAATCTTGATCTTGTCGTAATGACCATCAACTTATGATGCCATCCTCTCATGGGCACTTACAATCAGCCTCTCGATACTTGCCCATGAATGGTACCTAACCCTCAACATACACATAGCACATTGCACATAGGGTTAGTTCATATAATGCAATACACAATTGCTTACCGTCACTTGATCACATGAAGCCACCACTAGTGTTCTTCTCTTAAGCTCCTAGCTTTATATCTTGATCACCATGGCTCAACACATGAGCCTATTCTTGACCATCTTGGGTTCAACACGTGAAATTCTTTATCTTGATCAACTTCACTCTTACATTATGACTTCATCTTGATCCAATGAGGTTCACTCCTTGAACCCATATCTTGATCCTTGAAGTTTACTTCTTAATCACTTGATGCTTCACATGATTTGATGGACTTCAACACATAAATCTATCTCCTAATCATCACATGCATCATTGAACTTGGGCTTCACCAGCTTGTAGGTTCATCCTCTTAATGTAACCCTACAAAGTGGTACCTAACCCATACATGTTCCAACACTCAAGGAAAATGGTTAGTCCACAAAATCTGTTTGTCATTAATCACCAAAACCACACTTAGGTTAGATTAACTCTCAATCCATCCTAAACCACACAAGGGCTAGGTGGACTTTTAAGAAGGAAGGATGACCTCGTGTTCTGACAAGGAAAATGAGCTCTAGAAAAGATTATGGGACAGCAAGGTGCCAAGCAAATTCGAGTTTTCTTATGGAGATTAGCCCATCAATATTTGCAAACTGGAAGTGTGCTTCAACACCGTCACATGGCAAACACAAGCGCCTGTGCTATCTGCTCTGCTGGTGAGGACTCGTTGCGCCACTCATTACTTAACTACACCATGGCACGTTGTGTTTGGGCCCTAATAGATGAAGAACCGACGGAGCACGTATGTGTGAATAGATGTCAGAATGCAAAGGAATGAGTTTTCTTTCTTCTAGAATAATAATCGCATGAGGACTTTACAAAGGTAGTGGTTACTTTGTGGGCAATCTGGACCGCTTGTCAGAAGGCCATCCATCAAGAAATTTTTTAGGGCCCTCCATCAATGTTCGGTACCATAAACAACTTCCTAGGTGAGCTTAATATTGTACACATTCAGACTAGACGAGGGCAACCATTGTTGGAATTATTGGGCCTAGTCCATTTATTATTTAACAATAATTCCTGGATTAAATCCCAGAGGCCCATCTGGCCCATTCATGCATGACAAGGGGGTGTGGGGAAGTTTAGTCCCACCCCACTAGTGGAGAGTGAGTTAGACCAACATATAAGGTTGGCTCTTCCACACACCACTAAGAGAATGAGAAGAGGGCACATACACGCGTGCTCCTCCTCCGCCGCCCACCTCACCACGCGCGTTGTGTTTCGTGAACGAGCCCAGCCGGGCTAGGACCGTATGCCACGTGTACGCGTTGTCTTCTTTTTGTCACGTAGGATAGAAGTCGAAACGTTTTCTCACTAGTGGTAGATGAATCTGAACCGACATGGACTGTTCCTCTCCCTGTAGTGGATCCGTTTTGGTTCTCTTCATCTCCCGCATGGAACCGTTTCATTTTTCTAAAAGTCTATAAGAGGTCACTCCTCTGTTCCATAGACAGATGCAACACACATGAGACCACCCTTTGGTTCCAGAGCTTTGCACCACCTACGACTTTCCCATCCCATTTCTCGACGTGCACCGCGAAGTGGGACAGCAGACCTCCGGAACCCCGCCTCTTGTGATCCTGTACGGGAGAGAGGTGATCAGGTTTTTGGGGAGCGCACTTGCGGGACTGCTAAAATCTCCTCCGACGATCCTGCGCGCGACTACTTCCCCGACGTTGATGCCTTACTCCTCAACATGTCGATCTCCGACGGTGCTGCCACTGCGAACGCATCTTCTTCCACAGCACAGTATGTGTTCTTATCCCTTCTGTTAGAGATTCTGTTTGGATTACTAGTTCTAGCAATCGATTTGGACATGCCATTTTATTGTTACCTACCTGATTGCATGACTAGTTTGCTTAGTACTTTATTTGGTCTGATTATCATCTCTATTATTAGTATCATGTTTTATCTACTGTTTTTCTAGATTAAACTTATTGGAAAACTGCTCATATATACAACAACCATTGCCAGCATCTATGGCACGAGCACCGGTGTGGATTGCACCACCATCAGGTATGGCAAAGATAAATGTCGATGGAGCAGTTTCGAAGAACAGCAATCGTGGATCGATAGCTGTGGTCCGCCGCAATGAATAAGGTATGTCTTGAGTGTTGGAAATATGCCCTAGAGGCAATAATAAAGTTGTTATTATTCTATTTTCATGTTCATGATTAAGTTTATGTTCTATGCTAGAAATGCATTGGTTCTTGGATATGAGATTCAGAGGAAAACCTAATTGCATGTGTGGAATAATAAACACCATTCAGATCCTTAGTCAGGCCTCTGGACTAGCTCATGTATTGTTGATGATCTTGTTTTCCTGATCATGGACATTGTTAATGTAACAAGGATGCCGGCAATAATGGGAACACATTGTTAGGGTAACAATGGTGTTGGATAGACCCCCTTATGAGATACTGCGAGATCACTTCGTCAATATGTTGTCAGTATCTTCTCATTATGTGTTAACGTTTACTTGTGTCCTTAGACCATGAGAATATAGTAGACCCGGATACCGGATGGTTGCTTTGGGGTCATCAAACGTTACTCCGTAACTGGGTAATTATAAAGGTGACTTTTAGGTACACCAGAAAGTATATCGTGGTTCAAGATATGTCAAGACTGGGATTTGCCCATCTGGCGATGGAGAGATACACTCTGGGCCCACTCGGTATTACGGTGTCCAACATCGCCTGGCCAGGTATTGTGACTAAAGGGTTAGTCACGGGGACACCAGAATACGGAAACGAGAAAAGAGTACAAGCCGGTAACGAGGATAACTAGGTACAGTGATCAAGGAGTTGATCACAGGGATACCATAAAAATCTCGCCTCAGGTTGTGTAATGTATCATGAGGCAAAAGGATGATATGCGGTAATACGAGGTTCGCTCGATAAAGATCTTCGATGATATGTGGGAGTCGTTATGGGTGTCCAGATCCCGCTGACGATTATTGACCGGAAGGTGTTCTGGACATGTCCACATATACTCGAACCTATAGGGTCACACGCTTAATGTTTTAGCGACATTTAGGAATGCTACGATTTATGAAGAACGAGAGAGAAGGGTTCCAAAAATGTTTCGGATGATCTCGAAAGTGTTCCGGGAGGTCCCAGATGGTTCCGGTGATCTCGAAAAGTATCGAAAGGTTTTAGAAGGTTCTGGAAGGTACTAGAAGGTTCTAAAAGTTCTAGAAGGTTCTAGAAGGTTCTGGTGGAGTAGAACTCCACCTTCCCAGGGAGAGCTGCCCCACCCCCTTTAAATAGAGGGGCAGGGCACCTCAAAGGGCATCCCAAGCAGTCCCAAAGGCATCCCTAGCCCCTTGGCCGAAACCCTAGGCAACCGTCACCTCTAGATTGGCCGCAGCCTCCTCTTCGTCTTCCTCTCTCTTCTAGATTGGATCTAGTACAGCCGTCGGCGCGGTGCTGCTTCTCCTTCTCGTAGATCCCCGCTGTTCTTGTGTGCTGGTCCACACATTACCGCGGTGTCGCTGATCCGGTACGCGTGGATACCTCGGAGACGTCGTACACTTCGGCGTTCGATCGGGCGAACTATTCGCGAGGAGATCACTCTCGTGGCTGGGAGGTATAACGTAACTGCGGGAGTCTGCGGACTTCATCGACATCATCAACTTCTCCGCTGCATTGACGTGATCGGCGAAGGTATGATATCGTTGCCTGCACCTTGATAGTGGATCTTGGTTTGGTTCGTGTGCGGTAAAATTTTTGTTTTGCGTACCACGTTCCCCAACATTGAGTGCCTTGGCGCTGGTTCTGGAAGGAATTACTAACCCAACAACCCTAGAGGCCATTGCTTGTCAGGACGCTTTGGCACTAGCGGTGCATATCAATCAGACTGGTTTCGTATCTCGTCAAACTATCTCGAGGTGGTCCAAAATATTCAGGGGGCAGCCACTGCTCCTATGCTACATTCTGCGAGAGATCGAGGATTAGAGGAAATATTTTGATGAAACTGCATTCATGCACAAGGGAAGATATTCCAATTCTCATGCTCATAATTTAGCAAGGACTGTTATTTCCTATGATATTGGCCACTATACTTTATGTCGCCGGACAAAAACATTGTACCTACATCTATTGTAACCTAATAAAGCCGACTATGTTTCGCTGAAAAAACAGTTAGACTAGATCTAATCTTTTTGGATAGATTAGAAGTTGGACTATAAGGGTGTGTTTGGTTGATGCACAAATCTCTCCTTTGAGTTTCTGGAAACGCTCATGATCAATAACTACATCGCCGAAATTTCTACGTCTTCCTCAACTTCACCCGGGCTCTTCCACGTGTCGATCTTTTTTTTTGATGAGTCTTGCTCCGATTCCTCCCTCCTCCATCTACCATACCTCGTGAACCTCCCTGTGCAACCAACATGTCATCTCAATGTAATTAAGATCTAGTAAGATGCAATCGAGGCTCAAATCTACACATTCAACTATATGATCTGCAATGCAACCTACGCATGCTAGGTAACACAAGCCACACATGCTAGATACTAAAAATTACACATGCTAGGAGCTAGTGACTTTCAATGTAAGTTAGGGGGTGTTTGGTTGGGCTTCTAGGCAGCTTTCCATTGGAAAAAGCCTAAGCCCAACCAAACACCCAACTTTGGAGGAGCTTTTTGCAATAGGGGCTGTGGGCTTATACGTGCTAAAGAGAGCAACTCGAGAAAGCCAGCGTACACCAACTTCCCGCAATCTTCACTAGCTTTTCGAAATGTTTTCCAATTTTGCCCCTGTTGGTTTGCTCAATTTATAAGCAAATGCCCTTACTGGTCGTGCCCCTTCGCTCCTGTTTCTCTCCCATCCCGACGCGACCCACGGCGGCCCGATCTGGCGCTCCGCCGCGCCTCCCCGCCCTCCTCCCTTCCCCCTTGCCTTGCCTCCCCGGGCTCCCTCATGCCTCCCCTCCCCATGCCCTCTCGCCTGCTCGCCCGTGGCTAGGGTTCGAGCGCCACCGCCCCCCAAGCCCGGTCGCCGTTTGCGAGGGCTCCGGCTGCCGGCGACCCCTACTATCCTCTCCCCGCCGTTTGTCTTGTCTTTGGAGGCGGTCGTGAGCGGGGATGAGGAGGGTGGGAGCCGGCTCGCGCTCGTCCCCTGCCTCCAAAGGCCCGCCTCCGACGCCCCTCCGGCACGTCGACGGCCACCCGGTCCGCTCCTAGGCCGAGCGCCGGCGCGTTGTACAGTGCATCGAGGCCGCTGTCGAGCGCCGCACCGCCGACGGGCTGGAGCTCGAGATCCGCACCGACAACCGCGCCGGCCTGCTCTCCGACATCACCTGCGCGCAGATCGGCGAGGCCACGCTGCGGGTGAAGAACAACAGCCGGCGGTGAGGGAGGCTGGCGGAGAGAGAGCCAAAGCAGCAGCAACCGGCGGAGAGAGAGGCTGGCCCGCCGGCGGTGGTACGCGCAGGCAGCAGAGCGGAGGCGCATGGGAGAGAAGAGCGGCGACGGGCACGGGATGCGGGAAGAGGGAGGAGCAGCGGGTGAGGTGTGGTGGCGGAGGCAACGCGGAGACGGAAGGCACGGGATGCGGGAAGGGGGGGAATGAAGACCGGCCGCCGGCCGGCTCGCCTACGGCGGGGGATCGCCGGGGATTCCAAGGGAGGAGGCACGGCCATAGGGGCGGAGGCGACAATGTGAAAGGGGCTGGGGTGGCCCGTGAGCCCCCTAACCCCATTTAGATTAGGATTTTTCTTTATATTTATATTTTTATTTTACTCTTTTCTTTTTATATTCTGGTTTATTCCTGTTTGTATTTTAAAAAAGGGGTATAGATGACCCTAAACGGTAGGGGCATTTCAGACATTTCCTCGTGCAACAGCCAACAGCCACAGCCCAACCAAATACGCACAACCACAGACTCACGTGCCAACAGCCACAGCCGCTTTTCCAGACAGCCAGCCAACAGCCGCTTTTCCAACAGCTACAGCCCAACCAAACACCCCCTTAGTCTTTGTGTTCTATCCCCCGGTGCCGATGTCGTTCACTATGGGATCGGTTGTCGCTCTCCTTCCCAGAGGAAGAGCGTGGCGAACAGCCTCGGGACCTTCTTCTCGAGTGGGAATGGTCACGTTGGCTTCTCCTAGAGCCGACGGCCATCGGATTTCACTAGTTGATCTTCCCAGTGTGCATGTGTCCGTTCATGATGACTGGGGTGCATCGTGCTTGACGCTTGGCCTCCATGACCGGTGCTCCTTTTTGGGCGAACATCCATTCCTTGTGATGCGTGTCTTATTGCCTTGGTCTTTCAAGGAGAGGTGGTTGCGCCATAAGTGGAACCATGTTTACAGGCACTCCGGCGAAGGTCAGTCCCCAGAAGGGGTTAAACCACAGAGCTCCATTCATGAAGACCACGTGCACCATAGGCAGCAAGTGCGGAAAGTAAGTGGTGTTGAATGCCGGCTCTGGTGAAGGTCATTCCCCAAAAGGGGTTCAACAATGGAGCTCCATTCATGACAGCGGCGTGCGCCATAGGTGGCAAGTGCGGGAAGTAGGTGGTGTTGAATGCTGTCTCTCCTCCACGTGTCGGCTCGGATCCTCTTGACACTGCATGGCCCGTCCTGATAATGTTGGATGGAGGCGTTTGGGATAGTGGGGGAGGCGGCATCACGACTTAACTCTGGAGGCATGGCACGATGGATGCCTCCACGATGGTTACTTGAGGGATTCCGAGCAATGCTCGGAGCATGCCGAAGTTGGAGAGCTCGGCGTTCGCAAGCGCCCATAAGTTGCTGATGAGCTCGTCGGAACTCCTTGAGATATCATTAGGCATCCTTGGGATGTCATGGCGAGCTCCGAGGAGGACACCTTCGAGTAGTTTCTCGTCTTCTGGTATGACTGGTAACACGATGGCGAGAGGGTCGGTCTGGATGTTCCTTCAGCGTTGTTGATGTGTCTAACGTCCGAGTGGTCGTTCGTGGTCGTGTCCGAGGTGCCGCCATTCTTCTCGGAACCTTGAACCATTGCGCCTTTGCTCCGGACGAGCGATGCCTCGGCTTTCGCGGGATTTTACTTAGGTGGGACCATAGCTTCTCACGTTGGCTAGATTCTCTATGGACGGTGCCACTATTGTCATTATAGAAACAACACTAGATTGGGTGTGTCAATAGCTTAATGCCTATGTCACAATGGTAATGTGCCATATACGGCAACCTTATTAGAAGGTTACTGTACACTTGATAATATGAGACACTTCGATGTTTTTTAAATAAAAATATGTTCGGCCTTCTGGAGCACGGCCTAGTTCAATGTCGAGAGAGGAGCTCCGTCCGTGAATTGGACCGTCATCGACTTCCCAAGACCGTTCCTAGAGCTCGATGTCCGCAACTTTGAGCTTTAACACTCCCTCCATGAGATCTCTCATTTATGTGATGGATTTTACATCCTAAATGTAAGGGTTTATAGAAAAAAGACCTATGACAAATGACCGTGGGTACCTTTGAGGGGGAGCAAGAGAGAGATAGTTTAGATAAAATTGGTCCGTGGGTTCATAGTGGATGAAACTCTCTTTGATTTGCTTTGACTTTGTTTTGACTTGACTTTATTACTTTGTAAACGTTATGTAGAATTTTTTGGGCCAGTCCATATAGAAATATTATTTCCCTGATAACTCTTATTTGATGTTAGCAATTTAGCACCCCGCATGCGCCATATCTTTCAAACCGGTCGTTATTATAAATTCTGAAATTCGTTTAGACCGGAATCATGGATGGGATTGCTTAGTTCGGTCTGCACCTCTACCCTACTCGGAGTAGTAGCTTGTGATCATCAGCTGCTGTGAACATTAAATATCAGCATGATCACGAATCCAATAATTGTGATCTGAACTAAACATAAACTCAAATATAATACATTATCGAGCTATTTCTTTCGAGACTCTGGCTCAGTAATCGTAAGTGGAAAGTGGAGTAGTCCTTGTTGACGCCAATATTTTAACATGATAATTCAGAAGTTCCGATCCCGCCTTAGTATGCAAGTGGTGACCAAGAATCAATCTGAACGTCTCACATAGTCGGATTTGATGTTTGGGACGATAAGTTCCACCAAATCAGGAGGCACTGTTGTGACATGGGCGTCAAGTATGGTCTATGAAATGCGTATTCGATGAGATGTGTGGTTGGTAAGAATATATTGGCTGGAGACAGTACCAGCTAAGACATGGTAGAACCTACAAGGATCTGATAGGTGTGTAAGCTAGGACTTGGCTGATCAGGAGCAGAATAATCTTGGTAGGTGAGCTATGAAGTGCTGGAAAGATAAGAGTGAACTAAAGCGAGATCATGGTAAAATAGTAATCCCTTTCAAAATAAAAGAAGGTGAAGTAGTATTTGTTCCTGTTTATCTTCAGGTGCAGGGAGAATATTTCTCTTTGCGACGAATATGCGCGGAGAACATAGACGATGTTTGATCGAGGATATCTAAGATGGCTCAGTTTTTCTTTTGAGAAAACCCGACAGATACACTGTCTATTCATTAAATTCGCCTGATACGTAGAAAACGCTACCGTCTTCGGTAGTTTGTAAGGCTCACATTTCCTGGACAACGTGTTATCGGAGCAGTGTGTGAGGCCTCTGCAGTACTACTCCATCTGGTGGGTGCTAATGCTACGGTCTTGTATGTTCTTGTCGTATACGGTGATGATGGGTATGGTCTGTGTAGCGATAGCATTATTGCTCTGGACAGCTTGAGGAGTTCAAATTCATAGTCATCACTCAACTATCCAGATATCTGTACAAGCCTTCTTTCTGTACATATATGACGGTCAAAGACAAAATAACTGAAGCAAATTGAGTAATGCCTGCAAACAAATCAATATTTCGGAAACCTCTACAAGAGAAGATTGGGTGGACCAGAATTGGGCACGATATAGCCCAGTCTAGCCTACCCAAGCTGGCCCTTCAAGGTGTAAGAAGTGAGCCCTGTTATCAGATAATGAACTGGTTTCCTTCGAAAAGATGGGGAAAAACATAGATGAATTAGTTGTGTCTGCTGCTGAAATTTCACTATAGGACGGGTGATCACCACATCAATAACTCAAGCCGTGCTCAAGATAATCAATAGCTCAAGAATGGTACAGGAATGACACATGTTAATGTTCTTTTTGTTTCTCTATCACTTCTTGTTTTCTTCTCTAGTTTACTGTTCTGGGGTCTTGTCTGGCTGCAACAGGAGTTCATATTAAACTCCTGCAGGTGGGATGGCAATGAATGTATATAGTGAAGCAGGGAAGTGGACGATCTGTTTCCTACAACAGGAGTTCATATAAAATTCCTCCTGCAGCTGAATCTGTCCTATTTGTTTCCAACATCTTCGTTTCTGTTCGTCTTGCTTAGGTTGGTGTTGCATGGGTCTTCTTCATGCATGCTTGTGGCATCCATTACAATGGACAAAAAAAAATCAGATGTAATTGCAAGTACTTCGAGATCTTTTCTAGTTAGCTACCTGATACAATTCATTTGGTTCATCCAGTACAATGGTAAACTCATTTGTGTCGTACGAACCACCTGATACAAATTTCTCACCTACACTGATCAGCGATAACATGGTCTACAACCATTACTACATAATCATTCATATGAGGCGCCTTATCCGAGACGGTTAAGTAAAAACGTCACGAATAACATGTCAGAAGCGGTTAGTACGAAAAAACCGCCTCAGATAACGAGTTCGGGATCAACCGCCACGGATAACGACCACATCCGAGACGGTTAGAAATAAGTAACCGCCTCCAATGTTATCCGAGACGGTTACTTATTTCTGACTGCCTCGGATAATGGCCATATCCAAGGCGGTTATATACCGTCAACCGCCTCCAATAAGTGAGTACATATCAGAGACAGTTGCTGATATATAACCGCCTCCATATAAGTGATATCCGAGACGGTTATGTGGATTTAACCGCCTCCAATATGATTTACAGTATTAATTGTGCTGCGCGAGTAGACATATGACCAGAGGAAGATATGTCTTAAATGTGGCGATTTGCTGGCGATTTTTCGGTGGAGAAGCTACATTTAGAAGAGTAATTGGAGATAATACTTCCTTGTTGATTAGCAAATGTTAGTGTTTAGTTTTTGAAACATTTTATCCAATAATTTGGTGATTTTGCTTTGTTTCTTGGACATTGAGAATATTCAATTATATGATCATAATTAGATCGATGGAGATGTTTGATTTATCATATGGTTGAATGCATAGAAATTTAGTGTTAATGTATGCAAATTTTGAAGGAATTTTGTGGGTAAAAAGAAAAAAATAATGATGAATTTATTTTTGTGACATATTTAGTTTTTATATGCAAGAAATGGTAATTTGGTTAGTTATACGTTAGTAATTGAAGAGAGTCAACGCATATAGGTTAGTTATATTAATTAGTCAATTAGTACGGTTAGTTAATTATATTAGTTTGTTAGATTAGTAATTATTTTTAGAATTCGGTTAGGTTAGTAATTGAAGAAATGTTAAACTCATGTCACAAAGTCGATGCACTTCATATTTTTACTAAAATTTTAACTTTTCATATACACGGCTTAGATGGATCGATCGTGGATGTACGGAGCTCGCAATACAGAGGCGTATAGAGATGGAGTGAGAGCATTTATGGCAGCTACCGAGGTGGACATGTTGAGAGAGGGTAGAGCTGACATGTATTGTCCATGCGTAGACTGCGGTAACATAAGGATTTTTGAGCTCCATCATATTAAGTACCACATCTCCAAGAGAGATTTTAGGGAAGGGTATTCAACTTGGATCAAGCACGGTGAAGATCAAGCCATAGTATCAGATGATAATATTTTTGCTGATGAAGAAGCAACTGATATGCCATTTGATATCAGTTGTGATTCACACCATGAGATGTCCGATGATCCCGACTCGATGCCTGAGCTGGAATAGATGTTGCGTGATTTCGAAGGGCACGAAACCGACAGAGAGTACCAACAATTCCTAGGCTTGATGGGGGCCTCGGAGAAACCGTTATTCGCAGGATGCAAGGTTAAGTTCACTTTGTTATATGCCGTGCTTGAACTATTGAAGCTGAAGGCGAGCAATAGCTGGTCCGACAAGAGTTTCAACGAGTTGTTGGGCCTCCTAGATGACATGCTTCCGGAGGGGAATGAGTTACCCATAAACACATACAGAGCCAAAAATGTGCTTTGTCCCTTGGGACTGGAAGTTGAAAAGATACATGCATGTTGGAACGACTGTATCCTATACCGGAAAGAATTTGCGAAGCTACATTCATGCCCTGTGTGCAAAGCTTCTCGGTACAAGGGCAAGATTGGAGTAGAAGGAGCTGAGGAATTCGTCGAGGTGACGAAGGGGACTCCTGCGAAGGTTGCTTGGTACTTGCTTGTAATCCCGCGATTGAAGCGTTTGTTTGCAAACCCGAAGGAAGCAAAACTGTTTCGCTGGCATGCGGACGAGCAGAAGACATCCGATGGAAAGCTAAGACACCTTGCCGATGCTATCCAGTGGAGAAACATCGATAGGAAGTATCCTCGATTCGCTGCGGAAACTAGGAACGTAAGGTTTGCGCTGAGTACTGATGGAATGAATCTATTTGGCAACATGAGCAGCCGACACAGCACCTGGCCGTACTTCTCAGTATGTACAATCTACCTCCCTGGCTTTGTATGAAACGGAAGTACGTTATGATGTCCATACTTATCGAAGGGCCTAAGCAACCTAGTAACGACATCGACGTGTATTTCGAACTGTTGATGGATGATCTACAAACACTGTGGAACATATGAGTGCAGGTATGGGATGCGGACAAAAGAGAATACTTCACTCTGCGGGCCATGCTGTTCTGCACAATTCAAGACTTTCCCGCTCTCAGCAACACCTCCGGTCAGACGGTGAAAGGACACGAAGGTTGTGTCATATGCATGGAGAATACCGTGAGCCTAAGTCTCAAAAATTATGGGAAAGTCGTGTACATGAGTCACCGGTGGTTCCTGCCTATAAGGCACCGTTACCGGAGGTGGAAGCCACAGTTCAATAGGAGAACGGAGAATGGTGTGAAACCAAGGCCATTAAGCGGTGCAGAGATATTCGGGAAGGTTAACGATGTCAATGTCGTGCTTGGAAAGGGTAAGAACAAAAAGGCCGCAGATGAGTCCGCATACTGGAAGAAGCGATCGATGTTCTGGGACCTACCATACTGAAAGAATCTAGACGTCCGACACTGCATCGATGTGATGCATATAGAGAAAAATGTTTGTGACAGTGCGCTGGGTCTACTGCTAAACATAAAGGACAAGACGAAGGATGGCGTTAAGGCCCGACTTGACATGGTTGATATGGGAATCAGGCCCAAGCTGGCGCCTGTACTTCTGCCTAACAGGAAGACATACATCCCCCCTATCTGCTACACTTTATCCAAGGCTGAGAGAACCGAGTTTTGCAAGTTCTTGCATGGCGTGAAGGTTCCGTCAGGCTACTTTGCCAACATCAAGAGGCTTGTCTCGATGCAGGACTTGAAACTAATCAGGAAGAAGTCTCATGATTGCCATGTTATGATGACACAGATGCTCCCAATTACAATCAGGAATATTCTGCAGCCTGTGCTTATTCTTCAACAAGATTTCACAGAATGTGATGGACGTGTTCGAACTAGATGATCTGGAGTTAGCGGCGGCGGAGACTGTTTGTCAGCTAGAGATGTATTTCTCCCCGTCTTTCTTCGATATAATGGTGCATCTCGTCGTCTACATTGTGTACGAAATCAAGATGTGTAGGCCCATCTTCCTTTGGAGCATGTACCCGTTCGAAAGATTCATGGGAATCTTGAAGCACTACGTGCGAAACAGGTATCGACCGGAGGGAAGTATTATCGAAGGTTACGCTGCAGAAGAGGTTGTTGAGTTCTGTGTTGGCTACATGGAGTCGAACCAACCGATTGGCCTGCCACACTCTCGGCACGAAGGCGGGCTTGATGGTGTTGGGACCATCGGAAAGAAATCAATAACGGCCGATCAGGCTGGACATGCTCTTGCTCATTTCACGATGTTGCAACCCACGACCGCCGTTGTCCCGTACATGGACAAGCACAGGGCAAAGTTAAGGCAAGAGCATCCAAATAGAACCGATACGTAGAGGACGAGAGAGCATAACAAATAATTCAACAAGTGGTTCAAGGAGCGTCTTCGTGGTATGCGAAGGGCCCAACATTCGAAGCCGTCACTTGGTAAGGATATGACATTAAAGGATACACATTCTACACGAGAGATCAAGATAAGAAAAACACATTTCAAAATAGTGGGGTCCGCATAGAGGCTTCTGACATGAGTGGGAAACGGAGCTGGTACTATGGGTTCATCGAGGATATTTGGGAGTTGGACTATGTGTACTTCAAATTCCCATTATTCCGGTGCCGTTGGGTCAATCTGCAATCTACGAAGGTCGAGAAGTACGGCTTCACAACAATAGACCTTGAACGTGTTGGATTCAAAGATAACCCATTCATTCTAGCCAAACAAGCTCACCAAGTGTTTTATGTGACCGGCCCGATGAAGAAGAATCTTCATATTGCCCTACAGGGTAAAAGGAAGATTGTCGGAGTTTAGGGTGTGGTGGATGAGGAAGAATACAAGATCTTTGAAGATGCACCTCCGATGCAACATAGCATAAGAGACGCGATTACCGATGAACCTAACGAAGCATGGCATGTACGGGAAGATCATCAAGAAGGACTAGAGTTCAAAGAGGAAATGCCTCACAAAACGAAAAGGACGAGGAAGCGGAGGCAATGAAATAATTTGAGATGTCCAAGTCAAATTTGTTGTCAATTTAAGAAGTGCTACATACGCGACGATCATCAAGAAGGGTTATAGTTTGAAGAGGAAATGCCTCGCAAAAAGAAAAAGAAATGCAAAGGCAATGAAATTATTTTAGATATTCATGTCCTTTTTGAGAAGTGTTGATTTTGTTGGTTGAAACATGCGAGAAACATTTATGTGCAAATGGTGATATATATATATATATATATATATATATATATATTTGTGATGTTCATGTGCACATGGTGATATATTTGAGATGCTCATGTGCTGATGATATTTGGGATGTTCATGGTAAAGGTTGTAGAATTGTGTTGTGTGCAGTCAGTTCTGAAACTATCAACTGAATTGTGTTGTCGTCTGAAAGTTCAGAAAACAGAACTGAACACTTGCCTGATAAAAAGTATCTGAGGTGGTTAGAAGCTCAAAACCCCCTCCTTTATGGACTATCCGAGGCGGTTGGAACCAAGAAACCGCCTCCTTTATCCTTATCCGAGGCGGTTAGATCGATTTAACTGCCTCGGATATTTTTGTAATTGGAGGCGGTAGGTCAACAAAACCGCCTCCTTTATCCTTATCCGAGGCGGTTAGATCGATTTAACCGCCTCGGATATCTTTGTAATTGGAGGCGGTAGGTCAACAAAACCGCCTCCTTTATCCTTATCCGAGGCGGTTAGATCGATTTAACCGCCTCCGATATGTCCCACATATAGACTCAAACTGCCAAGCCCTGCGCGCATCAACTCAAACTGCCAAGCCCCCAACTGCTCCACGCCACCATCCCGACTGCTCCACGCCGCCGTCGCTGCCGTCACCGTGCACTACCGCCTACTCCCCGTCGCCGAGCGCCACCCCCTCCTCCACGCCGCCTCCTTCCCAATCACCCCCATCTCCCGCTCGAGCACCGCCTCATCCCCGACCATTGGCGCCTCATCCCCGACCACCGGCACCTACTCCCCAAGCGCCGACGCCTTATCCCCGACCACCGGTGCCTACTCCCCAAGCGTCGGTGCCTCATCCCTAACCACTAGTGCCTCCAAGCCCAAGTGGCGGCCTCTCCCCCAAGCACCGGCGCCTCCCCGAGCACCGGCCTCCTCCTCCAACTACAAGGTCTGCCTCCTCCTCCCACAAAATCGCTAGGGTTGTGCTAAAATCATGACATTATCAATCTACACCATTAGATGAAAAAGAAGGAACAAGATGCACTGGATGGATTGATTTTTTTTAGTTGAACAACTTAGTGCATTGATTTGGTAAATAGATGGGTGACATTCATCCAGTGCTTTCTACCATTGCTACTGTAATGGTGAGAATCCAATTCGAATGTAAGTGGCTGATTTCAAAAATTGGGTTGTGTGTGGGGAGGGTTAAAATGACTATAGGCTTTGTGCTAAAACTGCTAGGGTTGTACTAATTTCCTTAAGTATGTTTGTTTTGATTTATTCAACTGCAAATCCATTATGTTCTAAAGTTGTTGGAGTTAGCATGATTACAATTTGCCATGCATTAGGTCCTAGGTATAATGCCTCTGAAATCCATTATGTTCTAAAGTAGTCGGCAACATCTGTTTTTGTTGCTTTGATATTACGAGGTCTTTGATATGATGGTGCCATGTGCAGTATATATACATTACGAACTAGATTGTTCATGTTTTTCGCATGGTGGAATCTTTAGACATGATTAGGGTTATGTTCCCATATTGTTTATTTCACATATTATTTAGACATGATTAGAGAGGTATTTGTAATCAAATAACCCAAGCTAGTTCCTGAGTATGTCGAGGTTATGATGTTTTATCTTTATTAGAATGGAGACGAACTCCCACTGCCCTCCCCTACGATATCGCCGTCGGGGTTGCCAAGACCGTCGACATCGTCAGGAAAGGGTTCTCGCAAACCAAGGAAACCATCGGGGAGGCCGAAGGGCAGATGGGTAGTTGAGAGATTGGATCCGGTGACCGGAGTTCTTGAGCCGGAAGAAACTCGGAAGAAGTGGCGGATGTTATGCGGGGTGGTCGCCCGTTCTAGGGTTAGGATCACCCTCGCCGATTGGGGTGAGCTGACACGGGAGGAGCGGAGGTCCCTGTTTGACGAAGTGAATGGCTCATTCATGTACCCGAAAGAGGTCGAAGCCGATTTCTTCCGAGCTACTATATTGATGGCTGGGAAGTGTTGGAGGAATTTCATGCACAGACTGGTGAGGGACTATCTCAAGAAAGAGAAGTCACATTGCCAGACATACCCGGATGTCTCCGAAGAAGATTGGGTGAATTCTGCGCCTTGAAAACATCCGAAGAGTTCCAGGCAGATAGCCAGAAGGGGCAAGAGCTAGCCAGAAGGAACAGGCACTCGCATTATCTCGGCACCTTAGGGTACGTCGCTGCTAAGAAGAAATGGGCAAAGGAGGATGAGGAAGCGGAGAAGCATGGACAGCAGCCGGTGTTCTCGGATTTCAGCGATAGCCGCATCCGGGACTGGTGCAGAGCGAGGACGAAGGTGGATCCTCATGGTCAACGCGTATGGCGAAACCCAGAAGACGAGGAGGTCTATCAGAGAATGGTGGGGCTTCAAGCATCTCAAGGCGCATTTGTGCCAAGTCGGGAGAAAGACATACTCTCCGAGGCCATTGCCACCAGGGAGCCCTATGGACGCACCAGGGGTTTCGGAAATCTGGCAACATGGAGCAAAGCCTTCACCGGCGATACGTAGGAGGCACGTCGGCAGAGGAAGAAAGCAAGAGCCGAGCAGATGAAAGCGGAGATACAATCGTCCCTTGAGGCACAATTTGAGAAAAGAATGAGAGCCATGGAGGAGAGGCTTTCAGCACAGTACCTGCAAGATAGGGTGCTAGTCGCAAGCCCGGGTGCTCGCCGCAGTAGTTGCGCGTCGGGTGTGGACGATTGTTCTCCCATCGACCAAATTAGAGGTCCGACGCGGTGCAAGATGCAGATACAGTTCGCTACGATTAACTTCGCAATGGACGCCGCGTACGGTCAGGTGTGGCCATCTACTCCTGGAACGGTGTTACACGGTGTCCCGTTAACGCCAGGTTTCGCGTGAGTGCAAGTCGAGTCAATCAACCCAACCTTTGCTAACTGTCCTTTGCCGAACGTGCGAGAATCTGATGAGATACAGTTGCTAAGCGACGCGGTCGGGTCGTTCGTCCAGTGGCCAAAGAAGGACATAGTCCTCGAATCAACACTGAACGCACCGTCCGATCCTCCATGTTCGCCCGATCTTGGGATGATGAGGTTATCACCGGTGGTTGCTCGATCTCCATCGGAGGTTTCGAAGCAGCTCACCCTTCCTCAGCCAATGCCGACAGTACCACATGTGGAGGTTTCTCATTGTTCGCTACCCCCTCAACTCCCGGCAATACCACAAGTGGAGAGCTCATGGCCAAGTCATGTTCGAACGAAGAGTCAAGGGGCCACATCCAAGCTGAAAGTATACACAGCCAAGAAGTCTGCTTCGAAACTGGCGGCTGATGTTGAATATCCTATGGCGGAGCTAGCTCGCCAACACATGCCGGGACAACCTATGGTGGACGCTAACGTGAACCTGGGCATAGCCTGCCGGACGCTTCATGATCATTACCTCGAGATGTCGAGCAGGCCGTTCCCAGATACAGCAGTTGGCCTCGTAGTCTGCTTCAAGGAGGAGCATTTCAAGCACCGTCAAGGAAATATATTTCCCACGGATTTCTTTGACATCTTCAACATGATGCACTTTCGTGAGCTGGATGCCGGGCTCATGAGATGCTTCACGCTGTAAGTCCTTACAACATAGCACCATTTTGTTTTATCACCGCTATGTGCCTGCAATATAACTCATTCTTCTCCTATACTCAGATACATGCTTGATATGAGCGAAAGAAGAAAGATCCACAACTCTGTGGGGTTCGGTGACCCACATTTGATCTCGGCCCAAAGCATCGCAGCAAATAAGAACATGGTGTGGGATTACGTCATGCATTTACTCCATGAGTACTCCGCACGAGATCACATCCAGGCTGCCTATAACATCGGATAAGCCACATCCTTTGCAAATTCTCATCATTCGACGGCTAAACATGTAATAACTTCGTGTCGTAGAACCAGGGGCCATTGGATTATCCTCATGATCGTGTCGAAATGGAATAAGGTATATTACCTTGATTCCATGAGGCGTAGCATTGACGAGCGCAAGCAAGGATATTTGGACATCATGCGTCTACTCGACGAGTGAGTACCAAAACTTTTGACTTCGTCCATGCCTATTCTTTCTTCTTCTCAAAGGAAAAGATAATTCGATGCTAATTGTTTTGAATCACCTAGAGCGTTTGACACGTACGTCAAACAAGGAGGGAGGCACAAGGAAGGAGTGCCCGTCAAGTTACGCCATGACTCCAAGTTTAAGGTATTCCGTAATGTCCTTGACTCCTCGAACTAATGTCATCATACTTCTGCCCTCTATACCTAATCGATATCCTTTTTGTAGTGCCGGCAACAACCCGAAGGGTCCAACCTCTGTGGGTATTACGTATGTTTCCACATGCTAGCCCTTTGCAGCAACCCAAAGTACCGTGATATAGCGGTATGAAACCATCGCCACTACTAATGTCTAGCGTTTAATCATGCTATTCGCCCTGAGTGTAAGCCTCATGTTTTCAGGGAGGGTCGAAAACCATGACAATCAAACAGTTGGAAGATATGGACATCGCTCAGATCGGGTCGCACATCGCTAACTTCCTAAACAACGAGGTCATTAGTGCCGAAGGACGCTTCAATTTCTCGGCGGCAAGCTAGAAACTTAGGATTGCGATTAGTTAGATCATTACTGAGGTTTCTAGTTAGGTCATTAGTTACGTCATTAGTTCGAATGCATCAAACTTTGTAGTTATCTATCCAACTTGTGGTTTGAAATGATAAGTGCACTTGATGTTTTTAAATATCTTGTTCATTTTTCCTCTCAGTGCTAACGTATAAGTGGGTGTGACATAACTATAACTTTTTCTTGTGAATATCACTGTTTTACAAATGAGACTTCTTTATCAACATATATCGTGTATGGAGGCTTCGGCGAGTGGTTCTATTCATGTGAAGAACTTAAGAGAGCTCTACTTTTTTGAATTTGATCAATATCTTCGTTGTGAATTGAGTATTTGTCACAAGTGAACAAGTTTTGTAATATTATTTATATGCGTATGTATGTGAATGTTTGTAGTTTATGTCTTGTGATCGATGTGAGAATGAATGATTGAATAGTGTGCTATATAAATCTGTTGTATACGTGCTGTGCTTTGGATATTTCATATGAACTGTTTGCTTTTTCAAAGAGGCTAGTAAATCAGGCAAAATAATGCATGTTTAAAAACATATCCAAGTCGGTTGCAACTTAAGAACCACCTCGGATATCTCACTTCTGCACGCGGTTACAATTACGCAACCACCTCGGATAAACACTTATCGGAGGCGGTTAAATTTTCTTAACCGCCTTGGATAAGAACCTATCGGAGGCGGTTATGATATCCGAGACGGTCAAGATAACTTAACCGCCTCCAATAGGTTCTTATCTGAGGCGGTTTACGCATTTCAATTGCCTCGGATAAGTTCTATCCGAGGCGGTTGTGTAACCGCCTCGGATGCATGCCCCCATATCCGCAACCACTCTGTGGATGCGGCTGCTGTAACTGCCTCGGATATCGATTTCTGTACTAGTGAACTACAACCTTACTCATTCCATCTTTCTTTTCCTGATAAAACACAATCTATACCTGTTTGCACGGAATAGTACGTAGTGGTGATAAGATTTGGATTCCTTTCCCTTATATCCACCCATATGATACTTTATCATATGATTCATATAAGATTCATCTATCTGGAGATCGACATATACATCTTACAAAACCATATGCTTTAGAAGAAGATTGTATAGTTTGAGAAGGGATTTTTTGATTCGTACTTACGGACAGTCAGTTAAGAGCCGACCACTCTGCCACTGAGCTACTAAGAAACAAGGGGGGATTTGACGTCCTAGAGTTCAACCTCCACTCTCAACCCATGAATAATATGAGTTCAAAGCTTCTTTCATAGCTTCTAGTGGAAGTATTGATATAATTTAGTAGTCATTGGATCTAGATGCTACATGAAGAACATAAGCTAGATGATAGAACATGGAGATCTAGGATGTAGAAGATCATAACATGAGTGATTAGATAGATTTAGATTTCTTTCCTATATTTTTTTTTCCAGCAATCGAGCTAGCTATGACGCGTTGTCCACCACACTAGCCTGACAGGAAAAAATGGCCAATGCGCCAGCAACAGTGGCATTCACATAATGATAGGGGCAGAACAGGGTACAATATCGATCGGGCGAAAGAAGCTCAGCAAAGCAACCAATTGCCGTGCTCGTTTGCGCCCCGTCATGGGCGGCAGGCAACGCGGAGGCATGGTCAGGTCTGGGTGTGCTGCAGCTTTGAGCTGGCTCTCACTAGATCATGCTACTCGCAAGTGTGGCTACGCTATGGCTAGCTTGACATGGCCCATCCATCCCCCCACCCCCCACCCCCAACCACCCGGCCCACCTCTCCTAGATCTTGGACTATGGCACAGGGAAGAAATTAGCAGCAGAAAATGGAGGAGATCCTGTCCCATTTTGCATGGGCAGCCGAGATCAACTTTTTTCAGTCCGGATTGTTGTGTTTAGCTGATTACCATACTTTGCCCGTTGCCACACCTTTTTTTGGCTAAATTGTGGCAAGCAAGCTGCAGGCTTTTTGTCCATTTTGACAAAACAACTTGGACGAGCTAATTATTATCAAAAACTAGCAAGATGCCCGTGCGTTGCAACGGAACCTCAAATAATAGAACAACATCTTATGTTCTGATTAAAACCATAAGTCTATAACAAAATATATTATTTTACCTTACAACGATCTAATAGTAGAGTGCTCGTACAACACACATACACACATATAAAAAAATTTACGCACATGTATGAGGGAAGGAACAGCATAAACAAACCAGCTAATTTAGAACGTAAAGATTGGATTCTATTGTTTAGTAAGATAATAAATTTCAGCAGAGTAAAAAACTAACTCAGAACATAAAAATTGGAATATGTTTAGCGGAGTATGTTGAGAGTTACGTAAAGATTGGAGTCTGTTTAACAGAGTTTGTTGAGAGTTGGAGAGTTGGTTAGAGGAGGGTGTAATTAATTTGTTACCACTGTTGAGAATAAAAAGGGATGGATTGGATACAAGATATGTTTGTTAGTTTGTTGTGTGATCGGATAGATAGATGAGTGTTAGTTTGTTATTATTATTATTAGTAGAGGGATAAAAAGGTAATCAAAAGTGTGACACCACCATCAATCAAACTCAAATATTATAAGGTGGTATAGAAATGGTTAAAATGGTCTAGCCAAAAGATGATAAACAACAAACGCTGAAAACAAAACACACCAGAGCTTGGTGATAGGGTTTAGACGAGCTGAAAAAGAAAAGATATATAATTAAGGCACATTGTTCGATTAGGATACAGAAGCGCCAAGGCCCAAGACCACTGGTGTGTCATTTTCAACAATAGAAATCTCCCCAACCTCTTCCAAGCACCTGAACTATCGGCAGCAGCAGTGACCCTTGACCGCATCTGTAAGTTTGCTCATCGTGACCAGGTGAAAGGCACCACCAAGCTGAAGCAACCCAATATCTAGAAAACTACTATCCATAAGAAACCATAGGAGCAACGAGGGAGGCACCCATGTGCTCATGCATTGATCGAGCATCGTTAACTCGGCAACAATGAAACCATAATCGCAAGGTCCACCTTGCATCTTTCTATCGATGCTCACCAAGGTGTGGATCTCCTCGATCAGCTTCAATATGAGTGGCTTCTTATATATTTACAGGTAGGTCTGCGTCTTCTTCTTTGCATCCCCCTCTATGTCTGCCTCGTCCCTCCCATGTGACAACTCTCCCAAATACCTCATCAGTACATGCTCTGCGGGTTTGTCCATCAGGATGTTGATGTTCTTATTGTTCTTATGTATCGAGACACCCGCTGTGCCGCTCTACACGAGGGGGCACTGTCTACTTCCACCTGCATGGGCGCCGGAGTCTCGAGGAACGAGCATGGCCACGCGTAAGCATCCTTTCTGATTAGTGGTGCCTCCTCTGGTAGCTCACTAGCATAACTGCGTTTTCACTCAGCTCCAGACTCATCCTCGTTGCTAAGCACGCCGAAGGTTGTGGTAAGGAAATCGATCCCACAACGGTGGTAGGGTTTGTTGATAGTATGAGCTTATGACTAACAAAAATAGTTTGTGTACTCGTGTACCATTTCACATAGTACCCAACAGTGTCCGGGAAACACAACGAAGATGTGGCTTAAAACTCCGTAATCTCCTACATCTACTATCTACTAAAAACAGAATACAATAAAAAAAAATAGAGAGATGCTAGAAATTCTCATGAAAAAGCAAAACATCTTATCGTTAATTAGGTGGACCTTTTCTATTAGTAGTGGACCACAACCGATAGATCTTCATAACTGTACCTAAACAGATCACAGCCGATAGATCTTCATAATTACACCTAAACATATCACAACCGATAGATCTTTATAATTGTACCTAAACAGATCATAACCGATAAATCAGTTATGACAGATCACAACCGATAGATCTTTATAACTGCACTTAAACGGATCACAACCGATAGATCTTCATAACTGCAGCTAAACAGATCATAATCGATAAATCTTCATAACTGCACCTAAATAGATCACAGCCGATAGATCTTCGTAACTGCATGAAAACATATCACAACCAATAAATCTTCATAACTGTATCTAAATAGATCATGACCGGCCGATAGATCTTCATAACTGCATGAAAACAGATCATAACCAATAAATCTTCATAATTGTACCTAAATCTTATGATTTAAACTTTTATTTTTACGTATTGATCTAATATCACACGTACGGATAAAAAAAAGAACTAAAAATATTTTCCGTACAATTTGCTAGTTCTTTTAATATATTTTAAACATGCCCGGTGTACTCGATATGTAAACCGTGTACGTCTTTTGCCCGCATTGCTGCGGGTCTACGGCCGGTGGTACGTAAAAGGCATGGATGATGTCGTTGAACATCGAAGAACGGGGACAAGACAGAACAGAGAAAAAGACACCCGGGGCAGCAGCGATTTTATTAGATAGGCACGCGTGATTGCTTTGGAGTCCAGAGACAAATGCGTGATGATGGTGTCGCCGTACTTCGGCTTACTTGGATTGATTCAAACGGAGACGGGCCAAAGCGAGCGCAATCGAATCGGGCATCCGCGACCCGATGACAATCCACTTCGGAGATTCTTTTCATGCTTGGGATGCAAAGCTTGTGTTTATAATTTTTCTCCAAGGATGATGCAGTTGATTCCAATACGTTAACATGCCATCTTCTGAGCTTTGCTTAGCAATTGGCACTGTGATCCTTCAGGTGCAGCAGTGCTACAAGAGGGACAATTACATCAGTTACCGACAAGTGCTACTATACTCTTTTCAAAGTTTTTTTCACAGATCTCAAAGTATCCATAGGTGAATAGCAAAAGGAAATATTAGTCAAATTAGTTTGGACCCAAATTCGGTAAGGTGAGTTGTGGAGAAGAGAACCAGCAAGCAGGTTTGGACTAGGCTGGACACGGGCTTTGAACCCAAACTAATTTGACTAATATGCTCTTTTGTTACCCATGGATATGTTTGAAAACGGTACGAAAACAGTTGAAAAAATGTCTTACCGTTTCCATTTCCGCACTCTTTTATCGGAACGGAAACGAATACGGAAACTCCGGAAACGAAAGTACCGGAAACGAATATGAGACAAATACGGTTGAAAATAAAAACGATAACGAATATTTGTCGGAACACAAGAACCCCTTGAACCGTGCACAAAAACACAACAAAAACAACATGACACAAAGAATATATATTACATAACCAATTATATTTGTACGAGAGTAGGAATGGTTAGCCTGTTAGGGATAGGGGATCTAGATGGGCTAGATGGGGCGGATGAGTAGATGGGCCAGAATTTTTACACGGGCTTATTCGGAAATATTCCCTTTTCCTTATACGGAATTTCTGTTTCCGTTTCCGTTTCTGTTTCCGCATAAAATTTCCGTTTCCGTTTCCGTGTAAGAGCTTCCGTTTCCCTTTTTTCTGAAAACGGACAGAAAATTTCTGTTTCGTTTTCAACCCTACCCATGGATGCTTTGAGATCTGTGAAAAAAAATTAAAAGAATATAGAAGCACTTCTCATTTGTGAATACCAAAATCGCAGAAAAACCAGAAGGTTAGATACGAACAGTTGTTGCAACAGTTGCACCTGTGGAAAAAAGGATCATTTTTCTGTCAATTTTAAATCCTTCCTGTTTGTTTATCGTTTTTTCTGGCAGTTCAAACTGGACATGGGAGCTAGCCGGGGGAGCAGTGATCATTGGACTGGAAATTCCATTTGTTGGATGTACAATATAATACATATACTGGATGTACAGGATATATACTGGCACACATACCATGTGCAGCAGGATTAGCACACCATACCGTGTGCACGATGGAACGAGGGAAAATCCGTTCACATGGCGTCCATGCTATGTATGCGGCTAGGGAAGCGTACAAAGTATGAGAATTTTGTCACTTTAGTAGTTCCATATATACGACAGCACTAACCCATGTCGACTCCAAGATTTGAATACAGAAACAGTTACACTTGCGGTGTATTTCGATGTCAACTCGAAGCTAATCTACAGGTTCTAGTTAGGCTAGAAGACGACATAAATTGTTGGCAAATGGTGAGAGATACGAGCAACCCGACGCGGAAGAAGGGTGTGCTAAGCCCCCGTTTAGAACATAGGAAGAACAAAGGAAAACTAGAAATTTATAAGAATTGAATTACTAGGGAAGTTTTTTCTATTGTGCCATTTCGAACTAAGGAATAGTTCACCATCATTCCTTCGAAATTCCTATGAAATGGGCTTCCATAAGAAATTTTTGAGAAAAACAAACATGAGGTCTTAAACTCATATATTTTTCTCTTTATGTGTACAATTCCTTTTTTTTTCTGTCTGATATCCAAACGACATTTTTTGTTTGTGTTTTTGGTTCCCATAGGAATGTAGGGTAAATGAAACCATAATTCATGTGGTTTTCCTGTTCCTATATTTTTGAATTCTCGTGTTCCAAATACGGAAGGAGCGAAACTGAAGAATAACTTTGAGCGCTACTGATCTAGGCAACACAGTGTGATCCAAACCGATCTTTTGGGTGCAAGTAGGAGCTTGCGACCTTTTGAGATTATGGACATGTTAGTTTATCTGCATGAACCCCGGCTAGGCCTGTCATATGCAGATAAAAGGTGTTTAATTGCCTGTATCGTCTTGTAGAATAGGTCTATATGGTGTTCAAAGCACTCCTCAGCTATGCTCCGGGGAAAACGGAAGATTCGGGCATTCTCGGAGACCAGATCCGCACGGCCCCAAAGCGTGCATCAGGGTGCTATAGATTTTTCGTTTATTCTTTTTGTAGGTCTTGCACCTAACCCTCGTACGTATGTTTTCCCCTGCTCTTTGAATGAAAATGGCAGCTTGCCGTTTTTACAAAAAGAAAGGAAGAGAAGAAGATGGACGTAAATCCGAGTCTAACTTTTCAAACTTATATTGATCGTAAACTTATAGCCGTACCTACATATTGTAGTATGGCAGTGAAGTACAACGTTTCGTCAATTGTGACTGACCACAGGACGTTGGAACCGTTAAAAGAACACCATGACCCATGGATATATGTGGTGTGTGTGTGCGCGTGTTATTTTCTGCAAGAAAGTGCCAAATGGCCGGGTCAGATTATTCTCACTGAAGTTCTGTCATGAAAGGTTTTTTCATGACACGCCATGCCTCTTTCAGTACAGCGAAATCAAACTATGGCCAACATGATAAACCCATGGACCCTCTCCTTATCCCCCACTCTTTCAAATCCTAACCATCATGAAGGAAACTCAAAGTCAGTCTCAGTCTCAGTCTCAGCGCGCACAGCGCAAAACACAAACTTCCCAGTCAGTACTTCCCTCTAACATTGACCAACCCAACCCTGAATTTCCTGACCCGATCAGGCCATCATCACTGCACAAACATATGATGTTAGGTAAAGAGATACACTGGCCGGGAGCAGCACTAGCAACAACAGCTGCTCCTGCAGCAGCAGCTTGCATGCATGCAGCTGTTGGCAGCGCATGGCAAAAGGAGACACCAAATTAACATATCTTTTTGGAGCCGAAGAGCTGAGCAAATTAAAGCTAGCTATCGCGCCGGCCGGCACCCGTCCCACTAGACAAGCCCGTCTTTTGGATTAATTTGCGAGAAAAAATAAATCTACAAGCTAAAACTATCTTGCATCTAGGACCTTTCTCTAATATCCAAAAGGAGATCTAAAACAATGTGCATATATACGGCAGGCCTTGATCATGATGGTGGTGATGATGATGATGATGGCCATCGCACGCGCTCCAGCTTTTGCTGCTTTCCCTGTTTCTTTAGTTTTTTGCCCTGCCGTGCTAGAGCTAGCTGCATCCTCTGCTTGCATGAATGCTTTCTTTAGCCTTTCTCTCGTGCTGTCGTGCAGGTGTGTGTGCTGATGAGTACGTAGGACTGCTTCTGCGTAGAGGAGTATAATTCCTGAAGGCAAAGGCATGCAAGGGAATATTTCTTTCCTCGCATCAGCATTCGATGCCTGCCAAAAACTCCAAGATTGCAGTCGAACGGTCATTTCAGGCGCGCACAAGTCTTGCTGCACCCCAAGATTGCTGGGACGAACGGCCAAATGTGCTGATGTTTGTCGAGGTATTGGTCATCACTTGTGAGATTGAGCATGTTTGGACGCATGAATCGCGCCAGAATTCAACATGTAATAGTTCAATTCTATCAGAAAAAAATTCATAGTTCCAAAAGGCCATACAGAGTTACACAAGACGTACCTGCAATTTTTTCCAAGCATCTAACCATTTGTACCATATATGTATATAACATACGTGAGATTAAACCATGTGGAACAGAGTCACGGTCGGTCAATCTAGCCCTTGCACACTGTCTCACAAACGTAATAGTGTCCAGTTCGTTAGCAAAAGCCAACAAGAAGACCTAAAAGCACGGGGCAAAGCTAAGGCAGTGAGATCGAGATGGAAGAAAGCAAAGGCAAAAGGCAGCCACACCCCCCACTGAACCGCACCGGCCGGTGCTCCTCCCTGCTGCCTGCCCCCTAACACCACCTCCAATAAGACCGAACCATCATCTCCCCTCCTCCTCAGCTCCCCTCATCGATCCGACCAAAAGCGAGGCGAATACCATCGATCTCACCAAAAGAGAGCAGTGGAACTGCGGGGGGAGAGAGAAAGCGAGCGCATCACGCAGGGCCTTTTCCCAGCTGCACTCAAAAGAATACACACTCATCGCCACATATCTTACGTTAGATTACTCTCGCACAATTCAAATAGGCGCATAGGCTAGCATCTCCTAGCTAGCTGCTGCTACGTACACAGCAGGCACACGCAGCTCAGCTCGCCATTAAAATCCCTCGTTGCCACCGTGCGCTAACCCTTATGTTGCCTCCTCCTCCTCCTCGCTGTCGCTTTCTTCATGGATACGCTGTTTAGGTTGGTTAGCCTCCAAGCCTCCGAGCAGCAGCAGCAGCAGCAGTCGGCATCGTACAACTCCAGGAGCACCACGTCGAGCGGCTCCAGGTCGTCGTCCCACCAGACCAACGCCTCCTACAGCTACTACCACCACAGCAGCAGCGGCGGCGGCGGCGGCGGTGGTGGTGGGGGTTACTACTATAGCCAGCAGCAGCAGCCCCAGCAGTACTACCTGGAGCCGTACCAAGAAGAATGCGGCAACGCCCACCACCAGCACCTTTACATGGATGAAGACTTCTCCTCGTCGTCGTCGTCGAGGCACTTCCACTCGCAGCACGGCGGTGGGGCGGTGCAGCCCGCGCCGACATCGTCCACGCCCACGCCCCCGCTGTCCACGTCGTCCACGGCGGCGGGGGCCGGCGGGCACGCGCTGTTCGAGGCGGCGGACATGTCTTTCCCGCCGGACCTCAACCTCGACTTCTCGTCCCCGGCGTCGTCGTCCGGCGGCGGGGGGGACGGCGTCGTCGGCGGCGGTGGGGGGAGGAGGCGGGGGGAGGTGGGCTAGCCAGCTGCTGCTGGAGTGCGCGCGCGCGGTGGCGGCGCGCGACAGCCAGCGCGTGCAGCAGCTCATGTGGATGCTCAACGAGCTGGCGTCGCCGTACGGCGACGTGGAGCAGAAGCTAGCGTCCTACTTCCTGCAGGGGCTATTTGCGCGGCTCACGGCGTCCGGGCCGCGGACACTGCGCACGCTCGCGGCGGCGACCGACCGGAACACGTCCTTCGACTCGACGAGGCGGACAGCGCTGCGGTTCCAGGAGCTCAGTCCCTGGTCGTCGTTCGGGCACGTGGCCGCCAATGGCGCCATCCTCGAGTCCTTCTTGGCGGCGGCGTCGCCGGAGCCGCAGAGGTTTCACATCCTCGACCTGAGCAACACGTTCTGCACGCAGTGGCCCACGCTGCTCGAGGCGCTGGCCACGCGGTCCGCCGACGACACGCCGCACCTGTCAATAACCACCGTCGTGTCGGCCGCGCCGTCCGCCCCGACGTCGGCCGTGCAGCGCGTGATGCGGGAGATCGGGCAGCGCATGGAGAAGTTCGCGCGGCTGATGGGCGTGCCCTTCCGCTTCCGCGCCGTGCACCACTCCGGGGACCTCGCGGAGCTCGACCTCGACGCGCTCGACCTGCGCGACGGCGGCGCCACCACGGGGATCGCCGTCAACTGCGTCAACTCGCTGCGCGGCGTGGTGCCGGGCGGCGCCCGCCGGCGCGCCGCGTTTGCCGCGTCCCTCCGCAGGCTCGACCCGCGGGTCGTCACCGTCGTCGAAGAGGAGGCCGACCTGGTGGCGACTGATGCTGACTCGACCGACGAAGGCGGCGACACGGAGGCGGCGTTCCTGAAGGTGTTCGGCGAGGGCTTGCGGTTCTTCTCGGCCTACATGGATTCTCTAGAGGAGAGCTTCCCGAAGACGAGCAACGAGAGATTGGCATTGGAGAGGGGAGCAGGGCGCGCCATCGTCGACCTGGTGTCGTGCCCGGCATCGGAGTCCATGGAGCGGCGAGAGACGGCAGCGGCGTGGGCGGGGCGCTTGCGGTCGGCCGGGTTCTCTCCGGTGCCTTTCAGCGAGGACGTGGCGGACGACGTCCGGTCGCTTCTTCGCCGGTATCGGGAGGGCTGGTCGATGCGCGAGACCGGCACCGACGACTCCGCGGCCGGAGCAGGCGTGTTCCTTGCGTGGAAAGAGCAGCCTCTCGTGTGGGCAAGCGCGTGGCGGCCATGATCGAGGTCGATCGAACTCGCTCGATCGCCAATGCGCGCGCATGCAAGCTCGGTGAGTGGTGGAACATCAGGGAGATTGGATGCATCCATGCATTGGCTCTCGGACGTGTGACCTGGAATCATTGGCTCACGCATGTAGGGTTTTGGAACAGCGTAAGGCGTAGGAAGCGACAGAAATTAATGGCTCAACGTACGTACGATCGAACGTATGTTCGAGGTGATCGAGGAGGAGGAGGTGATCATAGCTATAACTAGTTTCTAGACTTGCATCGATTTTTAATCATCGATCGATCGCCACAAGTTCTTGGCGTGATGATTTTGATTTCCTTTTTTTTTCCGCTTCCGTTTGTGTTTTTCTTCTTGTAAGGTTAACAACTTCTCTTCCTTCTGGGGCAAATTTACGTGCATGGTTCTTTCATACGGCCGGCGTCCCCTAGCTAGCTACTTCTTGCATCGATGCTCTGCATGTCTGTTGAGATGTCACTTCTTGTCTTCTTGATGGGTGGAAGTTTAGGACAGACACTTGCACGGCCTACCACTTCTAGTCATCAAACATTGATCACTAAAGTTTGCTAGACCATAGGAGCTACTTTCTATTTCTTTCTATGAATGGTGGCAAATTAACCTCTTTGTTTCCTCGCTAGTCCATGTAGTGTTTCCCTTTTTTCCCTTAGCAACATGAAAGAAAGGTATATTGGACAGCCCCATGTAGTTTGGTCAAAGAAGATTAGGCCACTTACTTTAATTACCTGATCCAAAAGAATATTATTAGGTCGATTTCCCAGGATCTTTTGAGAGATCTTTGGTTGAACTACAATACGAGTGATATAAATTAAGTTCATCCAAATAGCTTCCCATACATCGTTACTTATGTTTTTGGAACAAAGAAACTGGCTTTAGTTTGAGGTTGAGAGTGACAAATGGCCTTACATATGTTGGTTTGGCAGATCAACAATACATGGGACCATTTGTTTTTTAGAATATCTGCTGAAATGATATACATCAGCTAATAATTTGGTGTCCATATCGTTGGTCCAAGAAGCGGCCGGCCGGATCAAATTTGTTGTGTCAGTTGCAAGCTAAGATCTTTTGACATCTTTTGGAAAGAACGACCGGCCTGTCGTTGACAGGTTAGTCTCTTCGCATCACTAAATATGTTAAATAAGTAAAGTTTGATGCTACGTGTAAGACAAGATCGAGAGTTGTTACGAGTTCGCAACATAGTGGGTTGTGACAATGCAACGACCGATGGCATTATCAAAACATAATAGGCCGAAGAACAAGATAAAAGGAGAAGCATGAGGAATGTCCATCTCAGAGGATTAGGTGACGGGGTGATATCATTAGCTCGGAGCCATTTCCAGGCAAATCACAGTTTGCACACTTCCCTTGTCCTCTTCGTGCAGAAACAAGCGTTCCATTTCAATTTCGACGTACGCATCTCCCCGCCGTTTACCCTGGGTCAGGCTATAATTAATCATTTAGTCTGTTTGACGAATTTACGGGTTAAATAATGCATGCAACTTACGGTATAAGCTTACCAAAAGAGTTGCATACGAGAGACTAGAGTCTGTGTCCATGTCTAAAATATCATGTATTTTCAAACAACGGGAGTGGTTGATATGTTGTAGAGCAAATAGAAATAACAAAACCAAATCAGAATGACCCCAGAAAAAAACATCCTACCAAATCTTACAGAAATGCTGCATGCGTGTACGTGGTCTCAACACATCTCAACATGGACAAAAGAAAATGCCACTGAATTCCTACTCAGCAACGCACCCGTGAGATTTCATGTACATTGTACGTACGTATGTTCTGATTGATACATATGCATGCGTCTTGTTTTACAGAGCAGTGAGAAACGATCCACTTAAATTACATGTGCCGGCCAACGAGAGGCATGGGCATAGATGCCTGCCTACCAACCCAGCAGCTACTAGATACGGTACGAGATGATGGATCGCAAGGATACAAAAAAGTGCCAGCGCGAGCGAGGAAAGGATAGGGGATCACCACCAGATCAGGCATGCATGGCGCAGCGCGGGTCGTCATCGATCGATCGCGTGGGGCAGAAGTGAAAAACTGCGAGCACCGCAGCGGGGCGCCAGGGGCACGGAGGCGCGGGGAGCGCGCGTGACCGTGTGGCGTGAGGTGCGGTGCGGACGGACGGGGGAAGCTAGCGAATCTCCGGACGGGCGCTGCTGGAATCTGCTAACAAAAGAAGGTGGTGTGGCATTGGACGGACTGCCCGGCCGGACGGCTTTCCCAGTGGGCTGCGCCTACGTACGTATGGGGCCCCCACGATCTTTACCTTTCCCCCTTTTCTCCCGCGAAATTATTGTTTCGCCAACCCGACCCGGCCCGACCCGACCCGACCCGGCCACTCACCTCCTGCCATGTCGATGTCGCTGTCTGCTGCTACACCCGCCCCGGCGCCCCCTCCCACCCCAAGATCGACGTCCAAACGGATCGGCGCCTACGCTACTACACGTACTCGTCTATCAACGATTCACCGCCCAATCGAGACCCAAACTAATCCTAGCTAGCTCCCCGTGTACGTGTATATCCACGGATTACAATACAGAGAACTATTTTCGTAACACCCCTACCTTAATCTCATCTTGACCTAAAAGTAGCACATCCGGATTCACGACCTATTTTGTTTCCAAGGCAAGAAGCTAGCAATATACGAGAGAAGAGTTTACACCATAGCTTTTATATAAAAGACACTGAAGAAATAGAGAATTACACACAAGTCCTTCTTTTTCACAGAAGACCATGGGTGATAAGTATAAAACACAAACAAGTCCGTGTAACAATGGCGACCTCATAGGAGCCAACAGAACCGCTACCGTCAACGAGAAACACCTTGCTTCGCGCTCGTGACTACGCTCTACACGCTTGTTGCGGGTATCCACCATGGGGAGCAAGTGGACTAGGGCCTCCCTACCTTGGAGTTCGAGGAGAGGGATGTCGACGGTGTATATGTGTATGTATATTTCAACGGATTACAACAGAGGGAAGTATTGTATTGTAACACTCCTGCATGACTTAGTCCCATCTTCAGGGGCGGAGCTACAGTATTAGCAGTGGTGTCAATTGACACCGACTCTCTCTGGTCAAATCATATAACTTCCGGGGCAGCTAGCAGTTAAGCACAATTAAAAAGCTTGTTTGATCCCAAACAGCTACATATTACTGCTACTAGTTTACATTGACTCCGTCGACTTTTTATTCTAGATCCGCTCCTGTTCAATCTTGGCCCAAAAGTAGCACCTTCGGATTAACAACTTTGACGGAGCTAGAATGGAAGTACCCAGTGCAGAAATAGCACCATATCTAAGTATTAATCATAAGTTCATAACAAGAGCCATCTCTCAGGAGTCTTGCTCCTTTCCTGACCAAGCAACTCTACGGGGAATGCCTAACGGGATGCCGTCAGGGATGCTGTTCTGACGATTTTGATATCGTCCCTGACAATTTTGTGTTGTCAGGGAAGATCCAAATCATAGTCATGTAATGACTTTTGCCTTAGTGGGATGCTGTCATATTTGATTTTTTCAATCCATCAGGGGTTATCTACAAAAAGCTCAAGTATAAACTAATCTAGTCCATTCAAATACCGTCCTTAGTTCCACAACGTGAGTTCGCATGATAGCTCTGTCGAAGTCTTTTCTGACTGATCAAGTGATCAAGTTGCATATTTTGTAATCAATAAATAAAAATAAGAAGGATGAAGAGTGTGGAGCATACCACCAGCTTGACACATCAGAAAGTTTCTGCTTTCTTAGACGTGGGTCAGATGGGCCATAAGCTGAGCGAATTTTCAATCCAATTCTGAGCAAATCATGATGATGGCGGTCCCATTGCAGCCTTGTAATAGTCGGGCATGCATGCTGTTGGTTCTATCCAAGAATAATTAAAAAGACGAGCTTTTGTGCAGTCCGGTGGAGTTTTCTCCTGTTTGGCTCATGTATATCGTACATTCGTACTACAATAAAACCTACAACTATACGGACCCTGGTCCGTTGAAAATTTGATCATGAGCTAAGTCATTATGCTTTTACAATCTGTGATTGTTGAGCCGTACAATTTTTGCACTTTGCAACCTAAGCCTCATAAAACATATGTGCAGCTCCTGCAACAAGCAAAGGAATATCAGCGGGAATTGAAGCAGAGATGGGAGGAGAAAGGTCAGTTTATATATACTGAAGATGACTATCTTCATATGATGTCCACATCAGTTGAGATCAGATAACTCTGTCTCGAAGCATCCAATCTGATTTGCCTATTTCAACCGAAGTTATGCGAAGACTCCCCCTTATTATATAGGACAATTGATCTGAACATGACTCTGCACATGCATGGACATGCATGGCGTGCATGACTGATGGGAGGCTGCTGTTAACTACTACGAAAGAGTTCAGCGAGCTCACATGGAGGAGATTGATGGCTGCACAAGTTAGGTGCATGCAATTTTTTCCAGAATAAACTATAATATCTGTCGGTAATACAAGGATTAATATCTCTGAGAGAGAGAGAGAGAGAGAGAGAGAGAGATAGCTGCTTTTTTTTGGCTAGCTTGATCTATCCCAACTGGCAGTAGCAGGAGAGCTAGCTCGTTGGTGCTTTAAGTCGAGGTGGAGTGGAGAGAGCAAGCAGCGCAAGCTAGGTGTTGGAACAAAAGGAGAGCGACGAACAAATAGTGGGAGCTCCTTTTTAGGGGGGTGTGGGCATGGAGCGACATGGACCTCTTTTTCTGCCACAGCTAGCACTTTGCACAGGCCTTCTTTTAGGGCATGGGGTTACTAGTTTCTCCTCCTATGTACAGTTGCATGTGTGGCTGATACATGCACATGTACACACGCACCTATTCTTCTACAGTTACTGATTGGCACTTTGCAGGGTTCCACATGCAATGTATGCATATTTTAGAGTTAGTTTTAGCTAGAATAACACGAGGAGGTCGATCTGGTTATATCTTCTTTCTTGGAAGAAGTGTTCCATGGAGCGCGTGAGAGGAAGACAATCATTCACCTCTGCGTGCTCTGATCGCTTCGATGTATTGCTCTGCATTCCCTTTGGAGTAACGTTCTCCAGCCATCGACAAGCATTGTGCATGTACTTACAAATTTTGTCCACACTTACGTCTAACGTATAATTAACGACGGATTAGAGAAGGTGCAGTTCACCGGTGCCTGTTGAGCTTGCCATTGTCTGCATTCTCCTGTGACCGATTGTCAATTGACCATTCATGGCAATGGGCACAGCACATACATAATACTCACAGATGAATGCCAGATGGGTTCAGAAAACGTTGTACTTGCACATATGTGTTTGTTCTGCTATGATACAGTTGCGCCCATGAAAAGACTGCTTTAGCTCGATGAACGAGGCAATTAATTCGCTTTTGTGTTCGAGAAAGCGAACTTTTTTGTGCGCTCGATCGTGGTCATGGGCATGGCCTTCAAAAGCTGAATGTGTGTGGTGCATGCATGCATAGATAGATACGAGGCCTTTTTGTCAGGCAGCCTACTCAGACTAACCTCAGAAAGACCGGCAACCACTAAGGCACGAAAATCCACGCGATCCGCGACACTGGCACCTTGTCCCCGGCACTGCATATTACGCACCGCCATGTGGGGCTACTAGCCAGTACTGCTTATCTACGAAATGCACCTAGTACTTCCAAGTGGCGCCGATCAAGCAAGTACTCAATCCGTTTTAAAATTCAGGATGAACCGTCTTTGAATTTTGACCGCATTTTTTTTATAATAGTTAAAAATTCATAATGTGTTTTTGAATACCCAACAGTATAAAATAATCCACATATTATTGGATTAATCGTGGATCAAAACATGAAATTAGACTGTAAAATATATCTTGCATTTTAAAATAGAGAGAATACTAAAGATTAAGAATTGGTTCGTTTGTCATCCATTCATCCTCACTGTTGAATCCAGGGTGGCATATATGGAAAGGAATGGAGAACACACATCCACATCCCAAAGGAGAACGGGAAATAGTACTTGTGGATTGTGATCGAATAACACAGAAAAGCTAGCAAAAGCATGCATGAAGGGCACTGTGCAAAAGTAGCACAAACACATTGCCACGCGGGACCCGGCCTGCAGAATGATTCCATGCAAAAGCAGCGAACTACTTGCGCCATTGACATGTCGTGCAGTGCATGCCCTTTCCTTTTCAAACTCCAATCGAGAATTTCAACTGTTAAGTACACGAAGGACGTCGTGTCATGAAGTTGATGTCTCAAGGGTATGTGCATGTAGTGGACCACGTCTGCACGTGGATGATTTTTCAGCCGTATGATGGCGATGGCGATGGAAACATGGCATCGTGATGAACGGTTTTTTTCTTGTTCTTCTGATTTGAGTGTCTAAGGTTTTTGCTGGAAATAATGGCAGTGTGGCTGTAATCTATGAGGCGGTTTGTCGTGCCTTGTTTGGATATAGTGGCGAATGATCACAAAACATGTCCAACAAGGTAGACACCGACTCTTGCTCGCAATGCACGTTCCACTGCCTCACAGATCCACACTCAGAGACGGTCCTTTTTCTTCCACTATGTTGCAGCTAGAGTCTGGTAATTAAACATATATGCACGGATATGGAAGTAATGAAACAAATTAGATGTGGCACATGAACCAGGTCGGAAGGGGGAAAACACAGTGAAGCACGTACGGATCGATGGCGTACGCCATGAGGTGTACATTGTTCGGAGGGATATCGAGCCAAAACGAAGCGGACCTGTGCAGCTGATCAACGCACAAACCGGATCATCAGCCGTGCGTACGTGACGCCATGCCGGATCGATCAGCCACTATGAGATCGAGGGAGTTAACGAACGGGGGCAGGAGGCTATGACATGCGCACGCGTGGTCGTATCAACCCACGGCTTCCACAAGATTTGTCGGGCGCGCATGTGCCGTGCAGGAAGGAGAGGGATCCGTGTCATGATGCCCGCGCGAGACCGGTTTAAAGCCGCCAAGGAGGCGAGCAACAGGGAAAAGCGATCCGTCGCTGCGCCCCCGGCCCACGACGCTGCTGGCGCCTCGCCGGCCACTCGCGCCACCCTGCCGCCGATCCCGGCAAAGCTTGATCGAGCCGGACCTGCCGCGTAGCCACTAGCCAGTACTGTCTCTGCTTGATTTGATTCGAGTTGTTTGGCACGCGCGTGCGCCACCACCGCGGCGCGATCAGGCTACGGAAGAGGATGAGGATCATGTGCAGACATATGCATGCTGTTCATCCGATGGAATGCATGCATGGACGGGATCTAAGGTACGTGACCTGATGGAATGCACGCGTGCAAGAGATTTAGGATTCCAGGGCCTAGCTCAGTGACGAAGGCTTGAGCTGTACAAAATTATAGGCCGTGTCCAGTAGTAGGGCGCAGACCCCAGGCAGATGTACATGTCCACTACACTCTAGGAAGTTACAGAAGCACCGGCGTTTTAGTGCCGACATGCACTTTACCAATGAACTGCAAAGCACCTTTGTTTTGATTGCTCGTTCACCAAACTGGTTTGGAAGAAGATTTGCGCCTGGAACAAAGACTACAATTCGCCGCCCCTAACGGCATTAACATCCCAAATGATTGGTGGGACGACCGCACGCACTCCTCAAACGAACTCCGAAGGCAACGGAGGCAGCCTCCTTCCATACGTTTGGTGCAACGTGTGAAAAGAGAGAATTGATAAATTTTCAACAATTAATATTTAGATAAGGAGCGTATTGTACGAATCACCCAATAGGATATCGTCTGCCGTCATTTGGCTATCACTCTACCTAGTAGCAGTTCTAATAGTGAGTAGTCCATCTTTACTTTTGCTGAGAGGACAGTGCCCCCCTCTCCATGAGTTTTTGATAAAGGAAGCTTTATTGAACTTAACAACGTATCAAGCTGATACAAGTATGTAAGCCTCTGGCTTCTCCATATGAGATGCACACAGTCCCTAAAACCATGTTCAAACTAGATAAACAAAACCAAAAGCGCAAATAAAAAAGAAAAAACTCTAAGGTAGAGGAGCGTCAATCCGAAGCCTAGACCGTCATCCATGCTGGGTAAACACCTCCTTGTCCACCTGCTCCAATTGTATAGGCTGCCACCACCAACGCCTGGTCCTCTCGGCGTTGCAGCAAAGACCAAGACCGGAGCCAATAAGTACATAAGTAGATAACTTGCAAAGGAGACGAAATTATCTTCTTATTAAATACCACATCATTTCTGCATAGCCATAACGAGCAACAAAGAGCCACCGCTCCGACCAGGATTTGAGCTCGCAATTTTGTACTGATACCACGCAGCCAGTGACCAAACATGTTTGGGACACTGCGAGGTGGATACAAATTCGAAATCACCTGGACGACCGACCATACAAAGCAAGCAAATGGGCAATCAAAAAATAGATGCTTAATAGTCTCATCATTAGGACAAAAACAACATTTTTTACTCCCATGCCAATTACGTTTGATTAGGTTATCTTTTGTCAAAACTACCCCTCTACGCATATATCATAGGAAAATCTTCACCTTCAGGGGCACTTTTAGTTTCCAAAGTTTCCTATTCATGATAGGACCATCACTATGCACTAGAGCAGTATACATTGAGTTAACCGAAAACAGCCCATGCCGGTGCAGATTTCATCGGAACTCATCCCGTTCTGGTGATAGTTGTATGTTGGTAAGGCGGGAGAGAAGATCACACCATGCCACCCACTTATGACCAAATAAAGTGCATCTAAAAGCTAGATTAGGTGGAAAAGAGCTCATGACCTCCGCAACTGTGTCATATTTATGGCGCACAATGTTGTACAAACTCGGAAATTGTTCACATAGTGGCACATTTCCAAGCCAACGATCAATCCAGAACCTTATTTGGGTGCCATCTTTGATTATAAAGGTACAATAACGGAAAAACAACCGCTTAACCTTCATTAACCCAGCCCAAAAATGAGAATCCCTTGATTTCCAATCAACCTGAGAAAGGGCTTTGGGACCCATATATTTATTTTTTAGCAATTCTTGCCATACACCATCCTCAGACAATAACTTAAACAACCACTTGCCCAGTAAGGATATGTTATTGGCCTCGAGGTCCTGAATACCTAAGCCACCTTGATCTTTAAGACGACACAAAACCCTCCATTTAGCTAAGCGGTACTTCTTTTGATGATAATCGCTTTGCCAAAAGAACCTGGACCAAAAATAGTTCAGTCTCCGAAGCACCCCACGCAGAATTTGGAAAAAAGACATCATATATTGGACCAAGTTACTGAGAATAGAGTTGATTAACACAAGGCGCCCTCCCGTGGAGACGTTATTTCCTTTCCAACCACTCAGTCTCTTTTCAAGTCTTTCTTCGACACCTTTCCATTCTGCATTTCTGAGTTTCCGATAATGTATCGGGACACCCAGGTAGCGAAGGGGAAATTGTCCCATGGCACAACCGAAAAGATCATTATACTGTGCCGCAACCTCACGTGCTTCGCCAAAACAGAACAACTCACTTTTGTGGAAATTGATTTTGAGCCCAGACAGGTGCTCAAATGCACAAAGCAAGAGCTTGAGATTCATAGCTTTATCCAAGTCATGTTCCATAAAGAGGATTGTATCATTAGCATATTGTAGCATGGATAAGCCCTCATCAACAAGATGAGGCGCCACATCATTAAATGGACCCTATATTTTGGCACGAGCAATGAGGATGGTGAGCATGTCAGCCACAATATTGAATAGAATCAATGACAGGGGATCTCCCTGACGTACCCCCTTATGTGGCTGAAAAAAGTGACCAACATCATCATTAACCTTGATTGCAACACTGCCACCAGTCACAAAGCGCTCAACCCACTCACACCATTGGGGAGAGTAAGCCCTTCATCCGGAGGGTTTGCAGCAGGAAGGGCCATTTAGTTTTGTCATAGGTTTTCTCAAAGTCAAGTTTTAAAATGACTCCGCTTAAATTTTTTTCTGTGTAGCTCATGGACAGTCTCATGGAGGATAACCACCCCCTCAAGGATGTTCCTACCCTTCATGAAGGCTGTTTGAGTCGGACGAATCACGCAATCGGCTACTCTATTGATTCGATTAGTGGCCACTTTTGTAAACTTAAAGCTGAAATTCAAGTGACAAATGAGACGATATTGTTCAATCCGGGTAGCATCTTTCACTTTCGGAAGTAGCGTGATCTCACCGAAATTGATACTATATAACGGTAGTCTACCAGCATGAAAATCCTGGAACAAAGCCATCAAATCATTTTTGATAACTTCTCAGAAGCGTTGGTAGAATTCCACCGGAAACCCATCAGGACCAGGTGCTTTATTGTGTTCCATCTGAAAGACCGCCTCCCTCACTTCCTTTTCCATAAAGGGCGCTGCGAGGAGGGCATTTTCACAATCCGACACCTGAGGTATGTCAGCCCATTGTGTTTCAATCATAGAGAAGTGGTTCTCCTCTACTGGACCAAAGAGCTTTTTATAATAGTTCGCGATGTACGCTTTCAACGGCGCCACACCCTCTATTAAGCCCTCCTCCTAGTGAAGATTAAAAATATGTTTTTTCCTATGTCTACCATTAGCAACCATATGGAAATGGTGAGTACTATTGTCACCGTGCAATAGATATTGAACCTTGGACCTTTGATACTATTTTAACTCCTCTTCTCAGAGAAGCTTGGCCACCTTTTCATTAGATTGACTTTTAAGTTCAATCTCCTGATCAGTAAGGCCTCTCACCTCGGCCAATTTATCAAGGTCATTAATAATGATCAACAGACGCTACTTCTCCTGTCTATAACCACCACAAGTATGTGATGCCCACTCACGGAGAAATTGTCGCAGGAAGCTGATTTTAATATTCCAACATTGCATAGGCGTGCGTCCCTTATTTGGACGCCCCCATACCTTCCCAACTAGTTCAGCAAAGCCTTCACGAGTTAACCAGCCAAGTTCAAATCTAAACAGCTTGCAGTTACCATGAAAAGCAGTCGCACCAGTATCGAGATAGAGTGGGGCATGATCATATAATAATTTTGAGCGTTCCAGGGCATGAATCGAGACCAGAGGGAATGTAAGTTCCCATTCCGTCAACATCAGTACCCTGTCGAGCTTCTCATAAATCAGATTTGGGAGGTTATTTGCCCAGGTGAATTGACGACCCGACAATGCAATTTCCCTCAAATCCAGACTGTCAATTACCACATTAAACAGGAAAGGCCAACGGTTTTCAAACATGCCTATATTTTTCTCCTGACAGAATTGTAGAATATTAAAGTCCCCACCAATTAACATTGGATATGCATTACTCCGGCTGGCATTGACAAGCTCTTTCAAAAAAGCCGCTTTAAGAGTATCTTGGGCAGCCCCATAGACTGCCATTAGACTCCACTTGAACCTGACGGCAATTGTCTGAAGATGGAACTTGACATGAAATTCCCCATCTGACATAGCCAATAGTTCCAAGGTAGCCTCATTAACTCCGAGAAGAATGCCTCCCGAGCGGCCGCGAGGAGGCAAACAATGCCACGTGAAATCCATACCCCCCACAAGATGAGTAAGGACATGCCGCGGAAAAGCACGTTTGCATGTCTCCAAGATTGCGACAAAATCGAGGGAGCGGTCTCTAACACAATCAGCAATGTATCGGTGTTTAGCCAAGTCCCCGAGACCTCTGCTATTACAGAACATGCCTCTCATGAAGAAACACGGAAGTTATTATGTTTGGCAGCCTTTTTTGTTAGCCGGCCAGGACATCTTCGTGTTTTGGAGGAATTTGACTTGGATTTGCGAGGGGTAGCCTTAAGGTCACATAATATGCTCCCAAACTCCACCTCATCCAAGTCGACCTCCGTAACCTCATTTGACGACATGAGAGAGGAGTGGACCATCATAAGCAACGCCCTCCTCCTCCTCATCGGTTTCAAATGGGCTACCATCATTTAAATTCTTATGCTTCCAAATATTAGGTAAGACCTTAAGTCTATCAACTTCCATATGTTTAATTGCATGTATAGACATCTCTACCTGCTTCTTATTTTTTCCCAAAGAAATACCAAGATTTGCAATGTTTGAAGCAATATGAGTAGGTGATAAAGACAAAATGGACATGAAGAGATTGACAGTGTACCTATTGGAGCATCAAGATTGCTTGCAGCCACCCGCCGCATTGCCTTAGACAACGAGTCCTCATCCGCCGGTACAACACCGGCTGGAGAAGCTGGAGCATTGATGCGACCACTACGCCGAAGGCCTACCCCACTGCCAACTCCACCCAGGGAGAGCCATGAGCTGCGGTGGCCTCCTGCCACCGAGATCCTAGCCCGAGGGGAGTCATCATGGGCTACAACGGGTGCACCAGCGGCTGCCGCAGCTGACGCGCCTAATGCTACAGCACCCTAGGACACCTTAGCAGTGCCGTTGTCTTCATGTAGTGCAGCCTTTGTGCCTGCCGCGGTTGTGTCGTGGGAGCCACCAAGGAGACTAGCCATGGCAAGACCCTGGACTGCCATAGCCGGAAGGGCAGTCTTTGCGGCCGTGTCGTGGGCTGCCACAACTGTCGGAGCAGCTGCAATAGCACCGTGGCCTGTCACAGCGGGTTGTGTTGCCTCCAAGCCTGCAGCCGCAGCTGCTTGAGCTGCCGTAGCCACCGAACCAGGTGCGGCAGGAGCGATAGCAGCCCTGGCAGTAGCTTGGAAAAGGCGACTGGGATGACGACGAAGGCAAGAGCACCGGCGAACTTGATGGTGAGGACGAGAAACGAGGCCTAGGAGCCAGGGCGTCACAGCAATGAGCTGAGTACCCCGCTCCCGGGCATCCTGCAAAGTCTCTATGTGGCTCGCTGCCAACGTGGACCCATTCTCTTTTTCTCCTTAAATGAATGGCAGTGCTCTTGCTAGTTTTTCACAAAGATCGCACTGGTGCTATATATAGATCGAACCAAACACAGCCGTTTCCATTACACCACAGGTGTACCCTTGGAGTGATGGCGTTATATTAATGGATTGACTATTTCTCACCTATTCAGGAGTGGCAACTTCGTCTTCTCCGGTGAAGGATCATCAAGATTAGGGTTGGGGTTCCACGAGGGCGAGGTGGGTTAGGCAGGGAGCTAACCGTCACCCCTTAGGCATAAAGATATGGTCGTAGATCGAACGAATCAGTAGGAGAGGCAGCTGGGGCTAGATTTGGCTTTGGTAGCCGCTAGAGATATTAGTGACGATGTGACGAGAAAGGACGGTGCTAAGAGATGGAGGCGGGTGAAGGCAAAGGCTTGTCGGAGGGGGTTTGGACGTTTAGGGTGGGACTAGTGACAACGGTGGCTAGTGACTCGGGAGGAGGCATAGGGTTAGCAAAGAGTGGAAGTCTTATATATGAGGTAGGGATGCAATCTGGACCGGTGGAACCATATCCAACGGTTCACAACAAGGACTGAGATTTAATGAAATCTCAGTTAACTGAGGCGCAGTCTTATCCCTTGCGAGTGTCTTGAGGAGATTTGTGTAACGTGTCGATCTGTTGTACAGTCTGAGTCTGCTACCTTTTTTGAAACAAAAGGTTGCTATAGCTTATACTCCTACGTACCACGATTTGACTTGGACTTTCTTTTGAGCTGTTGACCTGGATGTTGTTGATTTGGCCTAATCAGTTTTCCGGGCAGCAAACAGAACGAGTTCCCTGTAGGCGTCCGTGAAGTAGTTTCCCATATAATGACTTGGTTGCCTGTGTCCACCAATAATAACTATGGATTCTTTTATTTTCGGCGAGGCCGGCAAAGACAAACTTTGTAACGTACGTTGAATCACTAGAGTTGTAGCACATATGTACGTGCCCATATGTACGTTCCCGAGTCGCGACTACACACGGGCAGGGCATATGCCTGCTCATTTTGCTGGGCGCTTGCTCCGACAAGTTTAATCTCAGCAGATGATGGCACGAGACGGTTCTGGAATGTCTTTACAGTCGTGTCGTGTGCCGACGGCGCCGGCAGCGATGCGCCGTGCTCCTGCACGGCTGCACCATAACTGGTCCTACACGTTTTGGTGCGTGTCCGTGCTGTTTTTCGTGCGATTTTGACCGCGTTCCGTGTAGATTTTGACCCGGCCAAAGCCCGACAGGAGAGCCCACCTGAGCGTCCCCTCCCAGATTAGCCCAACTACTCAGGGCTTCACGTGCCACACAACCCGCCGACCAGACTGACTTGGTTTTGGCCAAGGCCGCTGTCACACTCGGGCTCAAATCACGGACACTTCACGTCTCAACCTCCAAGGCCACAAAGACAAGACACCTGCACCCCAGCCCAGTCTCGGCACGGACCACTCGTATACTCGTGGTACACACCTCATCAAGTCCCATTAGAATTTCGCCTAAAAGAAGAGCAATTTATCTCTCACTTCAAGATACTAGTAAACAGCGGTAATGCTAGTACTGTTTATGGTACTGTTGCAGTTCTGCAGATGTCACTGTTTATGATATTGTTGCGGTACTGTAGTTACTGTTCATCGCGAATCCCTCCAATCTTAACCGTTCGATTTAAGGAACAACGGTTCACATTGATTGCCTAATCGCAATTTAAATTTGGTACACTATATAGTAGTATAGAAAAGGTACAGTTTTTTCTCTCAACATACAGGAAGGCACTGCACTTACTGATGCATACCTGATAACACACCTGCAGATGGAGGAAACTGTACCGGGCGTGAAACCGAGTACGATGTACGGGGGAATGCCGAAGAGCAACGACGTGCCATGGGATGGATCGTTTCCCAGCATCACCATCTTAAGAATCTGGAGCTGAGTGGCATAAGGGAAGAAGAAGGCGTGCATTGGATGTTTCGTAGGACTCTCTAAGGACAGTGCTGTGAACCTGCAGAGCATTGCTTTGATGATGGATATCAAGGCAGCGATGCCGTGGGCCTGTGGCCGAAATGCATGTTGTCTCAGGCGCGATAAAAGAAGAAGCCCTTATCGTTATCACAGCCTTGTGCATCCCACTCCAATATACAAACACACATGTTAACTGTAGATCTATATAAGAAATGTACAAGCAACCAGATCAGAGGCACCTCCTTTGTGTTTTTCCAGGTATTTCCACAACAATTCAATGAAGGAAGAACAATCAAAGAAACTCTCTCACTGATCAAGAGGTAGATTACAACCGTGCAAAATAATCACAAATATCTATATAGTTGTACAAAAAGTACGACTACATTTTTTTATTTTAGCATAACTACGTTTTCAGTCATAGATATTAGAGTTGCATTATTGGATAGCAAATAAAACTGCATTATCAAATCTAACCACGCAATCGTGCAAGCAATTCAGCTAGTTATTATTAACTAGTCTGAGAAGTGTTAAGCCTAACAAGGTACAAAAAGTATGACGAAGGACCTTTGAGTTACAATTTAACTACAGAACTATTTCGGTTAGATGCTCAGTGAGAATCGACATCTCAAGTGCAATGGATCCAAAATGTGATGTATTATTACTTATAGAAATTACTAATCTGTGCTTGCATTCAGAGTTTGAAGAACAATTGACCAAGAATGATCAATTGCCCTTCTTAAAGAGCTTCAGTTTATCATTCTGATCCATCAGGGAAATGTTCAAGTGCATTTTCTTTTCCATTAACATAAAATTCAATCACTGCTTTCATGCGCTCCTCCTTATCAGGATGGTAGTTCAAATGCACAATCACTGGCTTCAACTTCCTCAGTTGAGCATCTTTCCTCACAGTCTTGAATAGAACTTTGCTGTTCATGAAAAGGTATATATCCATGGTTCTTTTGGATGCATGAAGACCTTCATAACCAGGATGCGAGGGGAAAAACAGTTCCTCATTGAAAACTGCCTGGTCCCATGATTTGGGTTCACGAGAAAGCCGACCAGCTACCCTATCCAAAAGCTCAATTGAAGGGATTGTTGGCCTTATGAAGAAAAATCCAGAATTATAAACCCATATGCGCATCGTGTGTGCATATCTCGCCCAGCCCATGGAAGGCTCATCAAACACATCATTGAAACCATAAGCTGTCATATTGTTGTGGCCATCGCTCATGGACTCTATATCAGAATCTCTGTAAAGATGATCAAAGGGGTTTTGGAAGAACATAATATCAATATCAGAGAGGAGAACACTGTACCCAAGCTGCAAGAATTCCCTCATTATGCGGAACTTCAGTGCAGAAACAGCATGGTTTCCACCTGTCTTTCCAATGCTGTCAACACCTTCATCAGGATCTCGGCGGTAAACTGGGACATCTCTAGACTTGCAGAAATTCTCTACATTGTCATCTAATGCAACAACTAAGTAATTTGAAATCCCAACTTGTTTGATGTTAGTAAACCACATCTCAAGCGTCGCTTTCACATTAGAGTTTGCCACTGCAACGATAATCTCTTTCTTTACAGCAACCTGTCGCAATATCTTGGCCAATCTGGGATTGATGGATTCATCAGGCATAACTGTTGGATTTGTTCTTAGAGCCTTCACAGTACCAAAAGGACCAGCCCTATACAAAGCCTCGGTTTTTCCTTGTCCAGCCATTTGAAGCTTCATTGATAGCTCATTGATCTGCTTCCTAAAGTCTGCATTTTTTCTCTCCAATGATGCCAACCGTGACTTTAGCTTGGCAGTTCCCTCAGATGTCTCACAAGCAACTGAGTCAGCCTACCGAATAAAGACAGAAAATATAATTGCAAAATCAGTAGTCAATATGTGATAACAAAGAAAAGATTCTTCAGCAAGATGCACCTAAGGCTCTAATCAAATTATTAAACAATCGACAAGGGACATGTAAATGTATACGCCATGATGAAAAAAAATATAAACATATGATTTTGGACATATATGTGCAGGATGAACACTGCATACAAATCAAGAGCAGAAAAATAAATAATTGTACCTTACAAGAATATGGCGATGAACCGATCATATGACTATCTCACTGCAAACAGATCCAGGATTCCTTGGTTACCATTATGGCTTCACGGCGTTCACTTCAAGTGACTTCCCTATTGCTAAATTTATGCTCATTACTGAATTGTTTGTGCTTCAACAACATTTTAAATTTATGTTATTATGTAGTATTATGTTAAATGCTAATAGCTTAACAAATGCATGTTTATAAGTGATACATAGGAACCACAAATCAATGCCTTCAGAAACTAAAGTTTAATTATATTTTCCATCAAATTAATATCAAGAATGACAGAGGGGTGTTTTGTTTCTTTTAAACCCTTGATGAAAAAACAATAATGAGAAATATCACTATTAAGATCCACAGTATTCTACAATATTGTAAATGCAAAAGAACAAGAAAAACAATCTGAAAATTATGTGCTATTGATTATCTCAACCAGTGAAGGTGAGAATTGATGCTACACAGCCGCCGTGGTCATATAGGGTATAGTGTACAATTGGGTGAGAACCTCCGGAGCACCTAGAAGTTGAAGTTCACACTTTTGTTCTCTATCCTCTCAGGTCATTTGCAAACTAAACTCCCCATTGCTAACTGTTTGGTATCTGTGTGTTCAATTGGGTGAGAACCTCCGGAGCACCTAGAAGTTGAAGTTCACACTTTTGTTCTCTATCCTCTCAGGTCATTTGCAAACTAAACTCCCCATTGCTAACTGTTTGGTATCTGTGTGTTCTGTTTCAGCCTACTTCTTTCTTCTTTCTCATATATTATGAAATCAGCTCACTGCTAGTAACCTTGACTGTATGCCACAGCTATAGACACTACAAATTGAAATAAGTGCCCCAAATACTGTCTGTTTGTTCGTAAATAGATGTTAAAAAGCGTTTGCTACAAGATTCACTTGAACAAGCTACCGACCGCAGGCATTGCGAAACACAATAGTGATTGGGCAAAGGTCCACATGCATGGCTCATTCTTCCAACACAATCTAGCAGCATATGCAGCCAACATCGAGCATACAAGGATTCAATCATTCCACCAAGAACATCACCAGATAAAATAACCAGCCCCACCACATTCTTGAGTAATCATAAAGCATAGCAGACATCAGAGGGACAGAGCAAAATGCAAAAATCTTGCCTTGCTTTCACTACAATAATGATCTCTCTGGATGTACTCCGTCTAAATCACTTGCTTTCTCTGAGCATTGCATTATCCATTTTGAGGCTATGGTTCCTAGAATTAGATTGATAAATGATAATGTTTTATTCTTATCTCTAGACGATTACCCTCAAATCACTGTATTGTTCAAGTTGCTCTTAGTTGGTCCAACTGAGGAAAATTCACGCCATCTCGATTCTCTAACACTTCTCAGTTCTCACGCATAACTGGTTGACTTCCATTCTAGGATTTATCCATTGTTGTTAACTTGTTATACAGTTGCATTCGTCCAAACGAAATGGTATACGGACAAAAAGTGAATTTCACATGGACTGGATCAACACTGGAAAAAATTTCAACCAATGAACCGAGAGAGATCACAAAACCAACAATTACTACAGCTCCAGCCCATGCCCCAATAATCCCCGGCTCTCCCCTCCCCTCCCCTCCCGCAGAAAGAAACGAACAAGCAAGGAAAGAGGGAGGAATAGGTTACCCGGCGAGGCCAATGGAGGGCGGAGTCGGAGGAGCGGGAGATGAGGCCGTCGGGGTAGAGAAACGCGCAGATGCAGCCGAGCGTGACGCCGACGGCCACCGCCGCCGCGATGCGGGACCCGCGCGACAGCGGCTGCCCGCCGCCGCCGCCGCCGCGCATCAGGGGGGCCTCTCGCCGGCTGGCCATCTACCACGGTGACGTCGCCACCGAGATCGGGAGGGAACTATGGAAACGGATGTCTAGTAGTTCGGCCGAGACGTGACGCTCGGTTTGCTTTGTTTAAAGTGGGACGAACCGTACGGCTGGCAAATTGGACTAATTTTGCAATTTGGGAAGATGGATGCATATAGGCATAAACTTTTTTGTGCCGGTTTTCTCCCCTCGCTGGTTTATGGGTATAGGCCACGAGCGGAAGTATTTTTTTAACCAATTTTTTATAGATAGTACTTTATTCAAAAAGGCATACATGGCATTTTTTCAGAATTTTCGGGACCTTCAAATGCTTTTCAATTTCAAAATACCAGCCACGTATGAAATTATTTTTCTGTGATTTTTTTACAGTAAGTAAATTATTCGCATATGTACGCACGGAAGTTATGCATGAGAGAGGAGAAAAGCGAGTGAGAACTAGGATGTCTCTTCGCATGATTATTAGTAATGTTGAAGAGAGAAGAAGATGACTCATCACAAGAGACTCTATTAAAAGTGAATGCACTAGAAACTATCTAAGTATATTTTATATTGTACCTACTTAAAATGACTCTTTATCTAGAAACAACTTAATAGACAGATTATATAAGTTGTCTAATGTCGACTCTAGGTGATATGAAAATGTTCAATAGTGACAACTCCAGATTGCTTTTGGCTCTCGAGCTTGAGTGATCCTTTTACTGTGAAAAACTCAAAAGAGCAATTGCAAGTTTTAAAATTTTTTTAAAAAAATCATATGCGTATATGTAGGGATGCACTGTGAATATATATATAATATCGTGGAAAAATACTTTCATTAGCCACACAAAAAACCAATATGGTGATCTATAGTAGCAAACAATAACACTACTATTTGCTATTTAGACTATCATATTTGTTATACAACCAACGAATGAAAAGATTTTTCACATAAATTTAGTAGATTACGGTGCATTTCAATATGGATACGTGACAATTTTATTCTTAAAGAAATAAACTTGCAAATAAACTTTAAAAATTCTTCAAACTAGAGAGATCAGTGAAGCTCGAAGCCAAAATTAGCTCTCGCAGCTAAGTCTAGTCTTGTACACGCCAATTTGTCCGCGCGCGTGGTGTCGGCAGACGAGGCCTAATTGTCACAATCCCGAGACTGACCTGTTATGGAGGAAGCAATGGTGCGACCCCCGATTCATTATTTAAAAAATCATAATTTTTAAATATTTATTCACATGCGTCTATCATGTGACAAAATTTTAAATCCAAATTTAATCTATGGTTTGAGAATAATAAAAAGATAAATTAGACTGTGAATAGCACCAGTAAAGTACTATTTACTCTAAATTTAAATTTGATACTATTCACAACCGGATTTATTTTCTTTTGTTTCTTGATCTGGATTTGAGGTTTTGTGATACGATATGATGCATGCCATTTATAATTTATTTAGAATTTTTCTTCACTTTTAGAGACGTTTTTGTTGGCCTAGTGCACCCAATATGCCCACTGCAAAGTGCAAATCAAAAGTTTGTACTCCCTCCGTCCTAGAATGTAAAGCATATTTTGTTTGATTAAGATAAGACTTTGACCAATAATTACTCTATTAATATGTGGTTTATGTGATATAAAGTCACAATCATACGAAAGTACTTTTGAATACGAATCTAATGACATCAATTTTATGTCACATAAACTATATATTAATAAAGTAATTTTTAATCAAAGTCTTATCTTAATCAAATAAAATACGCCTTACATTTTGGGACGGAGGGAGTATTACCGAGTGAAAGTCAAGAATGATGTTTTGCACAATCGTAGCCAAATTAGGTGATGCAAAATGCAAATTTACACACATTTTAATATTGATATGCTAAAATTCGAGATCGAATGGCCATTTAACTTGCACGCTAGGACCTAACTTTCCATCACAACAATGCAAACATAGCATGGGAAAGTATCATATGGCCGTGTGAAAAGTAACAGTCCCGATATAATGGAACTGATACACCTATATACCACGTCGATCAGCGATCAAACAGTAATGCCGCTTCTTCTCGTGCATCGGCCGGTCACACAATCGAGAGATTCTTCCGGTGAGGCCGCCTCCACTCCTCCTTGCTGAGCTCCTCGTTGGCGTAGGCCTCCGGTTCCGGCGAACCGGCATACGCGCCTTTCTCGCCCAGGCGGACAGAGGCGCCATCGCTACACGCGGGCGGCGTGACGCCGTTCGCTGTTCTCCGGCCGAACAGGTTCTTGAACCCGTGCACCAGCCGAGACTTGAGGCCCTTCGCGCCAACGCTGTCCTTCGAGGCGGTGCGGCCGGTGGTGGCGCCGCCGGACCCGAGCTCCTCTCCGTCCCAGAGCCGGCTGCGCGGGATCCGGAAGCTGGCGGACTTTGCGGACACGTGGTCTATCACGGCGGAGGCCGTGGCGGCCGCGGCCGCGGCCTGCTCGGAGTGGCGCAGGCGGCAGCGAAGGCCGGCAAGCTCGCGCTCGAGGGTGTCGATTCGGTGTCCCGTGGCCTGCATAGACGCGCGGATGTGCGCCGACTGGCGCATCACGGCGTCGCGCTGGAGGATGCTGCCGAGCGTCATGCCAGCGGCGTCCCCGGCGGCGGCGGCTGCGGCGATGGCGCTGCTGAACGCGCCGGAGATGGACCTCTTGAGGAGCGCGGGCGGCGCGGTGGAGATGGGGGCGGCGGCGTGGTGGTGGTGGCTGAGGAGCATGGAGTGGTGGGAGTGGAGCTGCTCGACGAGCATGGCCTGCACGACGAAGCGGAGCGGGAGGCGCGGGTTCTGAACGAGGTGCATGAAGAGGTGGTGTGACAGATTGGCGCAGTTCACATTGTAGCACAACCGGCTCTTCTCCTCCTCCGTCAGTTTCCCCTTGTGGTTCTGCATCCATATCAGTAGTTCAATACATGCATGCGTTCAATACATGCATGCAGCCATGCAGTGCAAATCAGTAATGTGCAGAACAAGCCATCATCATGCAACATTGCAGACCAATCAATTGATTAATTTATCGAAATCTAATTAGTGGATGCTTTTATTATCTAAATCAATGTTTGATTTGGGTTTAACCTGCTATCAGAAACCTTCTGGGTTAGAGAGGGTTAACTGAACGCAGTCAAAGCTTTTAACCCTTGGACAAGATTAAGTTACCACCTTGACTTGTAATAGTGGTGCAAAACTCAACCCTACCAAACTTACGTGACATGTAAAGTACAGGCACACTTCTCAATGCTGAACTTCCCTTGACTTCTAGGAGATACCCTGTCTTGAGCAATTGACACTCAACTTAAAGCCAAAGCTAAACGAAAAATCCAATCCCATAGTGCCTAGATGATTCAGTCCCAAGTACCAAGGCAGGTGCATCTGTGATTTGCTTCTGCATAAAGTTTCTGCAGTTAATTACTCCAGCTTGTTCTGGTAAGACTTCCCAGACACTAGTAGCCAAGGAGCCTTGACTTTTCAGTGGAGCTATACAAAGGTTCCTATGTTCTATATCACCACACTACAGAACATGCACTGCTTCCAAAGGCTGATGACTAGCACGAGCTGCACAACCAGCTGAGTGCGGGGCTGCTTGTAATTAACGACATTGGATCACCCAATCCGTTAGTCTATACTACGGGTGGGAAATATTGAACTATTTCGTGTGAAATTCTCGTGAGCCAAATATATACGATAACAAAGAAATTGCATGGATTTCATAGAAATTTTACAGGATCAGTACAGTTCATATCGAATCCCTCTCTTCCAAACGAAAAAACTGCAGGGTGACGGATCAAACTTACCTCGAGGTAGTGATCCACGATGGTGTACAGGAGGTCGTGGTCGTGCGCGAACCGCGCGCGCATGGCCTCCACGGCCACCTGGAACTCCTCCAGTGGCAGCGCTGCCACGTCCTCGAGCCACCTGCCGTCGGTGCCGTCGGACGCCGCGAGCGTCTCCAGGCACCGGACGAGCAGCGCCGCGCCGGCCCCGGCGGCCTCGCCGCCGAGGAACGCCGCGCACGACCGCAGCACCGCCGCGGCGCGGCCGCAGTCCGTGGCCACCTCCTGGAAGAAGTAGTCCTCGGCGCGGCGGGCTAGCCCGTCCTCCGCGGTCAGCTCCAGCCAGCCCGCGGCCGCCCACGCCGCCGCGAGGCCCGCGGGCGACAGCGCGACGTCGGCGCCGTAGCAGGACGCGACGGCGCCGATGAACGCGTCGGCCGTGAGCCCCGCCGGCAGGTCCACGGCGGCGTTGCTGCACTCCGACAGCTGCCGCTTCAAGTAGCTGCTCTGCGACGTGATCGGATCCTGAGAACGAAAAATGACGCATTAAAAATCTCGAAAAACATTTGACGGTAAAACAGTGACTTCACACGTCAAGAAACGTAGTAAATATATGGCTCACGTCCATGTCTTGGCAGAGACAGCGAAGGCTCAAACCATCAGTGTACGTTGGTCCTTTGAAATCTTAACTTACTCGCATTAAGGATGGAGCTAGAGCATTTGATCTGGCAGATGATTCGCCGATCGAGCCCACAGAACAAACAGGACAAAATGAGTCACATGATTGGATCTTGATCATTTTTGGTAATTGTAGTACATGTGACAACAGTTTCAGGCTTTCGTTGGTGTTTGGCAAAGGTAGCACTCAACCTGACTTGTGTTTGTCGAACTGCTGCAGCTCTGTAATTCGTGGGAGGAATTGCGTTTATTTTTGTCTCACTGGGGCGCAGAAGTTGCAGCCTCAAAAGATGTTGAGAGTGGCTTACATGTACTCGTTGCATTCATTCTGCACTGAAATTGGATTTCACCTCGTGACATAAGGAACATTTCAGTCTACTGCAGGGGTGCTTCAGGCTACAAACATTCCTAATAAACTGACTTTTAGCCAAGTTGAAAATAATCGCTAGACCTGTTGCAGAAATGACACACCATTAAGAACTTCAGGATTCAAATCCCAGCAAGTAGTACACATAGTACTCCATAAATTTTGAGATGATCTGTCCATCTGATCCTACATTTACTCGCATCTTCCTTTTGGTGGCCAGCATGAATGCAATGGGCGATACCTACGAAGGAGTACGTCGATACTGTCTGGTCCCAATCCGTAATTCATACTGTTCGAATTCCGGCAAGATCGCCTGTAAATCTACGTCGAGTTTAATACGCGAACTGTACAGCACATGTGTTATCGGAGAGGGACCAAATCCTAATCAATACACCTATTCAGTATTTCACACAAGATCTCCTCTACCTCTCCAGACTTCTTACTGCTATCCCAATCCCAAAGTTCAGTTCAAATCAATACTGCAGGTAAAGCAATGCAGAATATATACTGGAGTCCTACTGCTACAGTCAATGTGCATGCTGGAAGACAGTAACTTGTCGAGGCAGTAACTCCTGCGACGGTAACTGAAAGTTTACGACCCTTCTTGCACGCATGCCAGTGCTCTAACCAAGGCAGGGAAGTAAATGTGCTACAGAATTGTCATCAATTATTGCCTGTTAGAAATGCCATTGGTAGCTGTTCCTCGTGGGGCAGAACCTGTGGCATTGGGCTATTTTGGGGCGGTTCTTTTTACACAAATTTAAGCTCGACTAAAAATCCTCAACCATTTGCAAACATTTACAGGAGTCCCCTACTTATTTTGAAACACAACAATTTCACCGATTTTCCATAAGAACAGGAAAGTTTTCCTCCTGTTCGAAACATTTTTTAGGCTCATTTGGAATGTTGGAAAGTTTCACGAGTCCTGTAGGAATTGAACTATTTTCTGTAGAATTCGCAGGAATTTCGTAAAAATTCCACAGGAAACGGTTCAATTCTCACATGAATCTGAGAAGAGAAAACAATTTCCAAATGACACTGTTATGCAGGTCCCATTGTTCAATGTGCCACTACAGAGACAATATTGGCAGGCACAGTTTCATTTTTTAGCAACAGGGGTATGCCCAACGAATTCTTGTGCAATGCAGCTAAACCATATGGAGGAAAGCTGTAACTTCTAAGGTTGAACCTGAAGAGACAGGTACCCAGAGTGAATCTTGAGCACTTCCTTTTGTTGCCGGAAAGTGCATAGTATCATTTTAAAAAAGATGCACAGTAACTAATACTACGAGGACCTTTAGTCAGAATTTTACACTAGCTAAAGTTTCTGAAGAGAGGTCGGGTTTTACTCGTTTTCGAAGGGTCATATGGGGGGAGACTGCTCAGCTTTGGTTTGATTTACAGGAGCTGTGTAGAGAAGTGATGCTAACAGAGGAAGAAGATAGATGTATTTGGTTGTTGGAGAGTCAAGTTTGTTTCTGATCCTACTTCTATTATTGTGCAAATGGCTCATTGGATCTCTGCTTGGGCTGGTCTTCAGAAGCCGAAGCTAAGAGACAGGCAACGCAGAGGGGCTATACTATTGCTACAGGTGGCGTGTGATGTTTCTGCCGTCGACAAGGGTGGAGCTACGGGGTGTTGCGGATTGGAGAAAGCTGAATCGTGTCAGGCCCTCTGGTTGTTTCGTAAGAGTGGTAATGCTGTAATAAAGATACTGTCACGAGAATTGTCTTTTTCTGGTCGTGTAATAGGATAGTCCTTGGTAGCAGGTGTTAAATAGTGACTCTGGGGCAGGGACCTTGGATCATGGATGTTGCAACAAACCTGATGTTTTATCAGTTTCATAATTAATGAAATTGGGAGCGATGAGCTCCTTAATTGAAAAAAAAACCTAACTAATACTACGAGTTACTCCTTCCTTACCACCACAAGAAACGTCTGACCAGATGTGGGTGGACTCTTCATGCGCTGCCATCTGTGTGCATGTTTCCAGCCGGACTCGTATTGATTTGCCACAAATAAATTTCTTACTACTAACGGAAGATGTACAGCTGCAGCATGATCTATTCATAAAAAAGACTGGCAGGAATTACTAATGCAGCAGATTGGAAAAACTCTGTCCCGATTTGGCGTTTCACTCATCAGTAGAACGTATGGAAAATCCTATAGAAAACGCTTGCCGTGGCAAACGTAAAATCCGATCAAGATGGCACCTTAAAGAAAAGAACTAAAGAAACTGTTTATTTGTTTAATCTGGAGTGCTGGTTCAAGAGAGCAGTGATCGATCTTACCCTGTGCAGAGGGAAGCAATGTTCTTGGACTCGGATGATCACATCCGGCTTGCACGATCCATTCGCCCGTGACCTACAGGACGCATCCGTCCATCCAAGAAGATAAAATCAATCTCCAGTTAGGTGCCAATTTTTCACCTCTCCATCGTCCAAATTCCAAAATCATAACGAACTGAACGAACCACGGTAACATACCATTCTTGCACAGCGTCCCTGAGCACCGGCGGCAGGGAAGACGATCGCGCCGCCGCCGCCAACGACGCCGGCGAGCACGACGCCGACGTGGCTGCCGAGGACGACATGCTCGGCGAATTGAAGCACTCCTCCCTCTCGTCGTCGTCGTCCTCCTCCTCTTCTTCCTCCTCCTCGTGGTCGTCCTCGTAGATGGTGTCCACGACGCCGAGCTCCTGCCAGCTTCTGCTCATCTCCATGCTGATTCCAGCGGTCCGGCCGCTCCTCCTCTCACCGCTTCTTGTCCTATCTACAACCACGTCTCTGGAGGAGCTGCGACGGCTGCTGCTGCTCTTGTAGTTGTAGTACCCGGCGATGCCATTACGGGGGCCGGGGAGTTAAATCGGGATGGCAATGAATGCATGCATGTGGATGATAAATGCGGTGGCACCCGCCATTTTTTTTCTCTCCCTCTCTCTCTCTCTCTCTGTCCTTCAGGCTGCACTGCTCCTGCTCGTGTGCGTTTTGTTTTGAGCCACTGTCAGGGATGGGATCAAGCAAAGGGGTTGCACGCGTTTTGAGCCGTTGGATCCTGCAATGGATGATCTTTTTTTGAGACAATGGAGGTTGTACCCCGGCCTTTGCATCAATAGATGCACACAACCATTACAATAGATAATCTTCATAATTGATTTTTTTATCTGGCTGGCAATTTCAGCTCTACCACTGTCTTTTAGTTTGAAGTAAGTTATCATGGTTTTCATATACATGTGGTGATTTTGGATTGAATGGATTCCAAGTTGGACTGCAGATACCTTTTTCTTCTCTCTTTCCATTTCCATGACTATGTGTAGTAGTGTGTGTCTATGTTACTAGGCCCTTAATTAAGATTTTTCAGGGCTGGATCCAATGCGATGAACCAATTAAGGTTTTTCTGGGCTGGATCCAATGCAATGGGTTCGTCCGCTGAATTTGTCTCTCAGGAGAGATCGAAGCTTCCGTTTAGCGATGTGAGGCTGGCTGGCGGTTTAATTTGTCTTCATGGGCCTCCTCCTCCTGCACGACTGCACGTACTACCAAGCACATGGTTTGGTCAGCGTCCGAAGAACAGACACTATTCTGACTATTATTATCGGTTTCCCTTTTTTTTTGATTCTTTCAACGTTTTTCTTCTTCTTTCGAAGAACAAATTCTTCTCGCAACGTTACTAGTGTAACTTTGGTCGGAGGAACTAATACTGTATTTTGTGCAATCAGAGATCACACTTTTGCGTGCAGAGTCAAAAAGGAAAAGTATCTGCCTTCCAGAAATGGACGATCAGGAACCAGCTGCAAGAGAACTTCGTTGTTCTTGCTATGAGTTGTCCGAAACGAACATTATTCTGACCATAGCCTACCATGGTTGAAGCTAGCCTTGGCTGCAGTGCATCCTATGGAATCGATCGATTCTGCGATCTTTCGATAAGAAGATTGTACAGCGTATGGAGCGAATCACTGAAGCCGAAATTGATGGCCATTTCGCATCAGCGCAGCGAGAAAGGCGAACAGCTAACTGCTCGTCTCGGATGTGTTTTCTTCTTGGTACAGCAGATGCACGGGTAAATGACGAGGAGCTATGGAGTCTGCAATGCTGCATGGACATGCATGCAGAAGAGTAAATAAACGAGAGCATAAGAACGTGTACGTGTGACGTTTCTTGGATTGAATCTCAGTTCTACTGTGATGCAATGCTAGTAAATGGGTATTCCTGCCTCTCTGTTCTTGTGTACGTCACGTGTGTTTTTGCACTGTTGTTCACGATTTATTTACCAAAGGCTCTATCATCTATACTATATTGGAACACTTATTTTCTTTTCGGGAGTCTTCTTACTAAGTCGCAACAGTAACTTTGGTCACATGTACTACCGTAATTCTATATTTGATGCCATTAGAGACAGCAACCCCTCCTCTAACTTTCTTTTCCTTTCAGAATTTCAGAGACAACAAGAGGAGGTGTCTGACTTCCAGAAATGGTCAGGAACCAACTGCTAGGGGGGAACCTTGTGGTTCTTTCTTCAATCTGAAAGGAACATTATTCTGATCACAACTTTCCATGGTTGAAGCTTTCGCGCTGCGGAATATTTGTGGGATTCCATTCCGCAAGCTTTCGATAAAATAATGTACAGCCTACGTCCTAAGAAGCATTGAAGTCCAAAAAATTGATGTCTATTTCGCATCAGCAGGGAGGCGAACTGCTCGTTTTGGTACTGAGGATCGATGGGTAAATGACAGAGGAGCAATGAAGTCTGCAACTATGCATGGACATGCACGCTGAAGAGTAAATAAACGAGAGCATAAACAGGCCATGGTAAAGCCTGAGAGTAACGTCGGCTTCAGCGCTTCTCTCGCCGTGGCTCTGGCAGGAACAGTATAGGGAACAGGGTCTCTTCAGTAAAAGAAGAATCGATCCCTTCATCAAGATTATTATTATTTTTACCTACCTTGAGTGTTCAGATAACATTTTTTTAATCTGACCAACGTTGGTAAAATGCGAGAGATCTGCAGAGGAGTTGGATGTAAAGATTTCTCAGTTATTGGTGACTGATCACCCCGTCATGTAATTGTTCTGTCATGCACAGGGGCCTGAGGCATTTCTGCCATTCCACACAGCACCAGTGGAGCTCTCCTGCCTAAAGATAACATTAGCATAAGCCATGATAGGCAGGTGGTCTTCGTAGCAACATCGACATGGACGGACGCTCGGAGATACCAGCAGCTGCAATTTTTCACTAATCCAACCAACTCACAGACGATCAGGGAACCGTTTCTGCAGCACTGACCAAGAGAAATGAAGAAGATTTTCATCATCCACGTGGAAGGAGCAACTGAAAAAGAAAGCTTGGCACATCTGAGTTCACCTCCTCCGGAGGAACAAAAAACTTGTTGACAATAGTCGATTGTAAAAAGATCCACAAAAACTTGTCACTTCTAGACAGAATGAGCTGATCAGCTTGTAATATTGTAAGGACAAGAATGTCTGCATAGCAACGGCTATTTGATGTTGAGGTACTTTTTTTTTAGAACAAAACGGGAGCGCCGCCATTTCATTAAGATAGAGAAAAATATTTACAGAGAATTAATAAGGCCCAATGGGGGCTAAGGAGAAAACTAAAAATTACATCCTGTCATATGTGAGAGTCCCCTCTTTTTGGTCTATATCTTCCTTTGTGAGACCAGATACCTCGAGTACCCCAAAAATGTTTGTTTTTGAAAATCCTTTGATTCCTTTTCTTCCATACATTCCACAGCACGTATAATAGGACGCTTCCAAATTTTTTTTTCCTTTTATCTAGAGCTTTGATGTTGGCCTCTCACCATTCATCTAGGGTGGCTTGCTAGAAATTCGCGTTAGTGGCGATCCCCATCTAAGAAGAGATGATCCCCTAGACACCTCTTAAAAAACATTCTCTTTTTCACGCGTTGAGGTACTTTTACGCATTCCTTTTTCAATTTTTAGTTGAACATATATAAGCCTTTCCCGGTAATGTAAGAACACCACCATAGTGTATAGTGTATACTCATCGCTTCTCCTTTTTAGCTATATGTTGTTGATATTATCGCATGATATAATTTAGAATAGGCTCTGTTGGGAATCCTACTCATAATTAGGTGTTGGTGCTTGAATACAGATGTTCGAACATCCATAATATGTTATGATGCTCAAAGAGGAAACCTTCATGGAAGATGTCTGGGTTCACAAGCTGTAATAAGTGGCAACTGAAAGTGCTCCGATTTGCTGGCTTTAGGCCCCTACTGGAGCAGCATATGTTATTTATAAGTGCCGTGATGGATCGAGCTCCAAACTTGAAGACGGTTCTTCTGACGGATGGCGAACAGCCATGAGAGGACTGCGAGGCAATGGTCACACTTCCTCCTCCGGTAGGAGGGATGTTTCCAAGGGACAAAGACGAGTAAGAAAAAATAGCCAAGAAACTTGAGAGACAGGGTCTGGTTCTCGGCGTAGATAATTTTCAGCACTAGTTATTCGATTGTGGTATTGTGAAACTTATGAAGTTGTATTCCTAGTCATGTTTGCTTTTATTTGTTTTTGATGCCCTGTACATATGACTTGCTCTCTGTTTATTAATACTAGCAAAATACTCATCCTTTGCTACAAATAAAAAGGATATATATAACTGATCGTTTTAAGTCATTGTTGTCGGCTCAATCCATCAATTCAATCTACAGAGGCTACGTTAGCATGTCGAATTATGCGTAGACTAGCGTTGTACTCGTATCGGTCTACGACCTTATACCTTAGCCTTAGCTGTACAAACACACTTATTCTGCTCCATTTTTATTAGGACTTTTTAAAGATGTGGTTAAATTAGTGTTGATTTTTTTAGGAAAGTGGAAAGAGAGAAAGGGTAGAGGACGACCTACCATGACTCATGATCAATTCCAACTTATCTCTATCTCTACTACTTAAAAAAAGAGTAGCGTTCCCTTTCCTGCCGGCAGAGTGCGTTTTGCCCACTCTTCATCCAACCTTCCTGCCAATAAATACTTACCAAATATGTATTTACCAAATAAAATCCTACTATTTTTACACAATCACATTAATATGGGCAGGTAAATCACGAGCTAACGTACTAGAATATTTATACTCCGTTGCAACGCACGGGCAATTCTCTAGTATAACAATAAAGATAGTACGCAAAGTTTGTTCCTTTTATTAAAAGAAGGAAGATGTATATATCTTGAATGCAATTTATATACAGATTGGAACACAATTTGAAAGAAAGAAAAAGTAGACAGATTTCTGCTAAGACATTATGAGTGTATGTTGTGAGCACCTTCTTACGGTCACAACACGAATGCCTCGCTTACCAGGCTAATGACACACTGAACAAAACCAATCCAGTAATTAACTAAGCAACAGTGCATGCATGCCTTCAGACTTGAAAGGCAGCAACCAGGCCACGTGTTTCTCCACCGTGTCGCATGCTTACGTGCTCATTTCCGGCGATAAGCTGAGCCGGCCACCACGGCGGCCGGCCGGGCGTGCAGCGCGTGCTCTTCGGCGCGGTGGTCGTCGGTCGTCGCTTGGACAAACTCCGACCGCGCGCCGCGGTGGCGCATGGCGTCGACGTCCGCTGGCGCTGGCGCTGCCCCGGCCGGCAGCTCCCAGTAGTCTATCAGGTGCCGCCTGCTGCCGCCGCCGCCGTGGGAGCTGCCGTCTGACGAGACGCAGCGGTAGCTGCCCCTCTCATGGCTCTTCCTGATCACGTCCAACACGAACGGGATCAACCCCTCCATCGCTCAAACTCAAACTCAAAACTTCTCCTCCTTCTTCTTCTTCCTGCTGCTGTTCTTGTTGCTGATCTTTCGCTTGAACTTGGTGTTGTGGTTACGTGGGAGACTGCCTATTTATGCATGGAGCCGGATACATCACGGGTTAATCTGGTCGCGGCTGGAGTTCTATCTTTTCCGGTGGGCGTTTGACTGACAGGATTGGGAAGCTTCTTCCTCTGCCTCGTGCTGGATTAATTTAATTTCGTTCTGTCACATGTTTCAACAACCTGGTATTCTCCGGTGTTTTTGATGGATTTTTCCATGATTAGCATGATGGTGTCGTGTGGAACTGTGGGTGGGGAGAGGGATCTTGTTTTTACGGGGCTACGTACACACGCAACCCAAGCACCACTATGTTGAAGGACCTTTGCCTTCTATGTGTTAACCTCTTCTTAGGTTGAGGGTTTTTTCTCTGTCTTGGACCGATGTATAAATTTCTCTTGTCTCTAATCATTTGATCTCAAAAGCAAAAACAGGACTATTTCATCGAAGTAATCGCAGCCATTACCTCAAAAAAATAAGGTAACCGTATCCGTTCTCTGATTAAGGATGGGTACTGCTTTGACGCATAGCCTCACATGCAATGAGCACTTAAGTGCATAGATTTGTCTAATCTCGAACAGGTGTAAAGTGCTCTAGATTCCTGTGATATCGAGTACGACTCTTCTGCATTCTTGAAGGCAAAAAACTTAGCCATGTTTGGATATTCTACATGAATCATATGAGTATATTTTTCGCATGTGAAATTCTACATGCCAAACAGATCCGTAAGTAAAAACGAAAAATGATTTCAGCACGACATACATTAATCACATGCTCGGATATACTTTGCGCACGAGATTTCGTTAATGTTCATGTTGCCTAGATCCACAATTATGATAACGCAGTTGCAGCTGCCGCTATCATGTCTTTTTCAAGCTGGAGCTGCCACCATTATCGGCATGACACAGCATGCTCACTCCCTAAATTAAATAATTTTCGTCGTCTCAAAGGCGCGACGCACGAGTCGCGTAGATTCTATCCGTTCGGCTGCTTTCCTGCTCGTCAATTCTGCAGAAAAATCGGACTCACCATGCGACCACGCGATTGTAAAAGCAAAACAGAACAGTCCACCAACGAAGAGCCAGGAGACGGCACGGCAGATACCTGGACCTGCTTCGAGATAGATCAGAAATTTCAGCATGGCAAAGTGGTAGCGAGCACGGAAATCACATGGTTTGAGACCCTGCCGACGCGAAACAAGGCTGTCTCTGTGTGGCTCCGACGTGGAAACCATCATTAACCTGTTGGTTTTGACCTGCCCCAGTTCATTCTACCGAGCTTCTATTGGATGCATTATCCAGTGTTGATATTTTTTTCCCCTTATATCCAGAAGATTCAGTGACCACAGAGATATGGTTTCCAGCACGAGTGGTGTAACAAACCCCTATGATAAATCCAAGTTAAAAAAAAAGAACTTTGACAAATCGTGTGTAACTAAAAGGTTGCGATAGATCCAATATACAGTCAGGATTGAAAATAGTAAAGGTATAAATGGACATCAAAACGCAAGGCATGCTTGCCTAGCCAAACAATTGCGAGCAGACATAATTGGACCATAGACGGTACATAAAGAGATTCAATCACGCGGCAAGACAGCCAAATGAGTAGCATAACAATATCTTCATTGCGAAACTGCGATAGTAGCAGCTAGCTAGTACACAATATTTATGTGAGTGCATTCAACACGCTGAATATTCAAGCAGACACTAGAATTCAGAACTTGGGGGCAGAGTAACAAACTGACAGTAGACAAAGAAGCGTAAGGCGACAGCTAGCTATAACGAGCTTTAGCCTTCAGGTACAGTTAACTTCTTGACACGTTACTACCATGATGGTGACTCATTATCATTTGGTCTCAAACTCCTTCAGCAAAGGATGAGGCTGGCCCACGCCCATCAATCTCTGGATCTGAAACGAAAGGGAGGGACAGTCAAACAAAATACTATGACACAAAGTAACAAACAAAATTTTAAGCTTTTTAGTCAAGACAAAATGAGCATACAGCTGCTTTCGAAGTGCTCTTGTGTAAGTTGAGCAAAACTGAGCTGTTGCAGCTGTGGCGTCCTTCCATGGGCCAGCACAGTCATGTGATTGGCTGATTGCTAATCAGAGTTTTCGTACAAACCCTCATCATCAGAAAGCTCATCAAAAGACCGGATATCCAGCTGATAACGCAAGATACCACCAATGCCACCAAATCCTCTACAGAACTGTGATCCCTCTTGAGATTTGTTAGTGACAAACTCAAGTGAGCAACCAAACTTCTTGTACTCATTAGCAAACCATTCCAAGAGAGACATTTTTTCCTGAACTTCAAACTCAGCATTGGTAGTAAGGTCACGGAAATGGCTCTGATCCGCTTCCTGCTCTTTGTTCAAATGTTTAATAGAAGTTTCCCCAGAGGTACTGTGCTTCAGCACATATCTGTTGATATCGAGATTCTCCCACACTATCAGAGTCTCAACAGCACCCATTTCAAGAGCCTTTAGTGTGTCGTCAACACCAAAGACATACTTCCCAGTATCTTGACTGATCTCTTCAAAATACTTGCCAATTAACTTCTTCTCCTGTATGAACTTCACATTTGCTAAAATCTCAGCTGACAATTCAATAGCTTGGTTAAAACCATTCTCGCCACCATAAGAAACATCAACCACATTAAGTATCTTGGCTTGAAGCCTCTGATCAAACATGTCAGATTGGCTCAGCTCTGTCTTAAAATCAGCAGAACCAGCAAGAATTAGTCCTGAAACATTAGGCTGACTTGTAGCTGGATTAATGAAAAACTGAGTAGCAAGCTCAGCAGTTTTCCGGACATAGTTATGACGTTTTTCCATCCGAAGCCGAGCAAAACGTAGGGCTGACTGCCCTCCTCTACCATGCTTCTTTGGGAGATCAACAGAGAATTTGTGAAGCACCTCACGGGTATTTCCACTTAGTGTGCCAAAAAGAGTACCGTTACCATCCATAACAATGAAGCCAAACTTGTCATCAGATTCCAAGAGCTCATTCAAAGCCTCAGTGTGGAACTTGTTATCACAAAGGTACAATGACACATTTATAGGCTTGAATGGCTCAAAATCAATAGTAACTTTCTTTTCCTTCCCATCATCAGTAACAATGGTTCCAGTGTAGAGAACCAATCCATTGGGAGGAACTCTGTTATAGAGCTTCAGTCTCTGCTGAGCTGAGGTGATGGCACCCAAAACAGATTGGCGATTAACTCTACTCTTTATGTTTGAAGCGGTACCATATTCATCTCCTAACATCTTCGCCACTCGAGCAATTTGGTCACGTGGAGGCATAATAAGAGAGATCATGCTTGTGCCATTGCCTCTAGCTGACTCCAGTGCCTTGATTAGCTTCTTAATCTTCCAGATTTCAATGTTCCTGTCAGTTTCCTGGCTGTCAGACATCTTCAAAGAGCCTGGATGACTAGTTCACCTGTAGATAGCCAAACACATATACGAACATAAATATGAGGAACTTGAAGAAAAACATCAGGTGCCCAGTACCCCCATACAAAAGCTTGTAAATGAACTTAATGGAAATGGAGATCTCATCAAAATATTCACTGTTCCACAAGCACTCATTATTCAAACAATAAAGATTAGTCAAACTAATTTAATGGAACCAGCATACCTTAAACATACATGCAGTGACTGAACCAGCAAATAACCTAATATTTTATCAACACGTCTTTGCCTACCAACGTTCATCACATAAAACATCTCCCCATAACAAAATTAATATGTACAAGAAATCTGCAGCAACCCATTAACCATATTGATATTGTTTCTGAGTACCAATTGTGAACTACGCCGGGCTAGGAATAACAAAGTATGATATGCATGTGAATAGAGAGTTAATTTCTCAGATATTTCAAAAGATTTTGCAGCCAACATAGAACAATCAAGCATATACAGAAAAAGGTTATGGTAGGTTGCACAGTGTGAAGTAATAAGTTGAAGCAGCTAGATAACCCCAAAACTATGCTACCAAGGTAGAATACACAGTCATGAAACAAATGAAGAGCAGTTGTAGGATAAACTAGCAAGATTGGCTTCACGTATCACAAAACCAACAAATATTAGGAAACATAACTTACTTACTAAAATACAAAGACTTAAACCAATATTGCAAGTAAAATATCATAGACAGACTTAAGGACATTGCACTTCCATGACCTACTTACTACTTCATCTTTATAAACTAGTAGAGCAAAGCTGAGGCCAGCTTGCTACAAAATATTCGGTTTAACTGATATAAGTTATGATATTGAACGAGTGGAAAGCCAAACTTGACAATCCTTCAAGCTAATGTCCTACTAGAACATATACCCTCAGTTTAGATCTTCCCAAGGTAGTAAGGTACAAGCTATTGGGGTGAGGATCCCCTGGAACTGCCTCAAACTCCACCCAGTGGATTTCAGCAAATCTGAACCGTTCCCTTCCTGTGCGGACCAGAATATGCCATGTCACTGTGTTCATCTTCACACTAGAACTCTATTTCTCTACCTATTCATATCAGAAGCAGTGCTCGGGAACAAGGAGATGTATGAGCACCTGCTGCTACCGAATGTGTGTGTGTGTGTTGGAGTCCATTGGCATTGGGTTTGACAGAGAGCTGCTCGCCCTTGTGCTCAGCTGCTCCGCTGTCTAACTATGGCTCTGTGCAGTTGCGCCGTGGATTGCACAGCCACAATGCAAGATGCAGCCGCTCCTTGCTTTTCTCCCGAATTAAACAACAGATGATGGATTAGAAATTGATTTGAGTTGGAACAGTGCAACCATTATTAGATCGTGGAGTAGGGAGCTGGATCAGAGTAGAACGCCATGGATAGGGTAGAACATGGGGCGTGTGCAGGACGATCAGAGCAGAGCTCCATGGGTAGGAAAGGAGTGGTGTGCGGATTTGGGAGAAGAAGCACATAGATGGATCTAGTCCGTGGAAGATAATCAATGATCTTGATATGCTGAAATTCACTGGTGAAGTTTGAGGCAACTCAAGGGTATCCTCACCTCAACTAGTGCAATAGCCAATTATAAAGTTTTAAAACGTTTAACAATTATAAGTTCCAATGGATGTAAGAATGAAAATACAGGCAATTTGAGTGCACTCAAAAAGCTAGATTAACTGCTTGTACTCATTGCATACTTACGTAACATTGTGGGCACAAACTGGAAGGCTCAGCGAATATGACCTTAATTCCAAACAGCATGGAATCAAAATAAGCCCAATTCATATACTCGAAGAAAATAGATACAAGTATCATCTGAGCACACACGTGTTTAGGATTGTGTGCAATCCCCCAACTCTTCTTTTTCCACACATCCAACAAATCAAGCCAAGTCCTCAGCAAGCAATCTAAAACGCAGCATGGATCGATCAATATCCACCTAAAAACAAGCGAACAAACCGCGCCAAATCGCACAGAACAGCCGATTAGCGAGTTCCCCTTGCACAGATCCCGAAATCGCAAGACGACAGAACGACCACATGAGCTACAAATCTCGGACAAAAAACACCCTCAAATCAACTCAGAACAAGACACAATCAGACCAAACCGCATCACCCCAGGAGTACTGACGGCCCAACATCTAATCGCGACTAAATCTGACGAGATCGGGCTAGGGTTCGTTACCGAGGAGGAGGAGGAGGGCGAAGGGGAGCGCCGACTTCACGCGGGTGGGGAATCCTCTCCTCTGGCTGTCGGCTGTTTTGGAGCGATAAGTCTTCGCCGTCTTATGATACCATCTAGTCAGCTCGGGCCGCCCGCCTGCCGGACTATCTGGGCCGTGCAGCCCACGTCGCCGGGAAGCCCGCCTCAAGTCTCCGTGTCCTGTGCCGGTTGCTGCCACGGGCGATGCGCCGTCAGGGGCCGCGTTTTTGGAGAGAGGCCGCGTGTATTTTTGGTCGCGACTCGCGCGTGTACGGGGACGCGGACACGCCGACGTTTTCTGGCCTCCATCCCGTGACGATCACACGCCTCCTCTCCACGTCAGGAATCGCCCCGCCCCGCTGTCCGGTGAGGTCGCCAGCACCGGTCTCCGCCGCGACCGTGAGGTGTGAGCTCTCGCCGCTCCAAAAGGTTCTCTCTCGATCACGCGTTAATTTACGCTTCGTCACCCAATTTGGCTGGTCAGTCGTGGGAGATCTTATTAGTGCTACCGCATGTCAATTCGAGCTAAGACGAGTGAAGTGAGTATGTGCTGTATTGGTGCTACCTTTAAGCTATTATTGTTAGTATTTTTTGTAGCTCCTTTCCAAATGATGCAGACCATTGATCGCTTTTGGCACTTTCGTAGTGGTTGCCCTGGCCGTCCAGACGTTCTGTTCCGGACTCCACATCGGATCGGGCGTTCATCTTCTTCGAATGGGGGCAATCTTTGCTCTGCTTTATAATGTGAAAAATAAGTCAAAAGGGGCCTTAAGATGACTCGCGTGCTTGTTCAGCGACTCGACGAGTTGATTTACATGGGAAGGAAAGACTGGAGCTGATGCGAATTGTGAAACATTGACTCCTCTCTTGGTCTTTTCTTACGAATTCGGAATCGGAGCACGTGATCTGGGAATAAGTAACGTTTTTGTAGCTAATCCTGTACTTAACGATTCGTGTGGGTAATTTTATACTTAGCGAGTGGCATGCTTGTGTATCCGAATCAAATATAGGTGCAACATGCATGCTTATCCTGACTACACTGGCTAAAATAGACTCGGTATTTAGGGCCAAAGCTAGGTTTCGTAAGTTATTAATCTTACATAGATTAGTCTTATATAAACTGGTTCGCTTAACAGTTCTTTTAGTTGTGATGGGTTTGCTTGCGTAGTTGTGTCACACTGTTACTGATAACCAATGAGTCGGAAACATCCAAGCATATCGACAGCGGCAAACTGACCACCGGAGCATGCAAAATGCTCATGGCATATGTGACTCGTAGTACCACAGATTCACAGTAGAAGTCAAGACGCTACCAGATTTGCAGACTGCAGATGCTGCCTCCCCATAGTCCCATTCCAGATGGTGCCAATGCCCTCACTTTCACGAGGAAGATATCCAAAACCGTCAAATCCGGGAAACCGGGAACCTCTCACGCTAGAGGTCTGCCGACTGGCACGGCACCCACCCAAACCCACACCCAAACCGAAGCCCCGCCGCGGGGCAAGCGAGCAACCAAAGCAGCACGCACCAAGCTCACCGCGGCGCTACTCCACGACGCGCCGCTGCGCGGTGGGGTCCTTCAGCGTCCGGGTACCCCACCACGCGGCGTAGCAGCCCAGCGTTTGTGCCGCCCTACCTGGTAGGGGACTGCCCGCTCGCTCCGCACGCGTCCTGCTGCCCTCACGTGCACCACCCCGTCGTACGTACGCGCGCGCGGGGGGCCGCTGGGTCTCGTCGCACGTGTCGGGCGCTGAACTCGTCGTCCCCCACCGTGCCGCCGGCTCGTCACTACCCAGATGCGGCCGTGCGTCACCCGCCGGATCCCGATCGGGCGGCTGATCGAACTGTACGCTTCCAGATGGCAGGTGATAGAGAGACCGTCTGATTAGATCCAACGGTGGCGGTGGTTGTACTAGCGAAGAAAGAGGAAGAGAAAAATAATAAAGCAAGGGCATTAATTAATGCGATTAATTTAGCCCACCCGATCCCCCTTCCTTATTTCATCCGCTCGTCGCGTCCTCCTCTCCAAACGCAAAGCACCCAATTCCATCGCCTCCTCGCCTCTCCCGGCATTTGCTCCCCCCACCACCCCCCGCCCCGGGCCGAGCCGTGCTATACGATTCCGACGGAAAGGATGGATTCGGACGCGTCCACCTCCCCGCGGCGGCGGAGCTGCTACAGCGACAGCGGCGACTCCTCCTGCTCGGAGCCCTTCAGCGAGTGCGGCAGCGATGACCTCTCGTTCACGCCAGCCGCCGCCGCGGGCATCCACCGCCTGCTGCTGTCGTGCGCGGCGGAGGCGTCGGACGACTCGATCTCCTCGCTCGTGGCGGAGCTCGAGTCGCCGTCGTCGTCGGTGGACTCGCTCCGGCGCGCCGCGATGGAGCTCCGGCTGCTGGCGAAGCACAACCCGGACAACCGGATTCGCATCGCGGCGTCCGGGGCGGTGCGGCCGCTCGTCGCGCTGCTGTCGCACGCGGACCCGCTGCTGCAGGAGCACGGGATCACCGCGCTGCTCAACCTGTCGATCTGCGACGAGAACAAGGCGATCATCGTCGAGGCCGGCGCGATACGGCCGCTCGTGCGCGCGCTCAAGTCGGCCGCGTCGCCGGCGGCGAGGGAGAACGCCGCGTGCGCGCTGCTCCGCCTGTCCCAGCTCGACGCCGCCGCCGCCGCGGCCGTCGGCCGCGCGGGCGCTATCCCGCTGCTGGTCTCCCTCCTCGAGACCGGCGGCGCGCGCGGGAAGAAGGATGCCGCCACGGCCCTCTACGCGCTCTGCAGCGGCGCGCGCGAGAACCGCCTCCGCGCCGTGGAGGCCGGCGCCGTGCGCCCCCTGCTCGACCTCATGTCCGATCCGGAGTCCGGCATGGTGGACAAGGCCGCCTACGTTCTCCACTCCCTTGTGGGTTTCCCCGAGGGCCGCTCCGCCGCCGTCGAGGATGGGCGGCATCCCCGTCCTCGTGGAGATGGTGGAGGTCGGCACCCCGCGGCAGAAGGAGATTGCCACCCTCTCCCTCCTCCAGATCTGCGACGACAACGCCGTGTACCGCACCATGGTCGCCCGCGAGGGCGCCATCCCTCCCCTCGTCGCCCTCTCCCAGTCCTCCTCCGCCCGCCCCAAGCTCAAAACCAAGGTACCAATCACATCCCCTCATCGAAAAACAATCTTTTTTTAGCCCATTGTAGTCATCGATAGAATTTGCAACTTCGCATATACTAATTGGTTCGGGATTCCGCAGGCAGAGGCGCTAATCGAGATGCTGCGGCAGCCGCGGAGCGCGAGCCTGCGCGCGGCGAGGCCCAGCCGCGATCGTTGCGGCGGAGTGATCCCGTCCACAAGTCCATTCCAATATCACCTTGGCCGTCGTGCCAAGTGCGTGCTTTTCCCCTTCCCTGCGGCGAGACGAGCCGGCCGGCCGGCCGGCCGGCGCGCGCGTGTAAATAGCAAGCAGCGACTTTGCGTCCGCGAGCGAGTGTACATTTTCCTCAAGCGTGATGATCATGGTGGTGAAGAAAAGTCTGGTTCTCCCTGTAAAATCTTTCTTCGCCGCATTTTTATTTTGTTACTTTTATTTCCTATTGAATTTGGTTCGTTCCTCGAGCTAGGAAAGCAACCAAATTCGTGTGTGGTGAAACGGTGAGGTTTGCTGTGTGAGTGTGAGTGCTACGTCAGGAATTTCCCTGTTCTCTTTGTGGTTAAGAGAGAAAGGCTGTAGTCTCTGCAAGCACCGGTTGGTTTGTAAATTGGTATCGCAATCCGATCGTGATGTTGCATCCAGGTTCTAGCGTTTCTATTACCACTTCATTCACGTTTAACGGTGCTCCCTTGCTCCCGCGAGGACGAGTGGTTGCGGTTAAACCACCGTCAGCTCCGGCTCCGTGGCAGGAACGGCTAGTTCGTTGGCCAGCCATTGAGTGACTTGGTAAATCAGCAACCTTTACCGGTTCAAACGAACACGACAGCTCGAAATTTTCTAGTGGTCTCCTTGTCATCTGCCTCTCGTTCGTCGCCACCAAAAGCTGGTTTCTTCATTCTGCTGCTGTTAGTGGTCTAGAAGATGCTGGAGGGTTTGATGTATGGAGCCCCCAGCGGTAAAGCTGAGATCCTTGGCCGATAGGTTTGATTATTCGTCCCTGCAGCTGAAAACGACGCTGTTCTCTGGCTGAATCTAGCCTCTGCTGGAGTAGTTTTCGGCCCCGGAGGCCTCGTTTTCCGAGGCAAGGAGCGCATGCCTCCCCTGCTTGCTTCCCAACGCGGTGGTTGTTGTGAAGGATCGTCCTCTACTCGTGTCTTCTGATGTAGGAACGGATAGCAGGACACATCATTTGTCGTCTGTCAATTGGCACTTTTCGTTACCTATATATACTCCGTCTGGATGTACGTGCTTGGCTGGCACTCTACTCCCTTTTGGAATGACGTCGTGTCATGGCAAGTAGCAACACGTAAGATATTTCTTTAGGCGGAACGTGTAGTTTCTTCTCCAATCACGCGGCCTTGTTTCTGCGGGACGCTGAAATATTCTTTCCTGGAGTGTTCAATAGGGGAAGGCCGGTTAAAAATTAGCTAGCTAGTGAAACATTCCGATGTCATCGTGGGGGTTTCATTGAATCCAGCTAATAATTGCCTGTCTTAATCTATCTTACCTAGTGTTACTGGTTGTGCTAAGCTCAGTGTATTACTAGTACCACTTTGACGCGACCAATCCTCAAAACTCTTTCCAAATAAAAGTTTGACTAGCGTCGGTTGTTGATTATTCCCATTCTCTGATGTTTCCACGTAGCGAAGACACAAGGTTTTGACCCAACCACAAGAATCTTGCAGAAAAGAAACACGGGCTACGGGCTAATTAACCACCGGAAAAGAAACCTTACATTATTGCCCTGCACTTTACCACGTAAGACGAAGCTTGGGGACTTAATGCAGAACCCACTACACTTTATAAATCGATAGATTTGCATAATTGCATTCCATTTAGCCATCCCTTCACCTCTTAAAAGTTTTCAAAACAAATTAGGGAAAGCAACAGCCAAGCGCACCCGGATCCACAGTGGTTGCCGCCTCCGCTGAGCACCCACACATGCGCTGCCGGCCGCGCCCAGTCGGATCCGAATAAGATCCGCTGAGAAAGCCCGGAACCCCGCACCGGCGGGCGCGCGCCACGTGTCTGGTATTGCCCGCCGGCCGGCTCCGGGGCGCAACGCAGCGAGGCGGGGACACCTGTGCAGCCGGAATGCGAGTAAATATTTGGATCTCCCTCTCTCCCTCCCCCAGATTCGCTCGAGTGCGTCGCGTGGGTTGTGGTGGAAGGCCTTTTCCTGCACTACTATAGCTGAACATGTTGCTGTTGGAGAGCGGCGTCGAGGGCGAGGCAAAGGCCTGTGGCAATGATGGATGGGGCGGCCGGGCATTATGCATGGCGCCCACACCACACCGTCCCTCCCGAGCTGCCAACACATTCTAATTGATTAGCGCTCTTCATGCGACATGTGGTGGCACATGAGCGTTTCTAGCTCTCTTTCGTTACGAGTACATTATAACATGTGTGTGTGTATGTGTTTAGATTGTAGTGCTAAGAGTTTACCTTGTTGCAGGGAGTGCTACGTATGGCATGTGTTTTTATATATGCGCAACGTGACATTCTGTTAATAATCATTGCGGATGGTGGAAGAGCGCATGGTTGACCATGATCAAGTATTATTTATGCACAGACTCCACACTTCTGTAATTATCTGTGTTGACTCACCGCCTGCCCTGCTATATGTTCCCTGTATTATTCCTGCCGATGTATTATACTCTGTTCATACCATGAAGACCTGCGTTGGCACAGTAGTTGTGTGGATGGAACATGTGAGAGGGGGGACAGGGAGCATAGGGTGGTCAGGTGTTCAGGTCAGGACTAGTCAGGAATGCGGTGGGCATGCCTGCATGCGAGGTGCACGACGGGGCCTTGTAATGGAGCGAGGATCGCCTGTAGTCTGTAGAGTGGAATCCCCACGTACGCGGCACACGATGGATTAAAACTCACCACACCTCATGCATGCGATGCACCACCACATGCCATACCAAGGCACGCCGGTTGGCCACGAGCTGCTACTAGCGTGGGCACGGGGCGATGCCGGGCCCGGCGCGCGAACCGGCACCAGAGACATGGCCGCGCAGCACGACACGACCAAGCTGGCCAGCTGGGCGGGCGCGCGCGTGGCAGGCACATAACAGGAGGCAACGCGCGACCGCGGCGAGGTGGGGACGTACAGGCGCGGCGGCGCCGGCGCGCGCCCCAACCGTACCAAAAAATTGCCGAGGCAGTGTGCAGTGGGGAACGCACGCGGAACGTTACTACGTGACATGCACAGACGTACGAGTGACACGCCTGCATGCCGCATAGGCTTGAACGGGACCTCTGCTGATTGACCTGATTGCACGAACTATGCGCCCGTTTGGTTATAATTTTTTTTGACTGAAAAAGCTATAACCTAAATGGTTAGTTTTGAATCAGCCTTAACTAATAATGGTGATAGACTTTGCAGTGTAAATTCAGCTGTTTGGAAAAGCTGTATTTCTCTAGATTTTTGTAATGTACTGAAATTTCGGAGCTTATTTTTCAAAATATTATAAATGGTTTGAATCAATCTAAAGCCATATATTCACTTTTTTATAACCACAATAGCCTTTTTGAACAGCTAGCCAATAACAGTTTTATCAACAATCATAGTCCAACCAAACAAACTCTAATAATCAGCTGCCGTCACCATCACCAAATGACGAGCCACAATCTACCAAATTATCATCCCGATCTAAGAGCATGTTCAACGCTATAACATGGACTACTGCCTTGTAGCTCCATGTCGGAGGCAAGCTGCCATGGAGGAGAGAGGCAAAAAAAGTGTTAACTTGCAGAGGCAAGGTGTAGCTTGCAGAGAAACTAGTTGCTTCAGGGAGAGAGAGTGTGGTCCAGAGATATGGGATAGGGAGCAGTGAGAAGAGAGTGCACAGAAGGAAGGAGAAAGTGAATGAGTGGGGAGAGAAAGATGGGTCTACATACCTGACACAAAACCAGTGTTATATTGGACGGGTGTAGACTTGAACAGTGGATCCAACCATTTATGCATACGTGGATAGATAGAGCTAATAGTTGAAACAGTTTGTGTTGAACGTGCCCTAGTCAAGCTGCTCGCTTTCTAAGTTTCTAGAAGCGAATGCCCGGACAGAAGTAAAGAGCTGCCTTTTTTAAAACTCGATAAGCTTACGTGTATGTCCATGTAAGCGTGCAGGCTCTTCCTCCTCCTCTTCCTTCCAGTTAGTAGTACTAACTTAGACGTACGACCACTAAATAAACTGCTGTCGCATCAGATCATCATTTGGCCGTGGAAAAGCGTGAGATCAGCTGAGCTAATTAAGTGCGCTCGCAAGCACGTAAAAGAAAACGTACTTGCGCTGCGGCTGCTTGTTGCTTCATCTAACAGCAGGGCAGAATATGCTGTCGTATTGTCTGCATCGGCTCCTTCAGTTTCTATATATGCATAAATTGTTTATTGTTCATGTTTCGCCCTTGCTTCACTAGAAGAAATTGATATTGATATTTCTTTTTCTGCTTTTTTCGACTATTCTGTTTTAGCCGGAAACTAAGAACACATATGCCCACTTGTTGTTCTAGAAGGCAAAGGCGTCAAAGATGCACGAGTAGTCTAAAATTCAGTTGTACGCAGCGATGGTTGTAAAGAGTTTCAGTGGCGATATATAACTTTACATTTGAATATATTTTTTCAAGCTGCAGTCGAACAATGTCCTCCGTATGCATGCAACTTGATTGACTACATGCATTACGACGTCGACTTCAGAACTGCTCCAAGAATACTGCTCCGTCTCGCGTAGTTGATTGAACTTTGAACGCATATATGATGACTTCATCTAGGTGAAGGTAATGCTCCTAGTAGAAGATAACTCATACGGACCGGCATTTTTATATATTGACCAAATCATGCACCATTTCTTATTCAAAGACAAAAGAAATAGCATGCGCCGTTCTTCATCTTTATCTCTCTCTCTTTTGGGTACTCGGTGATGCAAACACGTCCTAAAAGGACGCGTTTATGCTCCACTTGTCCAAACCAAATATAGTTCCACCAAGCACAAATTTTCAGAAAAATCAAACTCACGTACAATAATTTACAAAATAATGCTCGCGCAGAATCGAAAGCATATACTATACTGTGGATTGAGTATAGTTTTGTCTTTCTAAATTGTACTTGATGATGCAAACACGTCCAAAATGAACGCTTTTATGCTAAGGCGCCTTTTTATTTTTCCAAACAAAATATAGTTGCACCAAGCACAAACTTTCATAAAATGGATACTCATGTGTATATTTTACAACTGATGAAGTTTGGACAGGATCGAAAGCATAAAGGGAGTACTAACTACTCTCTTTATACTGTAGACTAAGTACAATTTTCTATATTGAAGTACGAGCGTGGATTCGCTGTTTCGTGAGCATTGAACTCTCATTTACCCACGGTTGTTTTGAGATTCATACATTTTGTATCTTTACATTATATAGTATTGTACTATCAGTGATAAACTAATATGTATTTAATTTATACTAATTTATTTCTACGTATGCTAGGCATCTATCTATTACATCTATTATATATTAAAAATATAACAAGTTTATGAGGAAAAAAAAGAGTCATGCTAAAAAATCCCACAAAAAAGAAAAACATCTAGTTATTAATTTAGTGGACCATTTTTTTGTTAGTAGATACATCAAGACGTTGCCAGTGGTGATACACCCATAGAGGTGATTTTTGAAGAGGTAGAGCGGTTTGATTAGGAGATGGTAAAGCAGCCACGGAGGTTTACGTTCTCGCGAATGAGCTTAGTAGCACGTGGGTCCAAGAATAGAAGCTGGGCGCGGCAAGGGCGACATATAATGTCCGAGTTGATAGGTTTACTCAAAAGTGAGCTTGAGGATGATGAGAATGTTTGCTTCGTCGTTACCATTGATGAGATGAGCATACGACAGAGGGCAAGTAAGTAAGAAGGGTATGTGTGGAAGCATCTGGAGACATCATATTTAACTAATAGAATAAAACAGCTACAATATGACCAATGATGAAGCTTATATAGTAAAATAATACAAGATTTAGGTACACGCCATAAATCTTTAGATTTAATTCTCGATGGAGCTAGAAATTAGTACATGTCTTTTTTTTTCTATAGTAGGCTGTGGATCTTGATACTATCGGATTTAACTGCCACATGCCAAGGCCATTGCCTTTGCTGTACCAACACTAAAGAATGAAAAAAAGTAAAGATAATGGGAGAGAACAACACATATCAATAAATTAAATTTGGTAATAAAATAGTACTTTCAACTAAAAACCAATTTAATGAAATGTTTTCTAACAAACTTTAATCATGTTTTCTCGAGACGCGCTTTTAGCTACAAACTTTTCTATACTTTGAGTGACACATAAAAGCTAACATACCGGCAAATAGAATCAAATTACAGCTGGCGATCAGGGCGAATAACTACATGATAAACAATATCAAATATGACACCATGTAGTAAATCAAGTCGCGCAAACGCGCGAGTCACCCTATTAGTTAAAAATAAATTAACAACTACGTGATAGTCGAATCTAGACCGTATTAATCATATTCTAAACATAGCAATACTGTAAAATTAGATTTATTAAGATGTAAAATGATGGTATATTATAATAAGATGATAACAATATAGAATTCTAAATTAACTAGATCTCAAGGTGATATGGTCGACGAAAAGCGATCATATATTTTCGTCGTGAGTCTTTAAAAATCACGAGTATGCTGGTGTTCAAGTTAAATCATGTACTGGTCCTCTACGAAGAGCCAAACTGCTTTCTGACATGTGCCCGGCAATCTGAATCTAGTTAGTGCTCAGCTTACAGCTAAAAATAATGTTCTTCAGTTCAATTGTTTTTTATCTCTCTCCCAGGTGCTACATTTGCTGCCATATCAGGAAAAAGCTGTACCACTAGTACTGATGTTGTGATTGTTTCTCTTTTGAAGAGAAAGGTTTTATTACATACAGCCTAACACAATTCAAGTTCTGCAAAGTTTGATGAAAATAGAAGCAAAACCACGAACGGTGGACAACCGAATCAGAGAACTCATGAAGGAAGATCAAAATAAAAAGTATCTTGATGGCCGGAGGAACGCCGTCGTATGGTCGCTTTGAAGTGCGCCAGTTAATAGCACAGAGCTCTATCATTAAAACTTTTATCTGTTTACTTTTCTGTATCATAATCTTTCTACATTTCAGCTTCTATAAAGGCACCTAGTATTACGGTAAAGTGCCATATTTGAAGATGACATAATTCATATGAGACAAAAATTTGTTATAGAAAATTATATGGCTAGGGCACAATCAGATAGATCAACACATGGCTACTGCACCCACAAGTATCTGTGATCGCAACCCATGCCCTAAGCGAGCTAACCATCTCGCTAATATATTAGAGATGCTAGTGGGTGCAGGTAAGTTAAATGCAATTTTAACTACTCACCATACAAACCAGGCTACCTAACAAATAAAAAATAGGTGCTAAATAGTTTTCATCTATCATAGAAACAAGTTTTACTCTTCCTCCAGTTCCGCCTAAGTAAATTGTCTCGGTTAGAATCACCCACCTCTCAAGATACCACAAAAAAAATCTTAAGTTTAAGTGGCAGCCTAAGCTTCCACATATGCTTATGGTGGAATCGGCTCTGAACTAGACCAAAAATTAACTATTTTGATGAGGGCTGTCGGCGTACAAACGCCGGTATCGGTGGTCCGGATGAACCCCCTTTGGGATTCGGCCGGGGAGGCGCAAGAACAGAAACTACGTTGATCTTGAGTGGCATGGATGCTAGAATGGAGACTGTGATTTACCCAGGTTCAGGCCACCATCTTGGTGTAAAACCCTACGTCCTGCTTTTCGTGTATTTGAAAATATGCGGAAGGATTACAATGAACTAGCAGCACAAGTGCTCCTGTTCTTCTTCTTCTAGGGTTCGGATGTCTAGGGTTGTGTTCTCTAAAATGGAGTAGCCTCCTTTGCATGACCGCGGTTCTCCCCTTATATATCCGGAGATCACCACAATGGCCGAAAGGTAAAATATATTGCAATAATGCTTGTTGCTGACGAATAGTCGATGTAGCGGGGTAGCACCTGTCACGCCGCGGTTGGAATTTGGGTCGTCATGATGGGGTGGTGTCAGGAGGTGAAGACTTCCTGGGACGTCTCCTGACACGGGCCATGCTACAACTACCCAGGCCCCACAGACCAGGTGCAGAAGGCATGCGTATGGACGCGCGGCAGCGCACCCTCAAAGTCAAAAAGGTGTCAGACCTCTCCATCCCCTCCAAGACTGATAGCTGACAGGGCTTATCACTTGGGGGAAGGGAACCGGTCAGGACACCGCCTCTGGTCTGTAAGGACCTAGAACAGACAGGCCTGTCAGATGGGCATTAAGTGCGCCTGTCGGGCCACGTGGACTGAGAAAAAGGGCTCACATGGGGTGCTTGGGGCTCTCGGGATTAGGGGCCCCCGAGCACGCCCCTAGGCCGATCTACCGAGCGAGGCACTCGGCGCCCCGAGCGGTGGCCAAGTCACCTCGGGTGCTCGGGCCCGAGCACTTCTTCTTGGCTCGTCCCGACCAGGGGACAAGTTGCCTTGGGTGCTCGGGGTGATCCCCCGAGCACTTTTTCTCGGTTCGTCCTCGAGCGGGGGCCAAGTCGCCTTGGGTGCTCGGGAAGCACCCTTAAGGGACGACTCGGGGCACCCCTCGATTAGCCGACTGGGAATGGTGCTCGGGGTGGGCCCCCCCGAGCACCTCTTCTTAACTCCTTCGTCATTAGCGACACGGTGTCGAGTTGGTCCTTTGCCAGCGGTTTAGGGGACCCTGGTCCCGTATCGCCGACAAGGGCCCATAAGAAAAAGTCTCGTTTCATTAGACAAAGTGACTGGGGCGACGTGGGAAAAAGGGTCAGTCCATGCCATAAGTTTCGCTCCCACTGTAGCCCGCCTAAAAGAAATGTTTAAAGGTGTGTGAAAAAAAATTCTACCACCATGGCATACCCTTTCCTCGTCACATAATAGTGTGGTGTATTGTACTCGAAAGACCATGATTCCTAACCTTGATCTTCCCAGAATCTTATCTCTCAGCCATCCATATAGATCGAATCAACCTAACTGAAAAAAGCGGCCCTTGACTGTCATGAGTTCCGTATAAAATTGAGAATCACTGTAGCGGTATCCAGCTTGTGAGAGAGTTGTAGATCTTAGGTATTTGTTCCTTAAAATCTGCTTCCACGGACCATCTTGAAGGTGTATTTGTATGAGGATACTTCTAGGGAATTGCAGATTAAAAAGGAATCAAATCCAAGAATAATCCTACTATGTCATACTCCTAATCTTATTATTTTTCTTGTTCTCCCCAGCTAAGATTTCTTAGCTGTCATTGATGTGTATGCCCCTGATAGACCTACAACTGGAGCTGTCATGTCAGCTTAAGAAGCTAGCGAGAGAAAAGGATGTTTGGACAGAATCGTAAGGATTGCACATCATCTTGCCTTTGGCCGCGACATGGCACTGTTAAATTATTGTTGCATGAGAAAGCTAAGATTTTCGGGCGCCTTAAACTGAAACCATTTGGTTGTATCAGATAAGTCTCTGCGGTAGTTGGGATGACAAGATGTTTCTCGAGATAGCGATCTCGTTTTGAAATACGATGTGCCATTTCTGTGATGAGCTCGTGTACCGGATTAGGTCGTAGTCGTATGTGCAATTCAGTTTTTATTGGTACCGAGATCGCTTCAATTATTCGGCTAGCTTTATTTTGTCGGTGTCAAGACTTAGTTTGGGGAAACTAGAGATGTAATATATTGTAATGGTCATCTGTCAGATATGAGTACATGACCCATGGATGGTAAGCTCGCAATGATGTATCACATCTGAACCTCTGTTGAATATATTTTGTTAGCTCTCATCAGTCTCATTTGATGTTACTTTCAGTATACAGAATTCATGTAAATTTTCTGTTTCCAGAAAGGATTTTTCGAGAAGCATCTGCATTTCACTATATAAGAAATATAGTTGACCAGATAATTAAAGAACATCGGCCAAAATCATGAATACAAAGAGCTCAAACCACCTAGCTAAATTAGAACCGGACTTACAAGTGAGATCTAAGATAAACTAGGTGTAGACCGTGGGAGCTAAGAGTGGTATGATAATAAAAAATATGAGAAAAAGGCAGGATGCTGTTTTGTGTGAACAGAAACGATCCTTTCAGGCGAGCAAGCTCATGCACCAATCCAAGCGAACCTAAATGGTACTATTCAACGATCAACATTCCAAAGCCAAAAACCTCTTTTTGGACAAAATAATAGCAGACAGAAACAGCACACGTACTGTAGTAGTAGTACGTACTGCACTATTCCTTAGCAAATACACAGCGAACACTTTGGGACGTTAACCAACGCACTACAACATAAACATATTTTGCATCATTTCCATGTTTAGCTAATTAATCAATCTCCAATACGCGGAATCACATCACAGTTTGGAGTGGACGGGGGATCATGAACAGCGCGTGTGACAGGAATGAGCACACGAATATGTACAAATCTTTAGCTCTAAAGAAAAGGGGGAAAAGAGAAGGCGAGCAGATACAGGAGCTCGCATGACGTAGTTTAGCTGTTAGGGAAGCAACACCTGTGCTTCCCTCTCTCGGTTGTTGGGCAGTAGGTGATGCTCGTGTCATGACCAAGACACATCAAAATTAATCGGATTAGTCCTGGGGGAGTGAAGAGGTGACAGCATTGTGGAAAGCTCATCGCCGGCAACTGAAGTGACAGGTCTCGCTCTGCAGCCTGCCTGCGTGTGCCGTGCGCTTTGACTGCAGCGCTGGGAGTGGCTCTCTCGGCCAGTCTCTGGGATCTTTCCATGGAGCAGAGTCTGCATGGGAAATGTGATGCTCTTTTGTAGTGCCTGAACTTTTCCCTGAACTCGTGGTGATGGTGGTAGTCTCCATCGATCCACCTCCATGGGACCGCGAATTCTGAACCAGTTGTATCGTGTCAAGTAAAGCATGGATGCTTTGTGTTTTGTGTGACGAAAAGGCGCAAAAGTTGCCGATACTAACAGTATTATCAGGAGTAGCTAGCTGTCGTTCAGCCTATCTGTCTCGTCGTCGTCGCTTTGGCTCTCTCTTTCAAAATTTGTCAGGTCTTGTATCACTTCTGCGGTTCTACCGACTGCCCTTTTTCATCTTTTGATTTTCAGGTACGTAGATAGCATAGGAGTATGGCGAGCGTGCAGACAGATTCTATTGTCGGCCGGATGCTTCTCAGCTGCCCATCTCGGGTTGCAAAGTAGCTAGCAAGATGTGTGTGGCACTGTGTATTGCTCAGTCTGTTCTCCAAAGTCATCCACAAGTCACCTCTTCTCAATTATCACTTCGAAATGCATGGTACCACAGTACTAGAGTATGCTAGACTACGACGGCGGCAGATCGTGTGACTGCGTCAGAAAGCAACTCTAAACCAACCAAATGCTTCCGTTCCTTCGATATCATATGGCTCGAGCCAAAGTACTAGCGAGTATTTAACTTAGGATGCTCGAAATTCTTAACAAGGATAACAAAGAGTACGGCTGATGATTTTACAAGGGATTTTTCTTGAATATAGGCAAAAGATTTGCCTTTCATTAATTAAGAAGATTGTTTGATACATAACCGGTTATACAGGTCAAAACAAAGTCTACTCTCGCAACAAAAAGGTACCTAAGTGTTTCGCCCCTGCTATCACCCAAGTACGGGCTTCTGTTCTTATCCGGGCAAAGATAGTCGATGGTAAGGTTGATTTGTACTAAAAGATCCTCGCATTCCGCTCGTTCCAAAATTTCTCAGGTAACGAGCATGATTAGAGATGCCATTGCCTTGCGACTCCCACCGTGATCATGCACCGTGTTGATCCACCATTGCTTCACCGTATCTGCACCTTGCCATGAATTCAAGTGAAGATGCGTAGCCCCAATCCAGTCTCGAACCATGTTCCAAATGCGGATGGTATACCGGCATTTGAAAAGAATGTGAGCCGCCGTCTCAGGAAGCTGCCTGCATAGGGGGCAAAGCCCGCAGTTGGGCCATCCACGACGCTCCAACCAGTCATTGGTCCACACCCGGTTGTTGATGATAAGCCAAGCGAATAATTTACATTTTGGCGGCGCCCAAACTTTTCAGATAGTGTTTTGCATTCACGTGGTGATGGCTCCTAGAAATTGCGCCTTGTAGGCAGACAACGCGGAATATTGGTCATTTGTCGATAACTTCCATTGGATGGAGTCGGGGGAGTCCAGGTCTAGGTGCACCTGGGACACCCGGCACCAGAGGGTGAGGAATTGCTGGATTTGCTCAGTGGAAATCCCGCTGCAAGTATCTATTGCCTGACCCACGCGTCTTGATGAAAGGCTTTTTTGACGCACCATTTATTTTTCCTTAAGGTGGCATGAATCATGGGTGCGATGTCTCTCGGCCTCTCCCCAGCTAGCCACGCCGCGTCCCAGAAGCTAGCTTTGTCCCCATTTTCGACGGTGATGGTGGTGGCCGCATAGAAAAGATTCATGTTCGTACCGTCGCATGGGGTGCTTATCTCCACCCATGTTCTTCCCGGTTCTGCCATTCAAATCATGGCTAGCATAGTCTCAGAGCACGTGCGAATTTATCGAGATGGAGGATGTGGCGTCCCCGGTTTTAAGGCCGGGAACTCCCTCGTGATTACTGTATCGGTCCCTGGATCAGTAGCCGATACACACGAGTTAACCTGTATATCATTGTCATACTTGCGTAAACAATTAAATAGACCGTTAAGGTCGGAAGTCTGATACCTGTAGCCCAACGGCCATAAATCTGCAGCGGAATTTCAACGGTGAGGTGGCCCATCAGTATGCCGTACCCGACAGGCAACTGACTGGGGTTACGCCCTAGCTTTCGCGATCGTAAGCTTATCCTCGGATATTGCTGTCTTCTTCGTCTGGCCAAATCAACAAGCCAGGTGAGTACATGGAATGTACTCGCAAGCTATTCCCACAGGAGGAAATATACGGCAATATTTCATGCAAGGAATAGTTCAAGGGATAGCTCTACCCTAAGTTGCAATTGTGCGGAAATGTAAGTTCTTGTTCGAAATACAGAATAGTAGATTCAAAAGCATTTTCAAAATCAAATTCGTCTCTGTCGAGACAGCATTCGGTGCTGGACAATCCAGCAGAACAATCGTCGACTAGAGGCCGGTAGCTCCGCCTACCGCCTCGAACAGTCCTTACAACCTACCCGCGCTGCCTCCACGCGGCCCGGGCTAGGTTTCCTCTTCCGCAGTTCCTCGCTACCAGACTGTAGCTTAAACTGCTCACTGTGGACACATCATGCCCACATCCTTAATCCCATTCCCCAGCTTTCACAAACAAAACTTTGTCTAACCAGTGTGTGGCCTTACCAGTTCGTGTCCATGACCGAGGACGCGGCTATTCGAATAGTTTTAACCCTCTGCAGAGGTGGTACGGCTTTACCCACAAGATGTAAGTCACCCTGGGTATACTTCGCGACGTATACTGATAGGGATATTACAACGAGACCCTTCTCCCGTGTTCACACCAGAGCCGGATTCGCTAGGAGGACTACCCAACCTTTTACATCTCGGATGCCAAAAGTGGGACTCTCCCCCTTTGTGTCGGACCATGTTCCACGTACCTTGTAAGACCCTACTGAGCTTTACCCCCACGATAAAGTGAGACCCACGAAGAGCTTTTCCCCTATGCAGTCCCGTGGAGATCCTCTAGGGATCCCCGGATCCACTAGCACTTCACCCTAACTTCCCACGGCTCCGGGCTCTGGCATTAGACGGGGTACCAGGTCCAGTCCTTCCCATAAAGGACATGTGGACGTACGGTGGGGGAACTGATTCAGCGGCACTTAGGTTCGGTCCTTAACTGATTCGAGCAGGACTCCTTATCCAACCATCTCCTCGGGTAGCAACCGGCTACCCGGCCATTTCATTCCTCATGTAGCGACCGGCTACTCAACCACCTTCAAACTCCCTTAGCATTCCTGCCCGAATCCCAATCCTCCATCACTTTTCTTTGGGATTTTAGCAAACCTTTCATTTTAAAAGATTCCCTCGGAATGTATAACAAACCGAGGGTTTTGATCCCAACCCATCGTATCGATAAAACTTAGTTTTCACTACAGCAGGGCTAAGCGGGGCTATCGCCTATACTCCTAATTAAATTGCCGATCGTCCAATGATCAGCATTTAATACTAAGGTTACAAGGATACGGTTTATCGGGCCTAAGCCATGCATCTAATAGGAATAACTAGATCCACATAAAATAATAATTTTAATCATATAGCATGCAATTTCATAAACAAAATAATTAACTTCACAAATATAGGATTTCAACATGGTCAAGGTGGGAATGCTTGCCTGGCAAGACTGGCCGAGTCTCGAGCCTGAACTTTTGTACGACAGTCGTCCAAAACTCCTCGTGCGGTTTCGCAGCGTCGGAGCTACACGTTACAAGACGTCGAGTAAATTACGGAGCGAGACGAATTCCAAATAACACCAAAAGAAACAATTGGAACACCCAATTACACCCTTTTAGCGGGTTAGGTTAGCTATCGACTTTGAAAAGTCAATTGGGGGGGGGTGGACGCAGATGCTCCCAGGGTACTACACGCGAGTGATCACCAGAGGGGGGGGGGTACTAACACGTTAGGGTTTACTTTGGTTTTTAATGTACTGCGCGGATGACTTGCCTCAACCCACATTAGGGACCGGATTCAGTGGATTATCTTAATACATGTTTATTTAAAAGATTTTAGGATCATTCAAGACTTTAGTTTCTTTTTCAGATTCAATATTTAAGTCCTTAGAGGTGTACTGGTGTCAACGATTGCGTGTGTGTTTATACGAACCCTAACTAGCGGTGTTTCTGGAGTTGGTCCTAGCTTACAAAAGCAATAAACTACCCTAGTTGCTTGATAATACACCGGTGGATCGCATGAAATGAGGATGCCCTAGACTTTTAGAAGGTTCATGCCATGGGAACAGGATAGCGACAGCTTGATCTTAAGCCAAGGGAAGAGATTCCTTCCTGAGGGAGTTCGCATAGAATGACGGTCTGATCGGTTAGGGTCTTAAATATTTTTAAAACATCAATCAGGGTTACTTTCATTAAAAGAAAGAATATCTACTGGTTATCCTAAGTTATTCGGGTATTCTGATCAGGGCGGGACATTTGTTTTGGGGTTTCTTGAAAAGAACATGGCTTTATACGGTATATGTTAACTTAAATGAAGTAATAGCCCTAAGTTCAACCTTAGTGATTATACTATATAAAGACTTTAAAATTTAAAACTCTCTGGAAACGAAAACTCCAATTAAATCTAGAGATTTTAGAACCCGGAAGTCTTCCTCCAGAACGGATCAATTGGCTGCCGAACCGTTTGAACTGGTTTATTCTGGTTCTGAATTTAGGGCTAACCGGTGCTCAAAACCTATCTACGCGTCTGCTGGACTCAAATGCGCTTTGCAGTAGAGATAGCGTACCCGAACAAAGGCGCGGCCACAGAGCGCAGTCGTGGGCCAACTGGGCCGTTCGACCCACACGTATATAGCTTACCCGCTCGGCCGCTTGCTGTTCCGACAGCGGAACCAGAGTTAACACCGGCGGCGGCAGTTGGAGGCGCTGGCAGTTGGAGCTGCCGGTGGTTAGGGTTGTCGGCCGGCGGGTCAGCAGTCAGCAACACCGAGGCTTCCCGGCGGCGGCGGATCGGCTTCCGTTGGCGTTGAGCGGCGGGTGTGGATTCGTTCTGGTTGTGGCCTGCGGCGACGGTGGGGGCTGCTTGAAGGTGGGCGCTGGTCGGAGCGGACGCAGAAACGGCGGGCTCCCGAAGCTAGCGGATGGCGACGGCGCTTACGGGGCAGGCGGCGCTGCGGTCCAGGCGGGGCGGATCTGAGGCTCACCCGTGCGGACTTGCTGGTGCTCGGGCTCAGCGGCAGAGAAGCGTGCGGCCGTGGAGAAGCTTCAGGGAGGGATGGTGGCAGGAAGGAGTTCGGCCTGCTCACTTTGGGGTTGCTCGGAGCTGGCCTTGAAGCTGATTCGAGAAGCTCGGATTTGGTGGGAACAGGGAGGGAAATGGAAGCTGGGTTGAAGCTCTGCTGATGGGGAAGAAATGGGGTGCACCCGGGTTAGAGAAGCTCGGCTGTTGGGGAGCCGAGGGAAGCTTGGAGCTTTGAAGGGCGAGGAGCAACTGCGGCGCTCGTGGGTAGCTGTGCGGCACCGAGGACGAGGCGGCGGCGTGTCGACGGGCATTGCGGGGCGCCTGCCGTTCTCCCCTGGTGAGCTGGCGCTGAACAGAGCTCGGGAGGGATTCCAAGGAGATCGTGGCAAGCTCCGGCGGGATGGGCAGCGCTGAAACGACGAACGGCGCGGGGTTGTCAGCGGTTGACCTGCTGATGCCGATGTTGATGCGTGCTGGAGCTTGTCCATGCGTGGCCTGTGCGCGCTTTGACCGGCATGCAGTGGCGTGGGCATGTCCCAGCGTTTTTCTGCTATGTCACCTCAGGTCACAGGTCGGGAGGGTGAGGTGTTCGAGGTTTCTGAGAGTTAGGCACCGAGTACTTTTGCCCTGGTCAGGTGTCTTTGGCTGCTAGCGTGTGTCAAGTGCTGAGATTCCTTGAGGCTGATGGGGTGTGATAATGCCACAGCAATTGGTGGAGCTAGGTGGGCTGGAGTATGAAAGAGAAGCTCCGTGCTTGGTTTTGGCCCCAGCTATTAGAGTTAGCTTTTCAGTTTATGCGAAGGAATTAGTTCAGCCACGGTGTTCGATACGAACCATTTTCGTACTGAACCTGTCCATATTTTCGTATATTTGAGGTCCTGAATGCGTGGAGGCTGTTGTGTAAATTTATCGGAATTTTCCGAAACATATTTATAGTGGATACAGTTCACACATGATCTTGCCCTAAAGTTTGTTAATTCCATTTCTTACATTTTTGAACTGGGCATTCTTATTTTATTCCACATTTGGGTTGAATAAGATATAAGGTAGTTCCATGGGTTTGTTCATGATTTTTATAGATGTCGAGGATGGCCAGGTCTCGCGATTAGGGTTTCGATGGAAATAGGGATTAAATGGGAAGGGATGGTCATGTCAAGGGCTAGAGTTTTTCCGGTGCGGCAAGGGTCGGAGGAAGCATGGAAACACTCTGGAATGTCAGTGCCTTGATTCTGGGACATTTGGTTCCATGGTGTCGTAAGCGGCTTAGGGTTTACCGCTTGTGTGTGATGTCAGGGTTTACTCGGATTAAGGTTTGGTCGAGAGAGGTGCGTGGGCGTAACGGGGTTGGTACAACGGATGCATGTGAAATTAAGAGCGTGTCGGTCCTATTGGGTCTGTGTTGACATTTACGTTTTCGAGTATCTGAACGTTTTAGGGTTTGGCCGTTTTGTCGCAACGATGAAAAGGGCGTAGGGTTTTGCGTACATGTAGGCTAGGGTTTGCCGAGACGGATCGACTTTAGGGTGTGGTGATAACAAAAGTTACCAACCGCTGTAGAGTTACTGCCAGGTAAAGTTTTAGGTTCCCTGGGTCAGGGGAGATATTGATGGGGCACTAGAGTTTAAATAGGAGCATATCACCTCGGTTCGGGTCTTTTGATCGTGAGTCGTGTTTAGGGGTTTTATCATTCGTCGAGCAGGACGATATCAGGGTTTTGGGTGCATAGGGTATATGGGTTTATGTCGGGTACTAGTCCTAATTAGGATGCGCATGCTTTCTTCTTTAGCGCAAAAAGTTTTTGTAAGCCCTAATTTTCGGGTTTTAGAAATTCGGGATGTGACAGAGGATGTCGAGGCCCCCGAGGGTTGTTGGCCGACAGACCTTTTCCCAGTTGACTTTACATTTGCCCCCCTGAAGCTTTATTTGTTCCGGTCCACAGGAAGGCTCATCGTGTCTTGTCACTGTTTTTTCTGATTTGAGGGGGGACGCCAAGCGGTGTGAGGTGATATACCGCTTGCGATGTGAGGACTGCTTTCACGAGTGTGGCGCGACCTGCCGCCGTGAGGTATTTGCCCTGCCAAGCTTCTAACTTTGCTACAATTTTGTCATGCAAGTGTTGGAAATTGTTGCTTTTAAGCTTTTTGACGGATAGCGGCAGCCCCAGATATCGTAGCGGGAAGTTTTCCCTTGTCGCCGGAAAGGTGCACAGGATGTCTTGGAGATCAAATCCTTGGCACTGAATGGGGGCCACTAGGCTTTTCTGGAAGTTCATTGTCAATCCTGTTACATCACCAAAATGGTTCAAGATCTGTGTAAGAGTTTCGATGTCTTCTTTGATCGGCGCCACAAAAACCGCCGCGTCGTCCACATATAGGGAGGTCCTAACTTGGGCACCTCTTTCTTGCAGCCGGTGCAGGGAACCTTGTTCGGTAGCCATGTCAAGCAGCCGTTGCAACGGACCAATGGCCATGATAAAAAGCATCGGCGATAGGGGGTCCCCTTATCGCAGGGCGCGCCCATGTTTGATGGGTTCCCCAGATACTCCGTTGAGGAGGATCCTAGAGGAGGATGTGGTGAGGAGCGCTGCGATCCATCCACGAAAGCGAGATGGGAACCCCCTTCTCTGGAGGAGGTTTAGCATATAATCCCATCTAGCCGAGTCAAACGCCTTCTTGATGTCAAGTTTGAAAAGGAGGGTTGGTTTTTTGTTACGGTGCAGCTTTCGGGCTAAGTTTCTGACGTACATGAAGTTATCATGTATACTTCTAGTTTTGATGAAGGCACTCTGCGAGGGTGAGATCAAGGTGTTCATAAAGGGGGGCCAACCTTGAAGCTAATACCTTGGCCACAACCTTTGCAATAGCATGAATAAAACAAATCGGCCTGAAGTCTAAGATTTCTTCCGCACCTTCTTTCTTTGGCAAGAGCACAATATTTGCCGTATTTAACCAATGGAAATTTGTTGTCTGAAGTTGGGAAAAAAGATGCACCACATTCATTACCTCCACGCGAATGGTGTCCCAGCAAGATTTGAAAAAAGCCCCTGTGAATCCATCCAGTCCCGGCGCTTTGTCACTCGGCATTAGCATAATGGCTTCTTTTACCTCCTCCTCGGAGAATGGAGTATCAATGCCCATCAGGTCACAGTGAGCGAAATCTAACACTTACCAATTAAAATCCCAATTCCTTGGAGGCCCCTTCCTGATTGCTATTGTGAAGTGTTGTTGGACAATGTTCTCTTTTTCCTCATGCTCCGTGACCCACCCGTTGTTGTGGCTAAGTCTATGGATGAAGTTTTTCCTTCTGCTCACATTTACCTTCATATGAAAAAACTTTGTGTTGGCGTCACCTTCTTTTAAGTTCTTAATTCTTGCACATTGCTTTTTCCTGGAGCGCTCTAAGATTGACAGACCAATTACCCTCCTCTTTAATCTAGTACGGATGTCTCTTTCTTCAGGGGAGAGCTGCCGATGCTCCATTGCAACGTCAAGGCGTAGGATGATCTCCAGGGCCATGTGAAGCTGTATCTTGGTATTTGCGAAAATGTTCCTACTCCAGTTTCTTAATTTGTTGCCGACATTCTTCAATTTGTGGTAGAGGATTTGGCATGGCTCTTAGTGGTTTGAGTCCTCGTGCCAGACGTCCTGAACCGCCTGCTGGAAACCCGGCATGTTTATCCAAAAAATCTTGAAGCGGAAGTGTCGAGGTCGACGTGGTCCTTGGTCGCTGGCAAGAAGGAGTGGGCAGTGGTCAGATAAGGAGGAGGACAACGCGTGCAGCACGTGGTTGTTGAAAGCAAGATCCCATTCATCGTTGCAAAAAAAAACTATCGAGTTTGCTCAGCGTCGGCGTTTCTCATTCGTTGCTCTATGTGTATTTTTCTATTTTGTAGATGGATCTCCTTAAGTTCACAATTATGGAGAGTTGTTCGAAAGCGGTTGAGCCTACTCATGTTGACATTGTTGTTATTCTTATCTCTGGCCCTATATATTTAGTTAAAATCCCTTAGAACAAGCCATTTCTCTCCCGGTCCTGTTTTTTGGTTAGAGAGTTATGTAAGGAACTCATCCTTTAAGTTGTAGGCTGTTGGCCTATAGATAGAAGTTACTTTGAATATAGCACCTTGGTTGATTACGCGAATTATTGCCGATAGGCAAAAAGTGTCGATGTGAATGTTTGAGACTTGTAGAACATTCTAACCTCATAGCATGTCGATTCCACCATCTACACCCTACAACGGATTTTGATAACTCGGAAGTATAAAGTCATTTTCTGACAGCCTGACACATCTTCCAGAAACGTTGGAACAGCCTGCCGCCTGCGTCAGGTAGTTGGCTCTGGCAAGAGTACAGAGGCCATACGGATAGGCGACATCGCCGACATGGATAGAGATTAGTGAGACCTTGCTTTCGAATGCACGACTCGTACGCTCGCGCCCATGTTGTCTTGCGCCCGTGGCCACAGCACCTCGAACGTCTCGGCCCATGCCTCGTCTAGCTTCGTGATGAAACAGGGCGTCGAGAGGAACAGCCGAACAGGCAAGGCGATCCCCATCTCGGTTATCCACTCGATCCAGTCTATGCATGCAAGACAAGCCGATCAGGTTCAAAGTTAGCAGCACAGAAAGGTGCACCATTTTTTTTTCGAAACAGCAAAAGGTGCCTCGCAAAGAAAAAGAAACGGCGAAAGGTGCACCATTGAGGGACGTGTTCACCATCTACAGCATTTACAGAAGAAAAAGGATCAAAATCTTCACCGGTAGATCATGTAGCTCCTTCTCCCTGCTCCTACAGCAGCCTAGCTTAAACTCGACGAGCAGAACCAATGTTTTTAAGAAAGGGGTAGCAGAAGCTCTGCCCGTTGAAGTCGGGCTTTAATTTGCACTGACCATCTTCTGAGGCACAAAACTCTTGACCTAGGGCAACCGATTCGTCACGTGGCGTTCCAGCATCACCTGCGCATTAACATTGCACGAGCACGCCGCGTCTGTTTCGCCGGCGTTGCCCGCTGTATTTTAGGGTGCGTTTGGTTCGTGGGCAAGGTAGGATGGGATATGGCCATCCAATTTTTTCTGGATGGGATGATCCCGTCTGGTGTTTGGTTGAGAGGATTGAGAAGTGGATGGGATGGCCCCGTCTGGTGTTTGGTAAATGGGATGGATCTAAAACTGGATGAGCAACTGACATGCGGGGTCCACATGTCATTGACAGGGGTCAATCTTTTCCCTAACCTCCCTCCCTCTCTCTCTTCATCCTCTCTCTCTCTCTCACCGGCAGGGCGCTCGGGCGGTGCAGCCGAGCTTGGGGCGGGGGCCGGCGGGCCGGCGGGGCTGCAGCGGAGCTCGGGCCGGAAGCCGGCGGGGCCGGGCGAGGCCGGGGCCGGCAGGGCCGAGGCGGGAGAGCGCCGAGGTCGGGCGGGGGCCGGGCGGGGCCGAGGCGGAGAGCGCCGAGGTCGGGCGGGGCGGACCGAGCTCGGGGGCGGCGGGACCGAGCTCGGGCGGGCGGGCGGCGGACCGAGCTCGAGTGGGCGGCGGAGCTCGGGCGGAGCTCGGGCGGAGCTCGCGCGGCCGGCGGAGAGCGGCAGGGCGGAGGCGGAGATCGGGCGGGGAGCGGCCGGCGGAGAGCGGCCGGCGCGGAGGCGGAGATCGGGCGGGGAGCGGCCGGCGCGGAGGCGGAGCACGCTCGGGCGGCCGGGGCGGACGAGCTCATCCAGGTTTTTTGCCCGTACAACTCCATCCAGCATCTCAGAGGAATATTCCCTTGGGTGGATATCCCCATCCATCTCCATCCATGCAACCAAACACGGGATATCCACCCAAAAATGGGATGGGATGGCTCCATCCCACCTCATCCATGGAACCAAACGGACCCTTAGCGGCCCGTGCGGGAAGCCCCGCTCACTTTGAACAGCCAGAATCCAGTAAACCTGACAAAATCCTGGGATGGGTGACGCCAGATGGCTAAGCCCGGAACGGCCTAGCACAACTAAATCGTACAGTATCTAGCTGGGCCTTATCCGATTTGTGCTCATACGTCGCGTCAAGAGCCAGACGCATTACATTTTGTCAACCTTAAGAAATTAGGCCCAATCATGGCCTGAGCGAGATATGGCCTAGAGAATAGTAGTATTCATGTAGAACATCACAGAAATTTGAACTTTGCAATTATTCCTACTACTGCTAGTTTAGGTCCTCTCTCATTCAAATAAATTTCAAATGATTTTTGGAGGATTCTTATCCTTAAGAATCGCTCCATGTGGGTTATTTAATTGTAGAATTGTAATCCGTATGCATTTTTCTTAAGGATTAATTTATACTATATTTTATAGCGAAATTTGTATTGAATCCAATCTATTTCAAAGATTTATATGTTTTTTCTATGTGAAATGAAATTACTCCCCTTTCCATTACTTACATAACCAAAATACCAAGTTCTTACGGATAGAAGGAGGTTGGAAAGAAAAGAGCGAGTTCGGCGCACTATCAAGACACCTACCACTCGTTATTGATTCGAACAACGAGCTACAGGGCAAAAACCTGATAGCACCTTTTACAGTATAAACTGAAAGTCCACAACTATAGTATTACATAAAAATAGAAACATCTAGGTAAACAAAGATAAAGAAAGCAATGATCCCCATCATAATCTTCAAATCTGGGTAGCAAATGACCAGTGAAGATACTCGCAGATGTATTGTCAGCATCTTGACTTGGCCCACCAGTTCCCTTCAGCAAAGTGATAGTCTTCTGCATCAGCATCTCAGCCCCAGCCTTCAAAATCCCTTTATACTCATCTTTAAGCAGACATGTCCGGTACATAAAAAAGGAGCACACCACAAACACAACCTTAAAAGGTGATTTAATCACTTTGCGATCAAAGCAAGCCTTGTTACAACATGGCAATAGTGTAAAATATATCACCATAAGGAAGAAACTTATGCATCCAAGCATAGGATTGACATAGAAAAGTGCTATCTCAAATAAAGAACCAATAACCCTTCACATCACTCGTGTCACACTACAAGTAGAAAACAAGTGTTCCTGATTTTCATACTGGTCACTAGAAGCACAAAGAGGGGACCGAAGTCAATGCCGTTTCACCATGTTATCTTTTCTATGAATGGCATTTTGAAACCGCATTGGCTATTTCTCAGGCAACTGAAATTTTGCAAATCTCAGTCGATTCGGCAGCGACGGCGAGAGATTAGGTCGCCGAGCCGGAGCCCGGCGACGACGCGGAGCGGCGGCGTCGTGCGGAGGCGAGACGGAGTCACCGGCGCCGCGTGGTTAGCGTCACCGAGCCGGAGCTCGGAGACGACGCGGAGCGGCGGGGCCGTGCGGAGACGAGGCGGAACCACCGGGAGCCGCTGGGTTAGGGTTAGCGAGCCGGAGCCCGACGACGACGCGGAGCGGCGGCGCCGTGCGGAGGCGAGGCGGAATCACCGGGAGCCGCCGGGTTAGGGTTAGGGTGGGGGGTGTCGCCGGAGCCGGAGTTGAAGGGCGCCGTCCACTGGGGTTTAGAGGGAGGCCTGATCCGGCAGCGGCGGCCACCGGGCAGAGCGTCAGGGAGGCGGAGGTGGTCGGGAGAGAGAGAGCGAGGCGAAGGTGGTCGGGAGGAAGAAGACGATCGGGAGCGGCCGGAGGAAGAAGACGATGCGATGGCTGTTGGATCTCGATCCAACGGCCCAAAACAATCGACTGAGATTTTAAAAAAATTCAGTCATCTGAGCATTAGACGGTCCCTTTTGAAACACTTGCCACAAGAAAATTTGTATCTTAAGAGGGATTTTTGATTTCCAGATCCACTTGAAGTGAGACCTATAAGTGTTTCTCCCCGGCCACTGATAAACAGATTTGGTTGTGAACACACTGGATTTACCAACGGATCACGAAATACTATCAACCGGCACATGATTTTCCCAAGATTCAGCCATTTGGCATATAGCCAACGAATGTTCATTTAGAGGGGGATGAAGCCTTCTTCTAAAAGTAATGTGTGTAGGAGAGGTAAGAAAATCTGTAAGTAAGATATCCTGTTGATTACAAACCTCAAATGAAAGAGGATAAATCTCACACAAAGGAGAGTGTGTAGCCCAGGGGTCCTTCCACAATTTAGTAATACTACCATCTCCCACAGTGAGCTTCCTACGAACATAATAAACAGGTTTATCCTTGAGCAAGGATTTCCAACAGGGTGAATCACAAACTTTGCAGGTCACATATGCCAGTGTTATGAGCCAGATATTTAGGCCTAATAATATCCTGCCACAACCTATTTTCAGTTTCAAGCTTCCATGACCATTTGCATAGCAAGCTCATGTTCTATTTCCTCAAATATTTTAACACCCAGGCCACCTTTTTTCTTAGACTTACATATCCTAGGCCATTTAGCCAAGTGGTACTTTTTCTTGTTACCAGTACCTTGCCAAGAACTTTCTTCTACATTTATCATGTTTCTCCAGTAAAGTGGTATAAAAGTAAAACATGGACATATGATTTGTGGGCAGGTTGGATAAGTAAGCATTTAAAAGAACCAATCACACATCGAAATCGATGAGGAAGCTGCCCGCCGAGGAGGATGCGGCGCTGAGGATAGAGATGACGTTTGAGACCACACACGCGTAGGATCTCGTATCACTGATGATCGCCCTCGGCCACCAGCCGAACGATCCCTCTCTTGGTAGACTAATCCTAGCTTCCTCCCAAAAGTGGCGAAACAGTTGCTCTAGATCTGGAATAAAGTGCGACGAAGGGAGAGAGGAAGAGTTGCAGGGGGTAGTTGTAGGTTTACCTGGACACCACCATGGGCCGGTATTGTAGATCGTGGGCCTCCAGGGGCCAGTTCGAACTGTTGGGAAAGCTCGAAGCCCGTTCTTCCGCCCGAAACGTGCCGCGGAGCCCTAGAGCTGTGCCCAGGATCCCCGCCTCCGACGACCACAGTGGCACAGTGGAATTGGCGGTGTATGCATGTTGCGGCGGCGCAGCCCTAACGGCCACCGGCGACCTGCGGTCCGCTGAACCATCGCCTGTCAATCTGCACACCGCTCGAACCCGTCGCTCAATGTCGCCCATTCATCAGCTTCGGGGCGAGAGGGAGCTGATGGTGGCGGTGGAGATGACTAGCGAGGTAACGGAGGGGAATGGGAGGGAGAGGAGGGCGAGACGAGCTGAACCATCGCGCCTTTCTTCAACTGTCCATTTTTCTCGCTGGATTGGCTTGTGCGTTTGCTGGAACTGGAACTGGATGCGTTGTATACATTTTTCTCGCCGGCACGACAAAACATGGCACTTTTCTAACAATGTTCCGATCGCTAGCATGTGTTAGATCAAAGGCAAGAGGCATCGATACCCTCGTTTTTGTTTTCTATTTCTGAATTTTGAGAATATAAAAAATAGAAAAAGATCATACTTCTTCTTTTTTTCTTTGTGGGTTTAGGCCCACCTGAACGATGGAAACCTTAGACAAACACGTGCAGAGTTGCACACGCAGTTTCCCTGGTAAAGAGGACAAGAAATGCAAGGACAAACAAAATTAAGTTACCTTTCTACCTAAGCATAACGAGAGGCTTCCGCGGACGATCTTTTTCTACAACTCGAGGCGTGCCGCATATCGTCCACACGTTCGCGAAGGCACACGCGGAACGAGTGAACGACGGACGTCTCGAGCGCGTTCATCGCGAACGCGGCGGGGAGATCCCATTTCAGCTGTTCCGTAGTCCTTTTTCTGCCACCGAAGCGACACGTCGGCACGGCGTAGCAGGCATACACCACGCACCAACGGCCGAGCGGCACACGTCCTCGTAGCCGAAGGATACCGCGCCACGGTGGCGACAGCCTCGGCGCCACTTGCCACTGCGACAATGGTTCGAGGGCGTGGGGCAGGGCTGAGAGCCCAGAGACTCGAGACGTGGACGCCCCTGCCTGTGCATCGCCAGAAAGCACGAGGGCGAGCTGCGTCCTGCGGAGAGAATATCCGGTCAACGATTCGGGCTAATGGCATCTCCTCCATCTTAGCCCTGAAAATTCTGATCGCTGCTGATCAGATGCAACTGATCTTGCTTAGTTTGATGGCCACGGTGACTCACTAACACTGTAATACGGAAAGCGACGTAACAAGCACACGCTAAACTGGACACTTTTCTAACTCCATAATCCAAATCGACGTGCACCATGGCGTCGCTCGTGTACAACTTTTTACGTTGAAGATATAGCAGGACACACACGGCTTGGCTAAGAACGGGAGCGAAGTGCATTTCAATGCGCTATCACATTCTCTTCTAAGAACACCGAGGTGTAATTGGACGTAAACACTGCGATGTATGTCCACAGAAAAATTTCGGTACGTACCCATTTGCTTGCAGTTTTGGTATCCATTTGGTTCATGACGTGAAATGTAACAAGAGAAAGAAAATGAAAACAGGGGAACGCAACCGTGTCGTGCCCTAGTGTCCGATTTTGGATCTCCCCCTCCCCTTGCTTCCCGTCTCTTCCAGCGCCGCTTCTTCCCCCAAAACCAAACCCCCCCACCACCGCTCGTTTATAATTCCCCGTTCCCCTCTCACCCCGCTCGACAGCGAAAGCCAAGAGAGAAATTGGAGACGGGCTCCTCCTCCTCCTCCGAGCCAGTTCGTCGTGCCCCTCTCGCCCTCGCGCCCCTCGCTACATGGCAGCTCCGCGGCTCCACGGCCAATCCGATTCCAAACCCCTCAAGAACAACCCTTGCTTCTGCTTCTCCTGCCCCTGTCCTGAACCGCGCGCGCATCTCGATTTCGATCTCGCCATCTTCCCCGCTGGTTTCTGCTCCTCCCTCCGCGCCCACCGCACCCGCTCCTGATTCGAGTTCACCTGCGCCGCGCCTCCTGCCTCTCCCTTCTGCGCGGTCCTCTCTCGGGGGGTGGTGGTGGTGGTGTCTTGCGATTCGTAGGGCGGTTCTGTGATTCTGGTTCTCGCCGCGCAGTCTCGCCATGGGGAAGAGTAAGTTTCTCTCCGCACCTATTGGTTGGTGTTCAATTTCTTGCTGATTTTGATTGATTGCGTGGGTTCTTCAGGTAAGAAGAGCAAGGTCCGCGGCGGCGGCGGCGGCGGGGACGACCTCCTGGACAGCAGCGACGCCGACAGCGTGGGCTCGTCGTCCACGGCGCTGTCGGATCTCTCCGTCTCGTACGCCACCGAGAACGTCAACTCGCAGGAGTTCGTTCTCGACAAGTACATCGACGCTCTGTACGAGAAGAGGTGAAAGTTCTGTAGCCTTTCTTCATGGCTGTCACCATGGCAGATTTGCAGCAGTGTATGCCCAGTATTCAGTTCCCGTTCGGGTAGATAACTAGAGATGGTGTGACAGGCATGCTTCTGTAGCATTTGCTTGGACTAACGTGTGCTCATGTAAACATATGCGTGGTTATTGGTGTAGCATAATAGCATCATAATGGAATAGACGATGGTTTGGCATCTGGTCCTAATTGGCTGAGAAATATTTGATTCTATGGATAGTTTAGGATGATGTTCTTAATCTGTCATGCGATACACAATGCTAGAGGACATCACGTAGGACTCCAACTTGCTCCTCTACCTTTTCTTTAGTAGTTTGCAGTTTGCCTCCAGTCTTTGGTTTAGTTTGCAAATTTGCTATGAACTTATGTCATGGTGATTGATAAACTGCATTATCTTGTAGCTCATGTTATTATTGCTGGGTTATCGAGTAGTGGATATTGGATAATGTCGTTGCAGTTGATAAGGTTACCAAAATCCTTGATTCTTGGCAGGAATTTGATATTGGTTGAAAAATAATAGGAAGCGATTCATGACACTGCATTACATTATGAAGTTATGTTTCAAGTTCTACTTAGCAAGCCTGTCCTGGTTAGCTCATTTATGAAAATTGACTCCTAATAAGTTGAAGTGGGCAAGCTTAGCTTTGTGTGTTGCAATATATCAAGGGTGAAGTTTGTGAGGTTTGTAAGACCCTGAGTGCGCTTTTGTGTGTTTGCTTTCTGATCTTAGTTTGGTGGTCATCATTGTTGAGCTGTTATGTTTCTTTTGACAACAATGGATCGTGACATTAGTAAATATTTATCTATAGTTCTATACTGAACTTAATGACCTTCCTGTTTTGATTAATTACATGCTCTACCATTGCATCAGCACCATCATGTAGGATGTAGAAATAATCATATTGTTTTATTTTACTGTACTTAGTATATTATTATTTATATTGGAGCAGGGGGTCTACAAGAGAGGCAGCGTTGGCTGCATTGGTTGATGCTTTTGAAAGTTTTATTCTTCATGGTCTTGTGGAGAACAAGTAAGTACATTCCGTTAGTCAATCTTAATGGTTGCATGCGCAGATAGCAGTTACTTAACTGGCAGCTATATGTATTGTATATGCAAAAAAACTTTACATCTCAAGCTCAAAATCTGGTCACCAAGTCCTGACTTATTACATTCTATGTCATCATAGTAGCTCACTTTTAAATAAAGATGTATTTTTATCCCGATCCACTGTGTTTAATATAGTATTAACAAATTTATTTTCTCTTCTGAAGATATGCCACTCTGCTGAGTCAATTCAATAATTCGATAAAGAAGGGATCTACCAAGGAGGCTTGCCTGGCATGCCGTGCCATTGGTTCGTCTCATGTTCTGTTCATACTTTATCTCAGTTCAGTGCAAGCATACCTCATTTGTTGTTTGCTTACACTGTTTTTGGCGTGGTTTGGACTTGCAGGGTTATTGTCTATTACACTTGGTGCTGGGAGTAGCTCGCATGAAACAATGGTAGAATCGCATCCACAACTTTCTAGGGTCCTTCAGACCTGGTCTGATCCTTCAAAGATGATTTCTGTATGTGGAATCTTTCCTTGTTCTTTTGGTTTCCAAACTACATTTGCATAGAGTGATCTGGATCTACATTGACCTGTTGTAGGCTGTTGATTGCTTGGCTGTCGTCACATTTGTTGGTGCAACTGATCTGGCTGAAACAGAGTTATCTCTGAAAGCCATGTGGGATGTGATTCATCCAAAATCAGGTTCAAATGTATGTATAGGTGCCATTGATTTATTATCAGATTTTACAAACTGGTGATTGAACAAGGAGCTGTATACAACTTTCTAGGATGACTAAATTTATTTGGGGATTTATGACTTCCTGTAGGTGGGTACTATCCGGAAACCAAAACCACCTGTGTTAGCAGCTGCTCTATCTGCATGGACATTTTTGCTAACAACTATTGGTTCATGGAGGATAAACATTGATAGTTGGAAGGAGTAAGTGCCCCTCCTCCCACTCTCCTCTCCCTGTGTGTGTGTACTACGCCATCCATATTCAGAATTTACTTATTTTATATTCTACTATTTGCTAGGCCAATTGCATTTCTCTCAACTCTTCTAGGAGCAGAGGATCGCGTTGTTCGAATGGCTGCTGGTGAAGCATTAGCTTTGTGCTTTGAGTTAAAGCTGCTTGATGTCTCCTCTTGTGAAGATGATGATGATGACACTGGAGTAACTGGTAGCTCTAAGAGCAAACTCTTCCTGGATATGCAAGCATTGAAAGCCAAAATATCAGGTCTTGCCTCTAATCTCTCTGCGGAGGCAGGAGGGAAAGGTGCAGACAAGAAAAACCTTTCTGACCAAAGAGATTTGTTTCAACGAATCTTGGATTTTGTTAAGGTGTGGTTCATTTTCATTCTTGATCCTCAACGTGGTTCTGTTTTTGTGTTATTGATAAAAATCTTGTTTCCAGTATGGCGAGTGCCCTGAGGAATCACTTAAGATTGCTGGAAAGCGTGACATTTTAAGGGTTTCATCATGGTCTGAATTGATTCAGGTGCCTGTTTTTTTTTCTTTAAATGGTTTCTGAGTTGCTGCATTTTCACATGTCTTACAGCTAATTTTCCCTTATGATCAGTTGAACTTCTTAAAGCGTTTTCTTGGGAGAGGCTTCCTGAAGCATGTGCAGGTTACTGTTTGCAGAGTTATTCATTTTTCCACACTGCTAATTTACTTGCTTATGTGACAAATGCTAGCATTGTTCTCAATACAGGACAATGGACTTCTTCAAGATGTCTTCAACATCAAGATTGACACAGCTGAAACTCTGTCATCCACTGACAAGGTAAAACTGAGACATAGAAGATGCCTTAATTTGCATTGTGATGGTTACTGTAGAGAATGCTATCTACGGGGATTGATTTGGTTTGTGGAAATATTTACGAAAGGTAAACAGTATTGAATGAATTAAGCCTACCCCAAGTGGTCGCTGACCTGTTGTATGATCCCTTGAAGCTCTGACCGAGCAGAAAAAGGCCAACCACAAAGACAGACACACACACACACAAAGCTTAGCAAGGAAGTAGGCTAGATTAAAAACAATTAAGATTGATGGTGGCTGTCTTAGGGTTTAGGCTTACGATACCTATTAAACATATGAGAAAGCAAACAGGCTAGATAAAACAAATAAGGTAAGATTGATGGTGGCTGTCTTAGTGTTTAGGCTTGTGGATACCTGTTTAGAATATGAGAAAGTTGTGCTAGCCCTGAATATCTTCTGTCAAAGCTGCTTTGCTGAGGAGAAGTAAAAACTGTGTTCAGACTTTCCAGATCACGATTATGATCCAAGCTGTACCGTTATGGTTTGATTATCGCAGGCTCCCTTATGGGCTTAATTATCTTAGGCTCCCCAGTATGAGTAAAAATTCCTTTTCCTGTAAATGCTATCAAGGACCTGGTGTGTTTATCTGTTCCTTAACCTAAATCGCTCAAAGTTGAGACTCCCTTTCACACCCCTCCACGAATGGCGTTTGACTTATTTTGTTTGCACATTTCTCATCTACGAATAGATTTCTGAACAAACCCAAAAACACTTGCAGAAAATTTTTAGATCTGGAGAAGAGAAAGGAAGAGCTCTCAAGCTGAACAAGGATCGTCGTTTAGCACAGGTGATGTGAACTCACTTTCTATGAATAACGCTTGTGCTGCATACCTACTTTGTGTCCTCTACTTTTGTTTTCTTCAGTTTTTCTTAATGAAAGATAATGGTTGAACGGGATCACGCTTGGTCATTACCTTAAGATGATTCTTATGGTTTACCGTGATAGCATAGGAGTTACTTGTACGTCGGCACGTGCAAAGCACGTCCAAGGTCCAAATGCATGGACTGATTTGAAACACAAAAAATTTGCATGAATACTGTGGAAAACATATAAATTTGATAGAAGACGCCTTCAAAGTGTCTGGACAAATAAACAAAGGAAGCCCTAAAATTTACCTATACAGATTGTTTTGCTCTCTGGATTTGGTGTGTTGAGGTTTGTGCTTGCCAATATTTTTAAGGCGTAAGGTGAGGCGAGGTGCCCAACCCCTGCCTTGACTATTAAGCGCTTAAGGCGAGGCGACGCCTTAGATATTCTAGCAACAGAGCAATCAACACATATATTACAAGAGAAAATAAAAGACATTTGAGAGATAGGCCACTATTTCACACAGCACATGACTCCCCATGGCCTAAAAGCCCATCTAATAACCCATCTACTCCTCCCATGACCTAACTCCCAAAACCACTCCCTTTCCCCTCACATCAGCCGCCACACCCCTCATCCTCTCCTTCCTTACCTCAGCTGCCACAGTTCTCATCCTTTCCTTCCTCATGACAGCAGCAAACAGCGCAAAACCCTACTTTCTCCCTCACAACCCCTCCCTTCTCTGTCACCACAGTAGCCATAACATCTTCCTTCTTCCCCGCCACAGCAGCAGAATAGATCGGGGAAGGGAGGCAACGACAGAAGCAGGAACATGGTGGGATGCTCGTCGGAGTGCAGGGAGGCGGCAGAATCGTCGTTTCCAAGCCCCAAGAGTAGCTGTAGCAACGATGCAGCGACGACTAGGCGGTGGTAGAGAACCATGGGAACACACTAAGGCGAGGGCGGCGCCTACCATCCTAGGGCGCCTTAGCGCCTAGGTGATGCCTTGAAAACTATGCTCAATCCTCACTCTCTCCATTGGCCGCACAACGCCATGGCAAGGACATGCGTGCAGTGAGAGGCTAACATCGCTTGCTCTGATGTCTCCGACCGTGGCGCTGGCTCCCGAACCCCCCAAATCACTCGCTCCTACTCCACTAGCACTGCAACTGGGCCACTGCTCTTGCTCTGTTCTCTCATGGCCAAGGTGGCATCTAGGCACGACGACAAGGCGGCGATGACTCCAAACCAGTGGTCACGATGGCGGCAATGGCCTGACTTGGAGACAGCGAACGCAGCTCTCGGTGATGACAGTGGCCCGTCCCTCTCGACCATGACGGTGGAGCAAGGACGGTGGAGTAGAGCCCGTCCTCCCCTCGCCGGTGCCAGTAGCTGTGGTGCTGCTCAATGAGATGGAGAGATGGGAGAGAATGCGGTGGAGTAGAAGGCGCACAAGGAGCTCCTCCTAGACGGGGTTGGGGTCAAATCGTGTGCGCGCAGGCACCACGGGTAGTGAATAGCTTAGAGTTGATTGGGTTTTTCTAGATTAACATGGTGTGGCACAATCTAATGTAGCTGAGGAGTTAATCCAACAGCCATGGACGCTCGGATTTGCCGTTGCCGTTTCTCCGGGGTTGGATAGATGTAAATCAACGGCTAATATTTGTAGTTATCGTACGCAATATAGTAGTATAGATTAACTGCAAACTGCTAATTTCCGTAGTGATGCGCTTTTCTTTTGGCCTAGCTTTGTGCATTTTTTCTTGACACATTGTTTTGCTGTCATCTTTTCCTCGTAATGGACCGACATTTCTGTCAGAGTGTATGCTAATAGAGATACATACTGATTTTCTCATCTATTTACTAATGCCAGATACATACTAATATTTTCGTTGTTCTGCACTAATTTCAGGAGAGGAAGAACGCTGCTATGTTGAATGAGTAACAAGGATAGGAAAACAGAACCTCATCCGCTCGGCATTTTATTCCTTATAGCTGGAATTTTTATCTCTGTGAACTACTAGAGACACAAAGTTTGGAGTTTGTGCTATTGAACTGTGACGCATTGCACTACTGGAGAAATACTAGGTGGAAATGAATTTTTATTATTCAATCCTATGTGACTTGTGAACTAAGGTGCCCTTTTAGTTTAGCTGATGCTCCGATGTTCTATAGTACAGATGTTCAGAGCATGTTGCCTGAGAGTATGTTGTAAATTCTAGCTCTCCTGCGTTTCTCACTCGCCCTCGCCTGATCTCCTCGCTGCCGTTGACTGGCCGTTTGGCGCGCCCCTGCCTAGTATCTGCCTGCTGCGGCACGTCACACGGGAGGGCGGCGCGCCAGTCTCCGCACGGCCGCCCGTGCCTGTGAAGGGCTGGTGTCGTGGCATGGGCGTGGGCATCACGGCTGCCACCCGCGTCCCGGTAACGTATGTAGGTTGTGGTGGCGGCTGTGATCCGTCAATTGGAGGAAGATGGGGTGTAGCACTGTAGTAGCGGCACACTGCATCCAGCGAGCAAAGTACCTCTCCGCTGCAGCTGCCCCTTTCTAGACTTTTAACGAACATAATCCAAATGAAAGATGTCGACCTGACTATGACAGTGCAGTCCAGCGCGCCAAAGTTTGCAATTACTGACGATCAGTTCAGTGACGCGCCCTACTACAGCTTTTGTTTACCCAGAAAAAGAGGCGCAGACAGACTTCATGTTTTCACATGACGAATTGACGATAAGTTACGAAGTGTACATCGGCACGAAAAGAAACCCTCGACACCAGCTATGTTTTTACGGAGTACGAAGGGTACACAGGAACCACAAAGTCTCGACACCAGCTATGTTGATCTCAACTATTCTTTCCCTACTGTAATTTCTGCGCAAGGGGCCCTCGTCTTTTTTCTGACAGAGTTCCCTTATCAGATGGCATCATGTTTGCCGTCGCCAAAAAAGAGAGCGAGCAACCCTATTGGATCAACCTATGGATTACTTTTGTGCCTAGTAGTCCCAAAATTACAAAGGAACAGTACATTTGATGAAGTTGGAAGTTACCATGATATAGGGCCCGTTTGGTTGGGCTGTGGCTGTTGACAAAGCTGCTGTTGGTTGGCTGTTTAAAAAAGCTGCTGTGGCTATGGGAAAGTGAACATATGGCTTTTGGTTGATCCAAACCATCTACAACATTTTGAAAATTGAGTATTGAAACTTTAGCACATTGCAAAAAGCTGCCTTCTCCAAACAGCTGAATTTACACTGCAAAGCCCACAGCTATCGTTGACAAAAACTGCTGAAAAGCTGACCGTTTGGTTGGGCTGTAGCTTTTTCTAATGAAAAGTTGCTGAAAAGCTCAACCAAACACCCCCATAGAGAGCATCGGTATATCTTAGCTTGTTTGTCATTTGCGTACTGCATTTGACCCAAGAAAAGGGGTACTGTGGTTCCTTTCCTGAAAGGTGAACAGAAGTACTACAGATGTAAGATGAGACACCACTAAATTTTCACATTTACATGACAGTTCTACCTTCCATTTTCTAGGATTCATACTTGTGCGGGTGAGCTAAATACAGGGATTCTCCAACTTCATGCCAGCGTTGTGAAAATGACTGAAAAACTCATTCATAGAGATCCGGTTAACGTACCCCCAGTTTTTTAGGCATTTGCTGTCATCTCTCCTCGCTGTTGATTCATCAAAATTTTCAAGAAAACGCTGTTGATTCGTCATTTGAATTCCTCTTAGTCATTTAGGCACTAAGTAGACGTCCCGTGGCAGTATGACACCTGATATTGGCAGGACATTAAGATCTTAACCAAAGAGAAGAATGCTAGCCAGGTCTGTAAATTCACTGTTCCTTAACAAACTTGATCTGGTCTACAGGTTATGGGATACCAAAGGAATCACATCCTGATGCTTACCAAAAAGGATTTCTGGCAGATGATCATTGACAGCGCTGTGGCCCCAAAATCTGTAGTAGAAGTTAGCACACCAATCTGTCAGTTATTTGTGAAATACGGACTGATAGATCAACCAGAAGATTGTAGTTGACAGATCTCCTGTGAAAAGCCAAATTTCTCTGCCAGCCAATCTGAATTGGTCCATGCCCCTGAATTCCTATTCAGTGCCTATTGTTTAACTACGACCAAGATGGTGGATACATAAAGTTGAAACAGGACCTGGAGGCAGGGGTAAAAAAACGACCGGCTGGTTAGGACCGGTAAAAAATATCAGTCCAATACTGCTCCAAAAATTGAGTGAAAATTCTGAATTTGAATTGATGAACAGTAATGCCAGGCGGTAACCATCCACTAACCAGTTAAACCGGCGGTAACTGACTGAAAACCAAATTCAGATTCAGATTTTAAAATTGAACATTGAAACTGTCCAGTAGAAAACTGGTTACCGGCAGTAACCGGTACCGGACAGGGTCTGGTATTTTTCCATAACCAGTTTTTGAATCCTTGACTGGAGGACATCTGTTAGAAAGTCCGCAGCTATGACAGAAAAAAATATATTCACCAATAATTACCACATGAACATTCTCCATCCTTGAAATGATGAAACCGCCTAACATCCCTAACAACAATCTCCTGTCCGACTGCCCTTGACATGAACATCATTGCAGTATGACAATCACCGCATATTCTCAAGTTCTTGAGAACTGTAACTGTAGCTCCAGGAGGCAACTTTACAAGTCCAAAACTAACTGCCAATTTCTCACTATGCGCAAATAATACATATTCCTTTTGATGGGGCGCCATATCTTGCAGCACAAACTTTGTATCAGGAACATATCCTAGCTTTCTCATCTTAGCACCAACCATTTCGAGGAACTGGTAGACTTCACGCGCTTCTGGATGTTTTGTATCACCAACAAGAAACACATGGACCTTGTTTCCAACTTCTATCCAGCTGCACCCAGGCTCCTTCTTCACCCCACGATCACGCATTAGCTTCCTTACTCTTGCAGCATCAACCCAACGTCCAGCAGCTGAATATGTGTTGGACAGTAAGATGTATGTGCCGTCATGCTGTGGTATCATCTTAAAGAGCTGATCTGCTGCATAAGCACCAAGTTCCATATCTCCATTGATCCGACAGCCAGAGAGTATTGCCTCCCAAATGGCCGGGGTAGGCTCAAAAGGCATTGTCTTGATCAGATCTCTAGCTTCTCCAATTCTACCAGCCCGGCCAAGCAAATCTATCAGCCGTGCATAGTGATCTTCTCCAGGGCTAATGCCAAAGTCTCTTTTCATGGACTCAAAATATTGAAAGCCTTCGTCTACTAAACCAGCATGATTGCATGCTGTCAAAATTGTGAGGAAGGAAATCCGATCAGGATCGATGCCTTTAGCAACCATCTGGTCAAAGAGATCAAGTGCCTCTCTACCATGTCCATGCTGCCCAAGGGCTGAAATCATGGCATTCCATGAAACAGAGTCCACATTGGGCATTACAAGGAACACTAGACGAGCATCTTTCACAGCACCGCATTTAGCATACATGGTTAGTAGTGCATTTCCTGCAGAATTGCTTGCCTCGAAACCACACTGCACAATATGCGCATGGAGCTGCTTTCCATGCTTCAGCGCCCCAAGTTCACCACATGCAGCTATTGCACCAGCATAGGTGTAATCGCATGGCTTGACATCCTCAGACCTCATCTGGTTAAATAGCTTCAGAGCATCTTCTGCAAGCCCTCCATGGACATATCCCGAGACCATCACCATCCATGACAACTCACTTTTATATGGCATCTCCTTAAATACCTTTGCTGCCTTGTCCAAGCAACCACTCTCAACATACCCTGACAAAATAGTGTTCCAAGAAACGACATCCTTTGGTTTCATACTGTCAAATATCCTTTTCGCAATAGCAATATTCCCAGCCTTTGAGTATAAGGTCACCAACGCATTGTTAACAGGCAAAGCTGCCTCAGGAACAAAATCCGGCTGCAACCGAATGAACTGCCCGTGGACAGATTTCCCATGGACAAAGAACCCAGCATTGGCACACGCACTCAGGACGCTAGTAAACGTGAACTCATCAGGTGGCACCCTTTTCAACACCATCCTCCTGAACAGTTCAAACGCCTCTGCACACATTCCTGATTGTACATACCCTGAGATCATCGCATTCCACACAACATCAAACTCTCCATCAACCTCCTCAAAAACTGATCTAGCAGCATGAACATCGCCTTTCCTGACATAGCCCACGACAATAGTAGTCCACGTGAGCTCATCCTTATCCGGCATTTCATCAAGCACCTTCCGTGCGTCCTGCATCGCCTCAAACGCATCACATTTCATGTACAGCGCAATGAGCGCGTTGGACACCGACAAGACAAACCCAGCGCCGGATTTAAGGACGGCGCAGTGCAGCTGCGCGCAGTGCGACGCCACGAGGTTGTGCATCTGGCCGACGGCGCTGAGTAGCGCGGTGAAGGAATAGTCGTCGGGGCGAAGGGAGTCGGAGCCGAGTAGGGAGCGGAACACGGAGACCGCGGGCGCGGCGAGGGAGGCGCGGGCGAACGCGGAGATCACGGCGTTGTGGAGCACGGTGTCCCGGCGCGCGAGCGGGACGGAGTCGAAGAAGGAGGCGGCATCGGGGAGGCGGCCGGCGGCGGCGTGGGCGGCAACGAGGGACGTGGCGGCGATGGGGCCGGGGTCGGAGCAGAAGAGGATCGCCGGGGTGGCGAGGTCGGCGGAGAGGGTGTAGAGGTGGAGGAGGCGGAGGGTGAGGTGGGGGTGGGACGGGTTGTGGAGGAGCGCGGCGGTGAGGAGGCGCGCGTGGAGGCAGCGAAGGGCGCGAAGGAAGGATGGGGAGGCCGGGACAGGGGCGTGGCGCGCGGCAAGGTGCCGGAGGAGGACGGAGCACTGGTGGGGGAGAGAGGCGACGGCCGGCAGCGACGGCGGCCGAGGCGGCATCGCGCGTTTGGCGTGGTTAGGCCGCTCGGAGGCGCGGCCAGCGTCTCAGGGTTCAAATGGCGATGCGCCGTGGGGTTTTGTTGGGGTTCAGGCGTTCAGCTGTAACCGGTTCTCTGAACTTGCTCGGTTGCTCGTTCTGAACTCTGAAGAATGTGCGTTGTGATGCCCTGTGGCCCGAATCTCGGGCTGTAATACTTTCCTATAATTGTTTGTTTGACTTGACAGGATGTACTTTAATAACTATGGGGAAAATCAAGTAAGTGAGCGATGCTCTTCCACGAGACCAGCGCCACACCTCGTCGTGCATTCTACTCGGTGCTGCCCACAACTGCAGCGTTGTGGTGCCATCAAGGAAGCGTGTGAGGACAGTGTCCATGGCGCGTTCTGAGCTGAGCGATGCCCTTCGAGGCGGCACACCTCCTCCTACGGTGCGTTTGTGGTTTATAATCTTAAAATTGAGTGAAAGCGGGTCAAATTGATAGATTTTAGAATTCTAGAGCTGGTTATCTCGATAATTATGCAATATATGGGCCTAAATACAGGTATGCATACATAGCTGTTTAAAAAATGTTTGGGTTGAGGGGAGGGGGCCAGGGCCTACCCTGGACCCAACGTAGCTCCGCCCCAGCGGTGGCACTGTGGTTTTCTTGATACTGGCCACTAAGTATACAGGTAAGGATGGTGTTCATTGTGTGGTCTCGATTGAGTGATGCATTTCGAAAGCACTAGTGGCACATCCGTTGATATCTAATGTGCTTGGGGTTGGCCAAAACTACGATGATCCTCGTGGTGGTGGCCATCAATGAGGCAAGCGAGGGGCAATGTCTGTAACGTGGTCTGGGCTAAGCATTGCCCTTCGACGATGCTAACAGCACACTTCAACCCTATAACGTGTATGAGCTAGCATGTGCACACCGTTCTCTCTGGTGATGGAGCTAAGTAAGCAAGCAAGGGGTAATTTGGGATTGGCTAAGGCGTGCCTTTCGACGTCGTCGGTGATAGTCTCACTAGACAAGATTCTAGGAGTTGTCCCTTGTGGCAATGGTTCTTTAGGTAGACTGTCTAGGGCCTAAGTTGATGCGTAACCGTCAATTTTCAAAAATTAAAATCCTTGATTTGGGAGTCCTTTTCTTCTCGATTGGCCCCTCGGGCATGTGCATATTATTGTAGCCCCATTAGGGCATCTCTAATAGTGTGAAATCCTACCACAATTTTTAAATCTATTGCACGTTGGCCCCTATTATTGAAAAAGTAGTCTTGGCTAAGATGTGAATTTGAACCAAACACCTACTTAAACCGATCAAACTTTCCTAATATGAAGTGTGACAACTTTAGGCAAACTTAGCCACCAACTAAATAGGCTCTAAAATAAGACATTCTTAGCGCCAAGTAAGTAGCAAGAATGTAGCGTATAGAAAGCGAAAACAAGACATTCTGACTTGGTGTTAGTCGAACGCTCACACTTCATGTACCCATGTTCAACAATTTGTACAAGATATCTATATTCACCTTGTTTCATACAGGTTCGATACTCTTCAATGTAGAAAAGCTCATTGCTCACTATGTAAACTCCTATTGTGATTAGGTGCGTCGAGAGGAGTTCTAATGGTACGAGCACTCATGGTGCTATCGTGTTACCGACGAATTATAGCATCGTTAGAAAATCGTATAATTTTCTAAAAAGAAATAAGTGTGTAAACATAAGATGTATCTATCATGTCACAAAATTTCAAATTCAAATTCAATAAATAAAAAGACAAATTCAACTGTACAACTAAATCTAAATTTGCTTCTATTCACAGCTGAATTTATCTTTTTTTTCTCTCAACATGTGGATCGAATTTAAAGTTGAAATTTTATGACATGGTGAATGTATGTATCAACCCACTCAATTTATTTTTAAAAAATTGACGACTTTTGAGTAGCGCTATCATGAGTTGATAGCACAGTAACACTAGAATTGCTTGTAGCACTAGAACTTATCCTAAGGTGCGTCAAAGGAAAAAGTACTAGAATGGAGTTAACTGATGGGCAAAATTGACATTTTCATCCAGCCGAGTCGCCGAGAGGCTATCGATTTTAAACTCAGCATGTCCATCTGGTATGCCATATGATCCAAGTTTCTTGTTTTGTTCGGAACTGAAAATTCGAGGATACTAAACGGAAGTTTATAAACCTAGCGCAATGTATGGCAATGATTAAAGTAATAGAGGGCTTGTTGGATTGGACTGTGGCTATTGACAAAGCTGTTGTTGACTGGCTGTCTGGAAAAGCTATTGTGGCTGTGAAAAAGTGAACATATGACTTTTGGTTGATCCAAACCATCTACAACATTTTGTAAAATAAGAACAGGAGTTTCAACACATTGTAAAAAGTTAGTAGAAGGCAGCTTTTCCAAATAACTGAATTTGTATTGCAAAGCCACATCTACTGTTGGCAAAAGCTGGCCGTTTGATTGGGCTATAGCTTTTTTTAGTGAAAAACTACTGAAAAGCCCAACCAAACACCCTATAACGTTATTGTATCGTCACGAGATCCCATTGAGCCTCATCTAGAGTCTTCGAACCAACCAGTACTACTGCATCATCTCTCTCTCTCTCTCTTACTGTGTCTCTCTATCTCATTCTCGGCACGCATGAGAAACCTGCACGGTTGACGCCAAGCTCCTAGAGCGCCATGGCCGTCGCTCAGCTTGCGCCTCACCGCTTGAGGGCTCTTGCACGAACGTTGAGGTGTCACTTGCCCTCGTTGATGGAGGACTTGCACCACATCTTGCTTCCTCGCCAAATGAGGTTCCCCGGAAGCAGAGGTGCATGTAGCACAAGGCTGAGAGCGACGGGGGTCGCGTTGACACCGACAGCTCTGCCTCCACGGAGGAGATAGGTTGGGGGATTTTTTAGATGTTGGAGAAGAAGGTAGGAGGAAGAGTTGTTGCAACATGCCGTGTGATGTTCCAGTAAGGGTTATTCCTGTATTGCACCAATAATTCTTTGATGTTGCAATTTGTATTGTTTCATTGCTGTCGCAGTTCTGTTTTCACGTGTTGCACCTCATAATCCATCGGTGTCAATGAGTATTTATTTAGTTTTGCAGTGAAAAATCATCGATGTTGCAGTATAATACATTCACGTTCTTTGATGTTGCAGTACATGATTGATCAATGCTACAGTATATTGTCGATCGATGCTGTAGCGCATAGTTCTCCGTTATTGATAGGTGCTATAGGAAGAGAGCGACGCGGGGACGAGAGCAGCACGAGGACGAGAACGAAGCAGGAGTGAAAGATCTGTCGATCCCATCCAACAGTGAGAGACGCGTCCGATGGGAAGCCCTCCGACGTCCGACGCCTAACGCGTCCCCTTAAATAAGGTTCAGAAAGAAAAATCACGAAACGACTGCTAATACTCAAGAGTTCCTGCTATGTGCTAGCACGCCACCAATTCTACCAGCCACGTACAGTTCGCAAGCTAACTAAACTGCTAAAGCAGGGAATCGATGCCAAACAAGCATAACTCGAAGAACTAACATGCATGGCTTTTCACTGTGCGTTTCTATCGCCACTAAGCCCTGTCGATGACACAACCAGTCCGGCCACCTGTATAGCCATGATGATTGTCACTGGACCTGGCCACCTGGGCGGAATGGAGCGTATCAAGAGGTCGGCAACGCAACGCATCCTGGGCTACGCTCTCCCATCTAATGCAGATCACAGTATGGACCACGAAACGTACATGCATACAAGGCCAGGGCTCGAAGAATCTTCGTCTGATGCTCCAGGCGCTGCAACTGTCGGCGCAACCAAACTTGCACTACTTGTCTGCAGTGCAGCCGTTTAATTACTACGTCGGGGTGAACATGCAGCCGTCGGCCGCTCGCGACAGTATAATGGTCTGTATGGTATGGACCAAAACTGCTGCTTTCCACTGCATTTTCTATCGCAGAAGCCAACAGACGCCGGATTAGCGTGTGGCCTACATTAAACTTATTCATCAGTTCAGTGTATGCACATCCGCGCGTACGAGCGAGAGACCAAACGAAACGATCGCAATCCAGCCTGCCCGTGCTCGTCTACTCCTACTCTTGTACGCTCTCGGCGACGTACGTAGCGCAGTGCGTGCGTGTGCAGCGACAGCGAGAGGAACATTGATAAGAGGATATATAAAAGACCTTTTCTCTATCAGGACATTTGAGAACCTAATTATTGGGTCATTGATGTGTCATTAGCAGGGCCAACATGGGTTCCGTTCTGGATATACGATCTAAACACACATGGCAAATTGGCAACGCAGCACGCACCAAACGAAAGCCACTGAGGTCTCTCTGAACAGCTATAGCTAGTCAGCTACAGCACAATGGTCTTTCCAGGCGGCCAGTATGCTTGCTTACACGGCGTGTATGCTTTGCACTGTTGCACACATACAGAAAGAACTGGAAGGGAAGGCTGAAGCAGACAAAAGGGTGTGTGTCAAAAGCTGAATGAATAAAACTGGAAAGTTTCAGGCTTTGCTTGTTCGAGGTGCATGTGCACTCATGAACGGTTTTGCCATATGCCCATATGGGTTGCTCCATCAGGTCCGTAGACAACAGCTGCAGTTTCGATCTACATTTCATATTTGCGAGGACTGTACTGAAGTCAATTGACGCTTACACTTTTTTTTCAGGACTACTTCATTACTGGAGGTTTGGGTCAAATTTCTTACTAATTCGTTATGGTGCCTTAAAGTCGTCTTATCCTAATTTATTCACTGGAGGAAACTTCCTTATATGTTTCCGGGACGGTTTTCGTCATGCCAGTCTGACAATTTCATTTCGCATATGCTCCGTCCCCACATTTGCTGTGCAGCCGGTGGCTATAATGGAAGCTGAAGAGGTGATCGAATCTCGGCAAGGCTGCAATGATCCTTGGTTACGACCTGTGTGTTCTAGCTCGGTCCCTTTTTTCTTCCCTGCACTGTTCTCCTAGAGATGACACTGTACGTTACTCCATTAGCATGCAGTGAGTTTCCTCTCTTCTGCTCCAGTCTGCAATTGCATCCACATGTCTTTTTTTGGGTTCAGCACAAATCCCACGAGTAGCAGTATCTGCTAGCTCAGCTCTTTCATGTTCATAAAGTGAATTGAAATCATCAATCTCTTCGAAAAGGAAACCACCAAGCAAACCACAGTTAATTCCTCTTCCACTTCCGCCGCACGTAGAGTTCTTCGGATTCGCCACGGCATGCCACGTCATCGGCGCTGCGCTTCCGGACAGGCCTACGAGTTAAACTCCCTGACAGGCACGCACGAACAGTGTATCACCGCAGGTGCAGAGGGGATCAAAAGAGGACAAAAAATATTCTTCAGGGACGCAGGACACATGCGCTTTATAAAATTATCTTTAATCAAAAGCTTATTTATATAAAATTGATATTGCTGGATTCATATTAAAAAACACTTTCTAGTGATAATCTATGTATTATTGAATAAAATTTGTAACAAAAATTTTAAAAAATGTGAGACAGAGAGATATTCCGATATCACGTCATTCGTCCCCGATCTATCCAGTGATCTGACCGTATACGCGGAGCCCCATCCGGCAGTGAGACGGCAGACGATGCAGTATGAACAGACTAAACGCCAGCGGCTGTAAGATTTCTACTGGGCCACCACGTTTGGTTCCTTCTGGACCTACCACTTCATTTACTTCTACTCTCCACGCGAGCGACCGCAACGACCGGCAGCCCGGATACTGACGTGTGGGCCCCACCTCCTCCCGAACCCACAAGTCATTGAGTCTACATTTAATGCCCGTCGGGTGCCAGGTACTTTCCTGTGACCGCTCCGGTTGAACACGCCGAAATGGCGGGTCGCTCGCTCCGCACCTGGTTGAACAGATTGCAGCGACAATTCAACCTTCGTTGCCAGTTGTTCGCTGACTGGTGGGACAAACTACTGTGGGACCCAGAGGTCAGTGTGACGATATCCAGAAGAAAGCGCACCTCGCCTATATCACAGTATCTGCCACTCTCGGTGAAGCATCCTCTCCCCCTTCCCCACCCAGAAACCACGCCACAAAAAGAAACTGAAGCAACGACGGCAAAAGTTTCAAATTTTTCGAAGGGAATTTAGAAAACTTCGAATTCTCCACGGCAGTATCCATGGGATCAAGGGTTTTTGTAAGCGTAGTGCTCGCTGTGGTACTAGGTGAACTGTTGCTGTTGTCCGCGGCCGACGGCGGTCTCCGGCGGCGGTCGCTCCACCAGCCGTTCTTACCAATCGAGTGGTCCCCGCCGCCCCCGGTGTCCGGCAGTATCGTCGTGCCGCCGCCGCCGGCTGCCGCGGCAGCCGCAACCACGAGCAGGGAGCGATCCGCGCCCAGCGTCACCAACACCGTCGCGATCGCGCTCTCCGCCGGCCTCGTCGCGCTCGCGGTTGCGTCCTACGCCTGCGTGCTCCTGTGGCGCCGCGTCTCTGACGGCGGGGACGATGACCGTGCCGCGACGAAGCCGGTGGGGGCCGTCGCCGCGAGAGTCCCGAGCGATGTCGGGAGCAGCTCCCGGCACCAGAGGTCGCCGCCGCCGAGCTCGACGGCGTCGGACGCTATATACCTCGACCCGCTCACGGCGGTGATGGAGGTACACCAGCACCGGCCCAGCCCTGACCTCCGCCCGCTCCAGCTGATGAAGCAGCCGAGCCCTGACCTCCGCCCGCTGCCGCCGCTGAAGCGGCCGGCCCCACAGAACCCACCCCCGCCGCCGTCCACGCCGCCGATGACCACCACGGGGTATTCCTCCGACGAGGACGACCAGGAGACGTACTACACGGCGCGAAAGACCGCCATGTCCTCGTTCAGCCGGAGCACGAGCCAGCGCAGCACCCTGGAGCAAACAGTGCCGCCGCCTGCTCCCGCGCCCGCCCCGCCGCCGCCGGCGCAAGCGAATCCCCTACGACCTCCTTGCCCGCCTCCTCCGCCGCCGTTGCCGAGGCAGAGACTGCTGCGGCCGCTGCCCTCTGAGTCGCCTCCCCCTGCCGCCCTGGCCAATTTAGCGCTAACCAGCCCCCCTGATGCCTCTGTTCAAGACAGGGGAGGCGACAATCCGCACGTCCCCGGCGGGAGCACGCGGCCGCCGAGCCTGAAGCCGCTGCACTGGGACAAGCTCCGGGCCATCTCCGGCCGCACCACGGTCTGGGACCAGGTCAAGAACTCTGACTCATTCCGGTGCGCGCTCCTCTCCCAATTCTTGTTTTCACATCACCTCATTTCGCTGTTAATTTACCAAGCTGTTGTCAATCGCGTGGTGATGTCTGCAGCGTGGACGAGGCGGCGATGGGGAGCTTATTCCCGAAAAACGGCGTCGCGGGGAACTCCGATATGGCGGCGGCGGCGAGAGGAAGCGGCCCCGGGAAGCAGCAGAGCCGGTTGCTCGACCCGAAGCGGCTGCAGAACGTGGCCATCATGCTCAAGGCGCTCAATGTGACCGCGGACGAAGTGATCGGAGCACTCTTACATGGTGAGTTTGTACTGTTGGTTTCTTATTTCTATGGTCCCCCTAATATATCCTGGTGGAATGTATCAATTATGTGCTATGTTCTGTTCTTGTGCAATTCACACGTCATCACAGTACAATCTAGTCTTTGCTGAACCAAGTACATTCAGCAACTTACAAATGATTGAAGTACTATTGTTTGGTCCCTTCGAAACCCCAAGGAGAAGTTTCATACCACTGTTATAATAGGAAAAAAATTCCACCTTGAAAATTTTACTTATAAATTGGTAAAGGTTAGGTTAGCTAGAATATACTCGGTGAGACTATTAAACTGGTACTGTTATGGTGATCAATACTGTGATACACGGACTAAGTGGCGGAGCTTGGACTCGAAACTAGAGGGGGCCAACAGTAAATGATGCATGAGTTAAGCAATCTAATTAAGGCCATTTTGAATCTCAACCACATAAACATCCTAAATACTAGTACTAATCTTAGTGATTAAGCTTAACATCACCTTAATCACTGAAATGAGGCCACTCCCAATGCATAGGTGCTTAGAGCAGGTGCTTAGTGTATGAGAGGGCTTAGCAACTAAACTCCTCAATGCATAGGTGCTTAGTTTTTTGTAGCTAAGCTTCCTTCATTTAATTGTTTAGCAACTAAACTCCCAATACATAGATGCCACATATGTGTTTTGCATAGGTCCGCGCGCTTAGCATCGGTTCTTCCTAGAGACACCAAAACTATCTCTCTCCTCCTTACTTGCTTTGCCACGTCAGTTTTTCGCTTATGTGGCATTCTTAGCACCTGTCCAAGTTGGAGCATTGGGAGCAGCCTGATGCATGCATTACTCACTACTAATCCATGGAATTCAAAAACGTTGGAGGGGCCAAGGCCCTCTTCAAATATGCATAATTTATACCTGGAGACCCATAACATGAGCAATTCAGCAATTGTTGTATTGCTTACCTAACTAATATACATGCCTAGCATACCGGAGAATCTATCCTACGTCCCTACATAGCACCTTTTCTTTTATTTTAATGTGAGCTGATAGAGATGGCTCCTATACTTGTCCTGCCTTTTGACCTCAATTGTCACATTCAAGATTTTTTTTGGGTGGGAGGTTGCTTTCACGATCAAATCGTCTAGATGCAGTGCGTTCGAACAAGAATAATTCTTGCATTTGTAAGCTTCTGTTGGTGGATAGTTGAGTTTCCAGAGCTGAGAGCCTGGGACTGTGGGATGCATCTGATTAAGCTCTCACTGTGCCTTCCGAGTAAAACGTCAACTTTTTTTGGTTCAGCGGTTAAGTTTGATTAGTTGATGTGGATATTTTCGTGAACCATCAGTGATGTGGCATCATTGGTCATGTCACACTAGGCAACAGTGAGAACTGGAGGCAGATTTTGGAGAGGCGATCTGCATCTTTCACAAAGACGGAAGTGCTTTACCTTTTGGTGCTTCTGCTTTGTCTTGATCATGCTTACATCCATATTTTGAATTTGGTACCTGATACAGTTACTAGTTGTATTGTTACATAGAATGAGCTGTCAGTTGCTTTTGAACTTCTGGGCTCTTCTTTTGTAGAACATAGGCCTTCCCTGCCAATTTTGATTATCCCAAACTTCCTGCTTCATTTCAAGAATTTTTCCTCGTCAACTTCTCTCTTATAATTGTCTTGCAGAGGTGTCATTTTCATTTATATTCTTATTGTGGTATTACGGAATACAAAATCCGTTGTGGTAATAGGTGGTGATAAAACTTCCATTATTTGGTTATTTTATGCAATTTTTAAACTAATATCTGGAGCTTATCTTATGCAATTTTTCGACTAATATTTTGTTTGACGGAATGTTTCAACTAATATTTGATAGATTTCAACAGTTACTAATCGATTCTAAAAGTAGTTGAGAGTTATGTTGGACAAATTAATTTGGCGAACATTATATAGATTCTTCCATGCTAGAAAAGAATGGTTGAAATTATTATACACCAAAAGAGAAGCTGGTATGAATTATAGAAGTAGTTCCAGTAGGTCTTTCATGAATGCCTTATTGTCATGGGGCATCCTTTACCAAACATAGGTGTTTTATTGCCTGATCTTTGGTAGTTGAGGTGTTTTATTTATGAAAGGTATAATAATCATTCACTTTGTTGGTTAAACCCGTTAATCACGAGTTACCCAATTTTTCCTTGTTTTGAACTCAACTTATTACATTGGGCACTAAGAGATCACAAGGTGGGTAAAGAGATGCCAACCATCACTGAATACTGTTAATTACTGTTATTTCCATGAAGTCATTTAGCAATCGAGTTCTCTAAACGAGAGGCATGCATTAGTATTGTCTTGGTATGATTTCATATAATGCTGTCAATTTTTTCCATGTATTAGTTAATTAATGAGTACATGTAGTTTGATGAATTATAAACAAGTCTGAGAATATTTTATTGAATAGTAGTACATATGAGTTGTCGGGGATATGATCACCACTCGATTTATCGTTTGGTAGAAGTAACATACATTTTTTCAGGATTTTAATGGTCCTTTGGCCATGCACAGTGCACCTTGAGACATAATTAGTCCCATAACTGGTTCTGAAAGTGACTGGTGTGACTTATGTCCCAGATTTGTGTATTATTGTTATGTTTAGGAAACTTCCATATGTACCCATACATCAACACAAATGATTAGCACTGTGAACCTTGGTGGAAATTATTTAAACAGCACTGTTAAGTGCGTGAGAGCTTACTTCGTTAGGGAGTTCCTTCTGTAGAAAGGATATAATGCTGTGGGTGACATAGTAGTGGGCCTATGATTCTGTTATTTTCTTGTGAGGTCACATGGAAACATTCATTAGCTATGTCTGTTGCATCCAACAAACTTTTTTTTTCTAGTCCCTTGTTTGTTTATTGTGCACAACCAACAGATCTCATCTATACATTTGGTATAAATTCAGTTTTCAAGAAATACCGTTCACACTTTACAATACTGAATATATATCGTTCATGTGTTACATGAACGACACAATAAAAAAGTTCAGCAATACTTGTGTAATATAGAACGTTATGTTATTTTAATGTTTTCTTAAAGGTGTGCCTTTCCATCAGAAAGAAAAGAGATGAGCAGTAATGTTCAGACTCCAGAGTGCATTCATAATTTTATGTTATGCAGTAGGTCTGAACATAGTAATGTAGTTTCCTGTCTTGGCTGTTGACATAAGTAGTCAAATTTTTGTTCCTTTGGGAATGCATTTTTAGAATCAGGAATTCAAGTCATCCTGAAATTGATTTATATTGTGTTTTGTTGTAGGTCCTTATATTTATCTATATTTACAGTTTGTAGTTTGTATCATCGACCTTTTGCCTATTTTAGTTATGGCTGTTTCCATATATGATTCAACAGGAAACCTAGAAGATAAGCCTGAGTTCTATGAAACACTAGCTAAGATGGCACCAACAAAAGAAGAAGAGTTGATGCTGAAAGGTTATAGTGGTGATTTATCAAAAATTGATCCAGCAGAGTGCTTTTTGAAACATGTACTTGATGTTCCTTTTGCCTTCAAGAGAGTGGATATAATGCTTTACAGAGCAAACTTTGACACTGAAGTGAATTATTTAAGGAAGTCTTTTGGAACTTTGGAGGTAAACGGCTATACTTCCTTTGGTATAAGTTTAAGATATCAACTCTTTGGAAAGACATTCAGACAAGTGCTTCCATGCTTCATAAAAAAGTATCTGTCAATATTCCAAGTTTCTAGCGCATGTGCTGTTAGTAATTTTTTAAGTTCATCGTTTATTAACTTTCATTTATTTTAGGATCTGTACAGTTTATGTATAGAGGCAATTTACTATGAATTTCGTGCCAGTTCCTTCATAAATTCCATCAACCTTCAAAACAGACATTACAAACATTCAGGCCAATAATCAAAGTATAATATTCCTTCAGAAATTTTTCAGGCAGCTTGTGCAGATTTAAGAAGCAGCAATCTATTCTTGAAGTTGCTAGATGCCGTTCTCAAGACTGGGAACCACATGAATGACGGAACTAATCGAGGTGAGGCAAGGGCCTTCAAACTTGATACTCTTCTAAAGCTCGCAGACATCAAGTCAACAGATGGTAAAACAACATTGCTCCACTTCGTGGTTCAAGAGATCATACGATCAGAAGGCTTCAGTTCCAACCATCAGACAGCAACGAATCCTGGCAGTGCTAGCAAAGAACAATTCAAGAAGGATGGCCTGAAAGTACTTGCAGGGCTCAGTAGTGAGCTTTCAAATGTGAAGAGGGCAGCCACATTGGAAATGGACACTTTAAGCGGTAACGTCTTGAGGCTTGAAACCGACCTCGAGAAGGTTAAAGTGGTCTTGCAACTTAGAGAGACATGCACTGATCAAGGCTCGAGCACGAAGTTCTTCGAGACTATGGATATGTTTCTCAGAAGGGCGCAGATGGAGATTCAGAGCATGAAAATGGCAGAGAGGAGCGCATTGCAGCGCGTAAAGGAGACTACGCAGTACTTCCACGGTGAAGCCACCGTAGAGGAACCTCACCCTTTGAGGGTATTCATGGTGGTGAGTGACTTCCTCTTGATACTGGACCGTGTGTGCAGGGACGTCGGCAGAACACCGGAGAGGGTGATGATGGGGTCTGGTAAGTCGTTCCGTGTCACCGCAGGCACCTCATTACCACCTCGCCGGTATGAACCGCGAAGGGAGCCTAGCTCCTCGGATGAGGATAGCTCGTCATCGTAGAGTGATTTAGGAACCTCCTTTTTTGATGCATAGGATAGTTCTTCAGATTTGAGGGCAGTGATTCTTGCAGGGTTTAGCATGTGTAATCACCTTCAGAACTCAGAAAGGACAATCACTGTGTAATACTAGATGTTTACAAAGGTTAAAAAGATAGCTGTACAAAGACAAGTTTTTCTTCCTTCTGTATTATGATATATGGGAAAATGGGAAATGTTCAGCTGACCACATTATGATCTGTCAAAAGATACTGATTGCTTTTCTTATGTACTAAGTGGTCTGCATAAAATGGACCTACGTTGTGATTTACTGCTGGCTACATGTACTTCAATATTCATGGGTTCTTTATTCCATGATTGTACTTCTGAATCTGCTGTCTTTGCTGGTAGACCCAACAACTAGTCATGGCTCTACATGGTCTAGGGCCTGCGCCTTGCTACCTGCAGCCTGCATGATCACTGGGTTGCTGCATTGCACAATGGAAAGGTATGTGCGATGGGATTTTTATGCACGAAAGGCAGATTAATACCAGAGTTATGACAACGAAAGGAACAAAGGAAACGGTAGACAAACCCTGACGACAACAGTGCTGCCAATCGAGATAGGGAAAGAGAGGAGGGGGAAAGCGACGTTAAATTGCTTCCTGTTCTGTATTTCCGTGCATATAAAAGAGCGAGAAAAACAAACCTCGTCAACGTTGCAACCATTATGACCTCTGAAAGTAAGAGACGATCATGATGCTACCTGAGAGTACATTGATATGGATCGCATGTACGGTGTACTTATAACGCAGACAAACGACATAAGAGGCGTTGAGAGTGGCGAAGCGGGCTACGAACGGTGGCGAAGAAGAAGAGGAGCGGTGAACCGAAGACGGCGTCCTCGTACGCCCGGCACCCATACGCCGCCGCGGGAACAGCGAAATTTGACGCGATCACACCCAAGTTTCGCCAAAAACCGGGGTGATCCGGGCGATCGGGCATCCGCAAGAGGGTGTGCTCCAAGTCTTGGACCAGTGTCACGGTCCCTAATGTGCAGGAGAACAAGCCACGGCTGAGACGATCAACAAGGAAGGCGCGACCAACCGTTCGATTGGCAGGTTCAGAATGGACGGCTTGATCCAAGGGGCAAGAGGATTGCCGTAGGGCGTGAGTAACGCAGCAGGTTTTTACATGTCAGTTGTATCACAGCTCGGGGTGCTTTTGGCCAGAACCTGAAGAACATACTCTGAATCCCCATCTATCTCCCCTTCCTGTATTGCTACTTCTCCATTCCTCTGTACTGTTCCATCCAATTCGTGGTGAATTCTATCACCGAGATTAAATCGATTACATCCGAGAATAGATTGGTTACATCTGGTATCAGAGCCACCAACAATCTTCATCCTGGAGGACCACACACAAACCCGCTGGACTACCGCAAGACTCGATGCCATGGAGATCCAAATGTTGGAGATCGTCAAGGCGATCCAGGAGGCGGGGGAGCGTACCACTACGGATCTGCGAGAAGCGCTGGAGCAGAGCAAAACGGAACTGCGTCAAGAGATCCCGGGAGGTGCGGGAAACGACCATCGCTTTCAACTAGTGGAAGCCAGAAATGGAGATCAAGGTGGCTGAACTCGATTCCACCGTTGGGGAGTTGCACAAGCAACTCGATCGTTTCGCCGTGGGAGTGGGAGCAAGTATGCTGGGACCACGACCCGATGCTGCGACTCCTTCCTCGATCCCCCCTTTCAAAGGGACCAGTGCCGCAGGATCAGCACTCCAGGGCCAATCGGCCACCGCGTGGATCAACATTTCCGGGGGAAGGCGTTGGGGAATTTCGACTTTCCCTCGCTTCCTCCGGTCACAGGTACAGCGATGAATCTTACTCCTGTTCCGTTTCCGCGATTGGAGAGTGGAGTTGCGGAGCTCGCATGGTTCTATGGGAATGATGAGCACAAGTGGTGGGGAGGCTTTACCTAGAGCAGAGTTTCCTAAGTTTGATGGAGAAAATCCCAGGCTGTGGAGGAGGGCGTGTGAGAAATACTTTAGGATCTATGCTGTTAGTTTCGAGGTTTGGGTGGAGTATGCCACCCTGCATTTTGTGGGCAATGCCGCATTGTGGTTACAAAGCATTAAGCACAAGTTAGATAATATGAATTGGGAAGATCTGTGTCAGGTGGTGAGCAAGCGCTTCAATAGGAATCAATATCAGTGCCTCTATCGCCAGTCTTTCCACATTTGTCAAATTAGTTCAGTGGCTGAATACTTAGGTAGATTTGACACACTCATGCACCACATGTTGGCTTATAAACCAGATTTAGACCCCACCTTCTTTGTTACAAGATTCATTGATGGACTTCACATGGATGTGAGAGCAGCGGTTATGATACAAAGGCTCGAGGACCTAGATACTGTTGTTTCTTTGTCTTTATTGCAGGAGGAGATTGGAGAGGAGGCAAGGAAGCCTCCACCAAAACCAGGAGGGATCATCAAGCCATTGGAGAAGGCAGCATATCCTCTTCCACCGCCGCCAGCCACAGGAAGGCGCTTGACTGCACATAATTTCGAGGAAAAGAAGAGTCCAGAGGCCTCCAAGATCAGTGGAACTTCTCAGAAGCTGTCAGCATTGAAGGCATACAGGAGAGCAATGGGGCTTTGTTTTACCTGTGGAGAAAAATGGGGACCTCAGCACAAGTGTTCAACTACAGTGCAGCTGCATGTGGTAGAGGAGTTGTTGAGTTTGTTGCAAGCTGACAACATGTCCGCAATCAGTCAAACTGAACTTACAATGCCTGCTGAAGGGGAATTACTCTCCATTTCCAGGCAAGCGGTCTTTGGAATGGAGACAGCCAAAACAGTGAGGCTGCAAGGTTTTCTACAAGATCATGAAGTGCTCATGCTTATGGACTCAGGTTCTTCTGGGAATTTCATCAGTGAAGAGCTGGCGAGGCAGTTGCAAGGAGTGCAAGATATGAACAAGCCAATTCGAGTTACGATAGCTGATGGGGGAATTTTGGAGGGGAAACAAGAAATTCCTAATTGTGAGTGGAGGTGTCAGGGAACTGTTTTCCACACATCTATGAAGATCTTGCCTCTAAGCTGTTATGATGTGATACTGGGTATGGAATGGCTAGAACCTCATAGTCCTATGCAAGTTCATTGGGCAGAAAAATGGATGTTAGTTCAGTGTCATGGGCAGATGAAGAGATTGCAAGGAGTCAAAGCTAATACCTCCAATTGTGCTATGGTTTCAGTGCTTCTCATGAGGGCTTTGGAGAAAAATGATGCCCTTCTGTACCTTGTTCAAGTGTGTGCCCTTAGTGAACTGGAATTGGAGGACATTCCAGAGGAAGTTAAGCAAGTGATCCAACAATATCAAGATATTTTTACAGAACCACAAGGACTTCCACCAATCAGGACTTGTGATCATAAGATACCCCTTCTACCTGGAGCTAGTCCTATCAACCTCCGACCCTACAGATACAATCCTATGCAGAAAAATGAGATTGAGCAACAGTCAAGGAGCGTCTCCAAAATGGAATGGTGCAGCCTAGTTCCAGCCCTTTCGCTTCCCCAGCTCTGTTAGTGAAGAAAAAGGATGGAACCTGGAGATTGTGTGTGGATTATAGACATTTAAATGCTATCACTGTCAAGAATAAGTACCCCTTGCCAATTATTGATGAGTTGCTTGATGAACTGACATGATCTAAATGGTTCACTAGGTTGGATCTCAGGGCAGGGTATCATCAAATCAGGATGGCAGTGGAAGATGAGCACAAAACTGCTTTTCAAACTCACCATGGTAATTTTGAGTATAAGGTAATGCCTTATGGCCTCACTGGAGCACCTGCCACTTTCCAAGGTATTATGAATGATATTTTGGCCCCAGGGTTGAGGAAATTTATCTTGGTGTTTGTGGATGACATCCTCATCTATAGTAAGTCCTTGCAAGAGCATGTCTCCCATTTGCAGCAAGTATTCCTGATTCTGAGACAACACCAACTCAAGGTGAAATTTTCTAAATGCTCATTCGCACAGAAGCTGTTAGCATACTTGGGTCATATCATCAGTGCAAATGGGGTGACAACTGATCCGAAAAAGGTGGCACCAATTCTGGATTGGAAGCAGCCACAGGACGTTAAGGAGTTACGAAGTTTTTTGGGCATGACTGGGTATTACAGGAAGTTTGTACGAAATTATGGAGTCATCAGTAAAACTCTCACATAATTACTCAAGAAAGGCATGCCATATCTCTGGACATCTACAACAAAGGTAGCCTTCCAAGCATTGAAAAATGATCTGGTTTCATCACCAGTTTTGGCACTGCCCGATTTCACCAAGAAGTTTGTTATAGAGACAGATGCCAGTGACAAGGGCATAGGGGCAGTGCTGATGCAAGAAGATCATCCTTTAGCATTCATGAGCAAAGCTTTAGGAGCAAGGCACAGGGGGTTGTCCACATATGAGAATGAATGTTTGGCAATTCTTATGACAGTGGATAAGTGGAGACCATATCTTCAACATGGGGAGTTCATTATCAAGACCGATCAGAGAAGCTTATCAAATTTGGATGACCAGAGATTGACTACACCCTGGCAGCATAAGGCTATGACCAAATGTTGGGCCTTCAATACAAAATTGTGTATAGGAAAGGCTTGGAAAACAAAGTAGCTGATGCCTTGTCCCGAAAAAGTCAGAGTTTGAATGCTATCACAAAGTGCAAGCCTTTGTGGTTGGAAGAAATCGCAGAGGGTTATCACCAGGATGAACAGGCAACCAGGTTGTTATCTGAACTGAGTGTTAATAAGGAACATGGCTCATTTAAGTTATGTGGGGGTCTCATTAGACATAAGGGAAGAATCTGGGTGGGTAACAACTCAACCTTGCAAGATATCATACTCCAAGCGTTACACAATAGTGCAATGGGTGGTCACTCAGGTTTTCATGTCACTTATCACAGAGTCAAGAGGTTGTTTTCATGGCCAAATCTGAAACGAAGAGTGAAGCAGTGGGTAGCTCAATGTGCAGTTTGTCAGCAAGCCAAATCCAAGAGGCTACCCTATCCTGGACTTCTTCAACCCCTGGAAATTCCTGAGCAGGCTTGGCAAGTGATATCAATGGATTTTGTAGAGGGCCTTCCTCGCTCTTCGGGCTATAACTGCATCATGGTGGTAGTTGATAAGTTCTCCAAATACTCACATTTTATTCCTTTGGCACACCCTTTCACTGCATTCTCAGTGGCTATGGCCTTCATGAAAGATGTGTTTAAATTGCATGGTTTGCCTCTTGCAATAGTATCTGATCGTGATCGAGTTTTCATTAGCAAGCTATGGCAAGAACTGTTTCGCCTGACTGGTACTTAGCTGCGCATGAGTTCGTCTTATCATCCTCAAACAGATGGACAGACGGAGAGAGTTAATCAATGCCTCGAGGGGTATCTTCGCTGTTTTGTCCACTCTTGTCAGAGCAAATGGGTTCAGTGGCTTCATTTGTCTGAATTTTGGTACAATTCTAGCTACCACTCTGCTCTAAACAAGACACCTTTTGAGGTCCTATATGGACATCCGCCTCAGCATTTTGGTATTGATGTGGTGGACTCTTGCGCAGTACCAGATCTTGTAGAATGGCTGAAGGAGCGGACCACCATGACTCAATTATTACATCAACACTTGACACGGGTTCAGCAGAGGATGAAGCACCGGGCTGATAAACACAGAACAGAGAGATAGTTTGAAGTAGGGCAATGGGTATACCTGAAATTGCAACCTTATGTCCAATCTTCAATAGCTCTGCGCTCAAATCACAAACTCACTTTCCGGTTCTATGGTCCTTATAAACTAAAGTTACCTCCAGGAAGTCATATCCATCCCGTTATCCATGTCTCGCAGTTGAAGGGAGCGGTTCAATCGGACACCCCAGTGCTACCTGATCTGCCTTCAGACCCCCCGGCTTATCAAGTGCCTGAGAAGATATTAGATAAGCGCTGGCATCGCAAGGGAGCATCTTCTGTGTGTCAAGGTCTCATCAGATGGACAGGAATGCCTGATGCTTTAGCCACTTGGGAATGTTTGTCCAATTTGCAGCAACGCTTTCCGGAGGTGCCGGCTTGGGGTCAAGCCGTCTCTCAAGGAGAGGGGGATGTCACGGTCCCTGATGTGCAGGAGAAGAAGCCACGGCTGAGATGATCAACAAGGAAGGCGCGACCAACCGTTCGATTGGCAGGTTCAGAATGGACAGCTTGATCCAAGGGGCAAGAGGATTGCCGTAGGGCGTGAGTAACGCAGCAGGTTTTTACATGCCAGTTGTATCGCAGCTCGGGGTGCTTTTGGCCAGAACCTGAAGAATGTACTCTGAATCCCCATCTATCTCCCCTTCCTATATTGCTACTTCTCCATTCCTCTGTACTGTTCCATCCAATTCATGGTGAATTCTATCACCGAGATTAAATCGATTATTCGAGATTAGATTGGTTACAACCAGACCCGTTCAATCTCCAATTCTCCATCGTTTAGGCCTAGTCTTCGCCAAAAAAGAAAGAAGAAGAAGAAGAAAGAAAGAAGAAGAAGAAGAAGAAAGAAAAGAGAACGGCCCAATAGCAACAAAAAGTCCCGGGCTCCGCCTAACCGCCATTCAAATCCACCTCCGCATCTCCCGCCACGAAACCTGCTCCGCTCTCTCCGAATTAACCTTCAAAACATCTCGCACGAATGTTTGCCTCTCCTCCCCATCCCCATCTCCACCTCCACCTCGTCCTCTCCGCAGATGCCGCCGCCGTCGCTCGCCTCGTCGGCGCACAGGCCGGCGCTCCACCCGGGCAGCCTGCAGCGCCTGCTCCGCCCTCCCGACCCCTCCGACGACGACGCCTCCACGCCTCGCTCCCGCTCCTCCCGCGCCCGCGTCCTGCTCCAGGTCACCAACATCACGCCGGCGCTCTCCGGCGCCGACCCCTTCTCGGGGCACCAGGGCTTCTACCTCCGCCTCTCCGACTCCGCCCGCTCCTGCTACGTCTCCCTCCACGCCGACCACGACGACCTCATCCTCGCCAACGGCCTCCACATCGGCCAGGTCATCGAGGTCGAGCACCTCGTGCCGTCCATCCCGGCGCCGGTGCTCCGCAAGTTCCGCGTCCTCCCCGGGAGGTACCCCTGCATCCAGCAGCAGGACTCCACCGATGACGACGATGCCGCAGCCTGCTCCGGCGGCGGCGCCGTGGTCAAGGAGGTGGTCTCCGAGCGCCCGCGCCGGCCGTCGCCGACGCCTCCCCTCCCGGAGAGGAGGGCGCGGCAGTCCGACTCCCCTGCCTCCGCGATGGGCCACCTCCACAGGTCACGGTCGATAACGAATCTGTCCCAGGCAGGCACGGCAGCAAAGAGGAGTGATCAGTGGGAGCGGAGGGGCGCCGATGTCCTGAAGAAGCTGAGGAAGATCAGCGTCACGTCCACCGACGGCAACAGCAGCGACGTCGACGACGACGACGACGAGTCGGACGTGTTCTCGTCGCTGTCCACCGCGAGGAGGAACTGGGATTGCACCGGGAGCATCAAAGACATCAGACCCGCCGCTCCCCGGAGACGCAGCAACAGTGTAAATCCATTTCTTGAAGCTTTTACAAGTGTGTGCCTAACCACGAAATGCCAAGAAATCAAGCTAATTTACTGTCAAATAATTTTGTATCATGCAGATTTCGCCTAGGAAATCCGGCCCAAACTCCTATGCGCATCACAACAGCGCGGCGAACGATCCGCTGGAGTCGGTGAGAAGGAAAGCCGAGAAGGCATTCAAGGTGCTCTCCAAGAGGAACACGCATGCGTCAGGCAAGACGCCAAGAGATAGCTCCGGCGCGGTGGCGACGCCGCAGAGCGTGGCACCGAGCGGCATCAGCTGGTGCGAGGACAATGTGATGTGGAGCTCGCTCTCATCAAGCTTGGAGAGGCATGGGAAGGTACTACTAGCATGCTGCACGTTGTTCTTCTGTTCTGTCATCTCAAGGACTAAATTCTGCATGATGATAGCATGGTTGGTGATGTTTTTTCTTTCCTGAACGTTGGCAGGAAGCAGTGAAGCAGAGAGACATGGCACTGCAGGCTGTGCTGGATGGATTGCTGGAGGCCTCTACTACCGAGAAGTTGATAAAATGCCTGAGGTGAGCAAGGAAAAAAATTTCGCTTATGGAAAAATTTCGACACCTGTGGAAACCACTGAAATTTTTCGGAAATTTCGGAATTCATTTTGGACAAATTTATGAAATTTGAGTTTGAATTTGAATGAAAATTTTCAAACCATACAAAATTGGACGAAATTTGCTCCAATTCAAACCAACCGAAATTATTTGAACGAAATACAAAAATTTCGGTGACCCTCGAAATGTCTGAAATTTCGGTGAAATTTCGTCGAAATTTTGAACTCTGGAGGTGAGTAACCTTGAAAGCTTATGTAACCTTGACATGAATGATTAGAGAGCGTTACTCGCAAACTTTGTCTAGCCTTACACGGATGTTAGAACTTAGAAGAACAGGTGTTGCATAGCATCAAATTCCTGCACTTTCTGAAATGTGTTGAGTCGCATCAGCAACAGCTCATTTCTCCCTCTTTTTCCAGTACATACTCTGAACTACAATCTGACAAGGACGAGGACCCGAAGGAGCTCATCGACAGGTTCTTGCACTTCTCCCATGAACTGGATCGTGCTATATTCATTGCTCAATCACAGACCAAACTTAGGCATGGGAAAGCATGTGGTTCGAATTCAACGCCCTCAGCTTCGGCCAAAGCTGCTACTAAGGCTGCATTGGATAGGAAGCAAGCTGCCATCTCATGGGTCAGAGCAGCCATCGAAGCTGACCTTACACATTTGTCTAGCCATGCAAGAGTCACATCTGATTCTACAAAGGCATCACTGTCCGAATCAAAGCCTGTAACCCCACGCTTCTGCTGTTCCAAGCCAAAATGCAACTGTAACAGCAAGTCCTCAAGGAAAACCGCTGATGCATCTTCTGAAGGAAGCAACCTGAATGCAGCCATGGACCTGGCCATCGCATTGCGGTCAGAGTGTAACCGGTGGTTTCTCAAGTACATCGACAAGTTCTTGGACGACATCGAAAGCGAGACAGAATACGCGACGTGTGATTCTCAGGTTGCAGGCCTTCTGCAGCAGCTGAAGCGAGTGGATGACTGGCTCAACCTTGTTGTGCGGCAAGAGAGGATGTTTCCGGTCGATAGAAGCAACAAGGATAGCATATTTTCCGAGGAAGAAGAGAACGATGCGTGCGAGAAGGTACGGAGGAAGATATATGGAGCACTTCTAAGGCATGTTCAACATGCTGCAATGGCGCTAGAGAGTATAAATAGTGTAACTGAGGAGGAAAATTAGTGGCAGTAGCTATGAAATCTCTAGCCAGAGAAAGCATGAACACTTAAGAAGGAATTGTGTAGTGACAGCGCATGATCTATTTGGATCATCGTTAGATATCAAGTAGCAGGAATAAGTGGCAGTAACTGAGGAAGCTCTAGCCAGAGTGAACATTTAAGAAGGTATTTTGTAGGATAGCGCATGATCTAATCAGATCATCGTCAGACACCAAGTAGCATCTTAGATCTGACTTCCAAATGTTTTATGTTGGCTGTCTCACTGTTAGTGTGTGCACGAGAAGGTTTCAGTCATACATATTTTGTTGAAACTGTTCTAGTTTCTTTATTTATGAAGCCAGGCTTACATTCTAATCCTAAGTTAATAAGTTATATAGAGTTACAATGCCAACCCTGTGACATGAATAAGAACGATCTTAAATGTGAAGTCAATCATCTCATATTGATCTTTGATCATTTACATGATCATGATTACTTCTCTGTATGTCTTTGTGGGAAATGTCAAAGAAAAGTATGAAAAGAAACAAGTATAGTTACATTACATGTATGATATTTGGGACAATAAAGACAAGAATCAATTAATCCCTATGCAATTCAGTGTTAGCGCCATATGTCCGGCGTGGTATTTATTTTTGCAGAGCAGACATGTTCAGATCAAGATTGCTGATGTCCATTCCATTGTATGCGATGGGTGCGTACATCCACATGTCGTCGGAGCTCAACAACTGCACAAGATTGTGAATTTTTTTTAGTAAATCCTTCTTTCTTTACAGTTTATATCACAGACATTTGGTTATGACACATCTTCATTCAGTTGACAAGGAAATGTACATGTACATGTACCCACCTTAATCTGAAGCTTCATAAATTTGACATACTCCACTGCTTCCTCCAGCATTGTGCTGATGTCAACCTGTCAAATCATAGAGTTTCTATTACTGATTACCATACCAAAAGATTTAGGTACAAACTAAGTTCTTGCAGATCAATACATGCCAAACAGGAACCTACCTTTGTTCCATTGGGAACCAAGTTCTGCAGGATTCTCAATCTTTCATTGATCCTTTCTCTCCTCTTCTGCAGAGTTGGCATTTACATCCATCAGAATTCAGAAACGAGCCAAACTCAATTCACTGTAACCTTTTATTACACCACCTAATTTTGTGTACTTACCCTTGCATAGAGGCTCTGAGGATCAGTTGCCGCACCACGGCCAGCTCTGGTGCCCCTCTTCTTCGAGCTCGACTTGGCATTGCCTTCCCCCTCCTCTGAGGTGCAGCTGCTGGAGCTTTGTGGGTCGATATACGCGTCGCCGCCTTCATCGTCGTTGCTTATAGAGTGCTTTTTGTTAGCATTTTTGGCCTTCTTTGATGCCTGCATCAGTTCAGAATTATAGTAAGCATGGATCAAACAACATCGCAACTGAGGTATGTCATGGATCCATTGAGATTTCTGCAAGCATGCATACCTTCATGGCACTGGCAGCACTGGACTTCCTCTTGTTAGTCACCGGTGCATCTTCTTCAACCACGGCTGATGAATGGTTTCCGTGTAGGAGGCTCAGATCCTCCCCGAGGTAGGGCATGGCGGCACAATGCGGCTCGAAGTCGGCGTGCGGGAACGAGTCGATCACCGGGAACTCAAAGCTCTCATAGCTCTGGGCTGGATCAAGGAAACTGGTGACACTAGAACTATGACTCGGTTGAGGCCAGCATTGTGGAGACACATCATAGTTCAGACAGCTAGAGGAGGAGTTGGAGTCAGTGTCGAGGCTAGGCAAGAACATGGCTGCCATTGCCTCCATGGACTGATCATAGCAGTGATCATGAGCTCCTCCGAAGAATTGCGCTATCACGTCAGTCTCCATTGGCACGGCTGAAGTACTGTAGGAGCTCTCCATTTCAGTAATCTGGAAGGAAGTGCTCAAGGCAAGGAAGAAAGGACACTAGCTTTATAGAGATGCTGCTGCTGCTGCTGCTACAATAATGCCTTGAGTGCTCCTGCCGTGCGTTTGTGCAGGGTATTTATAGGGTGGAACTGCAAGATGGCCTCTATTGTTGACAAAGTACGGCAGCACAGCAATCATCACCGAGTTGTCTGTCTGGCGGCAAAGAAATGTTATCTCCAGAGTCAACCCCGTGGGGACGGTGTTGAGCAGTTGCCGCCGGATTCTTGATCTTGATATCAACAGGATAAACAAAACCGCATGCGCAATTATGTCGCGATAGTATGGAGAGAATTGTTTATCGTCCAGGCAAGATTGGTACGGTGAGATTGTTTATCTTGGAGGACCGGAGGAGATTGGCATTGGCATTGGCCATTTGCGCAATCACTCGTCTTGTAGAACGTGGGAAGTGGTGGTGGTGAGCTGAAGTGAGAGGTGGAAGCAGGCAAGATTACGGGATATTAAGTTCGTGCGATTGCTATTGAGATCAGGGATCAGTAGATACCGGTTGATGCCCTGTGTGATCTCGTGCCTCCCATGGAGGTTGCAGAAACTACACTGTTGCCATTTCCTGCAACTTGAAGAGCTGTCAGATCCTCAAGATGTGGGGAGAAAACAGAATTTTTGTGTTCATTTGCTGTTGTATAATGCATGTGGGTTCAATCATAGCTTCAAAGTGTCGTTTCAAGATTGTGGCAAATTTTTTGTATTCAGAATATGTGGTTATTGTGAGATTTGGTGACTGCACTACTGCAGATAGGGACACCAGTGACGGGCCTAAAAAGCCCAGTAGTGACGAGCGGGCCGGCCCGTCACTGGTGACCAGCCACTGGTAACTGGTTATCAGTGGCGGGCCACCCGCTCGTCACTGGTAATTTAGTTACCAGTGACGGGCACACATGAGAGCCCGTCACTGCTAATGTATACAGCAGTGACGAGCCAGAGTTTAGGACCGTCACTGGTAAGGTATACAGCAGTGACGAGCTCGCCAGTCCGCTCGTCACTGCTGTTATGAGGGTCCCAAGCACGTTGCTGCCGCGGCAGCAAAAACAGCCGTTTTGGCTGCCGCGGCAGCAAAAACAGCCGTTTTGGCTGCCGCGGCAGCCATTATGTCTGCCGCGGCAGCCAAAAGGGGTGATTTTGCTGCCGCGGCAGCAACGTGCTTGGGTGCCGCAGCAGCCATTTTGGCTGCCGCGGCAGCAAAAACAGCCGTTTTGGCTGCCGCGGCAGCTATTTTGTCTGCCGCGACAGCCAAAATGGCTGTTTTTGCTGCCGCGGCAGCCAAAATGGCTGCCGCGGCAGCATAAACAGCCATTTTGGCTGCCGCGGCAACCATTTTCGCTGGCGCTCCTAGGGCGTCGGTCGCCGTTCTCCTAGGGCGCTCTCCAGCCCCTGTGGTAGGGGGTGTACCCCTTCGGTGGCCGTTCTCCTAGGGCGTGCCGCTGTGGCCTAATAGCGCTTGCGACCATGCCTCGTTGCGTCGGCATGCTACGTGCCGGTATGCTTCGAAGGCCACCTCACTCGCGCTCTCGGATGTCGCACACGATAAGTACATATGTAAAACCGAGTACGAAAGTAACAAGTGCCAATACGTAAATATGTGCAGAAACGTACAAAGTAGACCAGTTCGGGAATACACGACCACAAACACAATAGATATGCAATGTTTTTCCGTCCTCTAGGGCCAAGCTACATGTGGGCGCGCGAATGGGTCTTCGGTCGGGATTTGGCGAACTCGCTGCTCTGTGCGAGCGGCGTGTTCCTCCCTTGGGTCAGTGCCGGCGTAGAAAAGCCCCGTATCAGAGACGACGTCCTTGTTGATGATGTTCGCGAACGCATTCTGGAGGCGTGCAAACTCTTGCTTCCAGTCATATGGCTTGTGCTCGAGGTTATTACTCCACTTGCGTAGGTCGTCTTGTTTGCGAAACGTGTTCCGCGCCCGTACAAAGTCGTCCATGTGGCAGCAGACGTAGTAGCCGCACGTCACACTACCCTCCGGCTGCTGTCTGCACCACCAATCGGTCACGTGTTTAAAGCGTGGAGCGCCACTTCTTTTTACCATAGTTGCTCCTCCTCCCTTCTGTGCAAAGTCGAAGAGAGCATCATCCAGAACTTTCTTGAGCAGGGTGTAGTCTTTCTTCACCCGCTTCATGGAATCAAAGTAAACAACCTTCCTTTCCTTCGGCGTTAGCACTAAGAGGATCCAGTGGTCGCTGCGCAGACATGTGAACAAACCAATATTAACCCACGAAGTTGGCTAGGTGCACAAGCGAAAGAGAAATATACGAAAGCACAAAGTAGAGAATGACTTACAAGGGATTGTAGGGCACGAGTAGGTAGTCCTTGCCCTTATGCGCTATCATCGCACTCACGAGGCATTCTTTCATAATCTCCCTACCTTCTTGGGAGCGAACGTTGTTCTCGTGCATGTGAAACGGATCTGCTATTGCAACGTCGAGAATCTTCAGGCGTCTGATCTCTCTGGTTAGGTGAAGCGCCCATAGCCTGACGAAGGATGCTTCGAGCCGATAAAGGTTGAACATGCCGAAGATCTCCGCAAAGTCCAGATAGAACTTGTCCGCGGGATACTGGTCGACGAAATGGAAACCCTCTGGCACCTTCGCCGTGTAATACGAGATATTCGTTTCATCGGGTCCTAATTCAATGTCTCGAATGTTCTCGTGCAGAATCTTCATCTCGTTCGGGAGGACGTCGAACTCATCCTTCGGTACCATCGCGTGACCCGGGATGTGATAGGCCCGCCACTGACGACCCTTTGCTGTCTGTGCTGACTGGGAAGATGCTGCGTACGTTAAGGATTTCTTCAACCTGGCCTCACCCTGTCTATCGTAAGTTCCGGTGCTAGCATGTGCCTTCTTCGCCGCCCCTTTTTTGCTCGTGCGCTCCGTATCCAGGGATACGGCCCTCTGACCGGCCATCGCTTCTTTGGCTGCGCCCACGAGTGTTTTAGGAGTCAACTTCGTGTGGTCTTGCCTGTCATGCTTGGGTGGCGGCGTATCTACAACTTCTCGTGCCTCTTCGTCACGAGGCATGCCATGCTCTGCGCCTTCCTCGGCATGCTCCATCTCCAGATCCTTGTAGGATAGAGGTGCGGAAATACCCAGAGGAGATGGTCTTGCTGATGGACTCTCGGTGTGGCTCGGCGAAGGTGCTGGACGATTGGAGGTCTCAATCAACTTAATCGCGTCCTTCGGCCACCTAAGGAAGAACCCCTTGCAGGCTCCTAGCTTCTCGTATCCCTCTTCAGGGGGGTCATTCAGAACCAGGTCCTCAAAGGTGCCGACCACCTTAGTCAACTCCACCCTCGCCATGTTTGGTGGTAAATCCACGCAGTGCATCCTGTTCTCTGGCGTTATTGGGTGGACTCGACCGTACGCGACCGTCACCATCGAGCCGAGCACTTGGGTCTGGAGATGGCACGGAGTTATCACCTGCGGAACATACGTACGGGTCAGCGATGTTAGAGTCCAAACAACGAAATCTGTACGAGACCCTTACGGTTTGTTGAGCCGACGACGCTTACCGTTAGGCCGTCGATTGTATTTGGCGACCCGGGGCCAACGCCCGATACGGAGGGGCTGCTACTCCTTGCAGCAGTGAAGGCCGGCGGCTGCGTATCCAGATTATAGGGCGGCGGCTGCGTATCAGGATGCGTGGGTGGGCGTCGTAGTTGATCGTATAGAGGCCCTAACAGACGTTTCACAGCCGCCTCCACTCGCGCATCGAATTCTTCATCCTGCTTGGCTTTCCTCCTCTCGCGGGCAGCCTCGCGGGTTTGGGGACCGTAATCAGCCCACCGAGCCCCATACCCGACGCCCATGACGCGGCCACGAGTCTCCGGCTTCCCGAGAGCCTTGTTGATAGGGTCTTGCCACCTCTCGGTACCGACAGAGTCCTGGGAGCTCTCAGGTTGCTGGCTCAGCTTTCTCTGCAAGCAACATGAACCGTTCAGAAACGTAATCTTTAGGAAATTAATCTACGTAGGACAAATAAAGTAAAATGGGTTCAGAGGTTACCAGTTCTTCGTGCACGTCCTTCATTTTCTCGTGCGTGAAGATCGGTTCCCCCGTCGCTGGGTCAAATTTTGCGCGGGCCCTCACAAAGTCTTTTCCGCGCCCTGGCTGGATGTCCGAGAAAGGGGGTTCTTTCCCAGCCGCAATCAACCTCGCATCCTCCTTGTCCCATTTAGGCCTCTTCCCTTGGTAACCACGGCTGCCAAGTCTGTGGTCACCCACGATCTTCCCCCGCATGTCCTTCCCCCAATCACTCTTCCTCCTGAATTCCTCGCCGGACCGAGTTTGAATGAACTCGGTCCAGTCCGCCTCATCTATCGTGGGCCATTTCGGCTTTATCACGGTCTCGAAATCTTGATCCTTCATCTTATTGGCATGGTATCGCCAGGTATTCAACGATTTCGACATCATGCTGAGGGCTTTCGTTGCGACTCTATTTCTGTCGGCCTCCGGGACGGAATACCTGCTGAATAGCCTGTCCAGGAGGAGAGTTCGAAGATGCTCGGTTTCTCTCGTCCTTATGTCGGGAGTTGTGATCTTCACCGTTTCACGCAGGATGCAGCCTACGGCGTTTGAGTACCCCTGTGCGGCTCTTACAGGACTGGCAGGTTTACCGAGATCGTCCACTCGAGTGATTACGAACGTCTCGGTACTCAACTTGTTAGGTCTCCTAGGCGCGAGCCGCCTTTTCCGTTTGGCTGGTGGAGCCCCGTCCGCCTTTTCTTCTTCCATACCGGTCTCGTATTCACGGCCGGTCCCTTCGTCACGATCGGTCGCGTCTTCAGCACCGCCGGACTCTTCGTGGGACGACTCGTACTCGTTGTTATCCCCGGAAGCAGGGTCGTCGACGATGGCGGCCCCCTGAGATGTTTGTTGGAGGGCCAGGTCCCGGGGAGCTTCCGCACGCCCCTCGATATCTCGGGACGATGCGGGGACATCCGTTGGTGTCCGCGATGGAGAGGGGCTACTTCCAGCCATTTTCTAATATCCATTCATTATAGCAAACAAGGGTGGGAATTAAAATTTTATTTGCAATTGAGATTATGAAATCTTGTTAAACAAAAGCATATAACTGTGCATGACAATGAACAACAATGACACGAATATACCGTACATACAATGAAAATTGAAAATTTCGGCATGACCTTTGCTAAAATTATGCAAAATTGAGTATCGAACGTTGACAAAATGTTGACGAAGCAACATTTAGTCTAAACGTTTAACTCAGTTTCCCTGAAAAATAAACAAAAGCAACGAGTGTTGCCTCGGCTCGACGGCCGGTACCACAAGCATATATGAACACGACAATTGAATCAAACAAGCCTCAATGCTTCATACTTTGAACAAAGCCTCAATGCTTCATACTTTGAACAAAGCCTCAATGCTTCATACTTTGAACAAAGCCTATATATAGAAAACTATAAACGTGTCCATGGAACACCCAAACTAGTAAAGAGTAAATGATCGTAAATATAACTTAAATATTTTATTAGAAGAGTTAACTCATCACTTCTGCGGGATAATATAACAACTCGTCTCTTCAGTGCACAACAAAAATAGTCTTAATATTGTTTGTATTGGTTTTTTATGAACATACTCACTAAACTTTCTAGAGTTTCTTGAAGTGTTGTTTGCATGAAATCTTCAATTTTCTTAGCTTTCATGCTATTAATAACCCATATACAGGAAACTAACCAATGATTAAGAAGATGTGTTACATTTCATTTCAAAATAAGAACAGTGTCATCTACAGATATATTTTCATATATATATAAAAGCACACATTTGTCTAGTGTCATCTAAAACAATATCTATTTTCTGAAACAATAGCTAGCTCGGTGTGGATTTTCAACTCATACTTCAACCAAAAGGGCGGGGCACCTCGAGGACGGCGGTGGTAGTGCTAGGGCGGTGGTTGGGGAAGCACGAGGGTGGCGTCCGGTGAGACGACGCGGCGTCGGTGAGAGAGGCGGCGTCGGTGAGGGAGGCGGCGTCGGGTGAGAGGAGGCGGCGTCGGTGAGGGGAGGCGGCGTCGGTGAGGGGAGGCGGCGTCGGGTGAGAGGAGGCGGCGTCGGGTGAGAGGAGGCGGCGTCGGTGAGGGAGTCGGCGTCGGTGAGGGAGGCGGCGTCCGGTGAGAGGAGGCGGCGTCGGTGAGGGAGGCGCGAGGGCGGCGTCGGTTAGGGAGGCGCGAGTGCGGCGTCCGGCGAGGAGCGGCGGCGGCGTCGGGTCGCGCGAGGGCGTCGGTGAGGGAGAGTTAGGGCGGGCGGGCGGGATTTGGAGAGTTTTTCTCTAAGTCCCGCAGATCCGCGCCTATTTATTTCGCCGTTAGCAGTGACGGGCCGGCAAGGCAGCTCGTCACTGGTAAATTTTAGCAGTGACGGGCCAGCAAGTCTGCTCGTCACTGGTAAATAATTTACCAGTGACGCGTAGACATAACCGCTCGTCACTGGTAAATAATTTACCAGTGACGCTCGCATATAAATGCTCGTCACTGATAATTAAGTAATTAGGGTTAGTGCTTAGAGTTAGTTAGTTACGGTTAGTTAATTAGTTAGGGTTTGTTAATTAGTTAGTTACTTAGTTCATTAGTTAGTTAGGGTTAGTGCTTAGAGTTAGTTAGTTAGGGTTAGTTAATTAGTTATTGTTAGTTAGTTAGGGTTAGTTCATTAGTTAGGGTTAGTTACTTAGTTAGGGTTAGTTCATCAGTTATTGTTAGTTACTTAGGGTGAGTTAATTAGCTAGTTAGGGTTTGTTAGTTAGTAAGGGTTAGTTCATTAGTTAGGGTTAGTTAATTAGTTAGGGTTAGTTAGTTAGTAAGGGTTAGTTAGTACGGGTTAATTACTTAGTTAGGGTTAGTTAGTTAGTTAGGGTTTGTTAATTAGTTAGGGTTAGTTAGTTAGTTAGGGTTTGTTAATTAGTTAGGGTTTGTTAGTCTAGGGTTAGTTAGGGTTAGTACTTATGGCCCAATCTTTTTGAATCCAAACTTAGGCAATTTTCTTATCGATATAACTATCTTAAATAATTATTTACGATATAACTTTCTTAAATAATTATTTACGAGACCGTTCGTTTATTATTTCCGCGGGCAATGATTAGTTCATGCGTATATATAGAATTAACATAAATATCATTATTGTTATATACATAAATTAGACAAAAGTGAGCTATACATCATTAATTAACTTAATGAAAGTACAACATTCTTTGATAATCTTCTCACTCTTCGACAGTCTTCTCAACGGTAGTCTTGGTCTTCTTCCTGGTATAGGTTAGCCCCTCGGAGTGAGTTCGTCTTTTGAAGGGCCGCACGGCGGGACATGTAGTATTTCTCCTTCTGCTGGGCCGTGGCTGATTGTCTTCGTCCGTATCCGGGTCGTCAAATTGGTCATAGTCGTCTTCGTCAACGACACCATCGATTCCAACGATACTCCTTTTGCCCCTCCTCATGATATGACGGCTTGGCCTCGTCGGGTCGGCTATGTAGAAGCATTGGGCCACTTGTTTAGCTAATACCCACGGCTCATTTTTGGCACTGATCGCTTTCACATTTACTGTCTCAATAGGAACTGCTTTCGGTATGACCATGGTAGTGAAATAGTCTTCCGTTTCGACATTCTTCGCCCATCTTACCCGGAACATGGGGATCTTGGTCACGGTGTAGTCCAGTTCCCAAATCTCTTCCAGCCTACCGTAGTATCTGTCCTTTTTCTTACCGGTCAGGGCCTCCATCGTCACCCCAGAGTTCTGGTACACGCTCTTCTGGTCTTGTGCCTCTGTATAGAATGTGTATCCGTTGATGTCGTATGCTTGGTACGTCCCGACATTCATCAGGGGTCCCTGTGCCACGTGGAACACCGTCCGTGCTACGTCATCATCTTTTGAGAAGCTATGTTCGTCGAAGTAGTTTTTTAGCCACCTGGCGAACGTTGCGTTGTGCTCTTTCATGAGGGCCGCCTCGGTCTTTCTTGAGCCGTGCTTTGTTTTTAACATTGCCATGTGCTGAATAATGTAAGGCCGGACCACTGACAGGTGCTGTAGCACTACTGTATGCGCTCTGACGTAATCGTCTGATCGGTTCGGAGAGTCACTGTGCACATGTAAATCCTTCTTTCCGCGTCGGTGACCTACGCCATCGAGCCTGCCAATGTGCCGATTAACAGGCACGCCTATAGGTTTGTCGACTTTCATGTAATCTATGCAGAACTCGACGCTCTCCTCCGTGAGAAAGCCCTGGACGATGCTCCCGTCCGGATGAGACCTGTTGCGAACGTATCGCTTCACGACCCCGTTGAACCTCTCCAACGGGTACATGTTGTGTAGGAATACTGGACCTAGGTCGATGATCTCCGGGACGATATGGATCATGAGATGAACCATGACGTCGAAGAATGCGGGCGGAAAGTACATCTCGAGCTCGCAGAGTATGACAATGATCTCCGCCTGCAGTCGCCGGCAACGCTTCTTAGTGATGGACTTCTGAGAGATAGTGTCGAAGAAGTTACAGAGGTCAAGCAGTGTCCCGCGGATCCATGGCTCCATTAGCCCTCTAATTGCAACCGGAAGTATCTGCGTGATCATCACGTGACAGTCATGAGACTTCATACCGATTAACTTATGGTTCCGCATGTCTAGGTATCTCCGTATGTTTGCCGAGTAGCCAGAAGTTACTTTGACACCTTCGAGGCACTTGAAAATTTTATCGAGCTCCTCCTTACTTAGGGTGTAACAAGCGGCGGGACATTCTGTCTTGATTTTTGTAACATTCCTGCCTATCTTGCTCTTCTCCTCGTTGGCCCACAGCTCTCGTCTTATCCCCAGTTCCTCGTAGTCAGCTCGTGCCTTTGGCCCATCTTTGGTCTTGTCTGCCATGTGGAGCAAGAGACCAAGCACACTCTCACAAACATTTTTCTCAATGTGCATGACATCTATGCAGTGACGCGTCTCGAGAAAAGCCCAGTAAGGCAAGTCCCAAAATACAGATTTTGTTTTCCATACGCCTCCAAGTGGCTTTACCTTCTTTTGCTTCTTTCCTGCCTTAGGGCACTGGTCCCAAGAATTCAACATGTCATATATTTCTTCCCCACTCCTCTTACGTGGTGGTCCTCGGGTCTCAACTGTATTGTCGAACTTTTCTTTTTCTTGTCTCCACGGGTCATCCTGTTGAAGCCATCTTCGGTGCCCCATGTACACTACTTTATGAGACCGCGGTAGGTGACGACTTGTTGTGTCTTCCATACACTTAACACATCCTTGGTATCCGTGGCAAACCTGACCGGATTGATACCCGTAAGCGGGGTAGTCTTGCACTGTTGTGATCATCATAGCTCTCATGTTGAAGTAGTCTCCTTCGTAAGCGTCCCAGACCCGGACCCCTGGTTCAGCCCATAGTGTATCTAGCTCCTCCTTCAGTAGTTCGTGGTACACGTTCAGATCATTCCCTGGTTGCTGTGGCCCTTGAATTAGCGTACAGAGGTGTACATACTTCCGCTTCATGCAGAGCCACGGAGGGAGGTTGTACATCCATACAACCACGGGCCAAGTGCTGTGCCTGCTGCTCATGTTTCCAAAAGGATTGAGTCCGTCTGTACTCATACCGAGTCTGATATTCCTCGGCTCTACTCCGAATTCGGGGTACTGGTCGTCGACAGCTTTCCACTGGCAACCATCTGCAGGGTGTCTCAGGACACCGTCATCTTTTTGCGGCCTCTCGTCGTGCCAACGCATGAGCTTTGCCTCTGTCTTGTTTGCGAATAGACGCTTCAAACGGGGAATGAGTGGAAGGTACCATACCACCTTCGCAGGACCACCGCTCTTCACTCCCTTCTCACCATCTGGTTGGTAGTTTTTCCCCGCTTGAATCGGGATGCTTTGCACTCTGGACAGCTGGTTAGATCCGCGTACTGGTTCCGATAAATGATGCAGTCATTCGGACACGCATGGTATCTCCTCACCTCTAGTTCAAGAGGGCACACGACCTTCTTGGCCTCATCGCAACCGCGAGGCAACACGTTCCCCTCCGGCAGAACTTTTGCAAGATACTCCAATGTCTCGTCGAGGCTTGTGTCCGTGCTGTTGTGGAGTGCCTTGAGTCGAAGAAGTTCGAGCGTGACTGAGAGGCGGGTGTGCTCGGGATTGCAACCGGGATACAAGGGAGTCTCGGAGTCTTTCACCAGTGTCTCCAACTTGGCAGCCTCTCTACGAGCCGCACTATCGTTATCCGTCTCCTTCACAACCTGCTCTTGCACATGACGGTCCTGGACCATTCCGGCCAAATTGTCCCCCGTGCTTCGCGTATCCGCTTTGGCCTCTTCATGTCCTCCGGCATCTTTATAATCCAACCGTTCTGCTTCCGGCTCCCCATGTCCTGCTTTTTCATCTAACCCTTCGTCGTCGGCAACAACCTCATCCTCCTCACCGTGACTTGTCCACCGTGTGTAACCTGCCATGAAACCCCATCGCACCAGGTGCATGTGCAAAAAACCAGATTTCCTCTCGTACATCTTCTGGTTTTTGCAATCACGACACGGACAGCATATCTTCGTGCCACCCTTTCGCACCATATCTCGCTCGGCGAAATCAAAGAACTCATTCAAAGACGTATAGAAACTCTGTGTGTTCCGATCGCCGTCATACATCCAACTTCGATCCATCGGTCGTTCGATCCCTAAGATATACGAAAATAAATTAGCACCAACCTTTCATGAGAGGCTAAAAAAATAAATAAAAGTTTTCTTTCCAATTGAGATTTTGAAATATTACATAAAACATTTCAAGATTTGGCAGGTTATTGAAATAAATTATTGAAAATTCAAAATTTCGGCATGACCTTTGCTAAAATTATGCAAAATTGAGTATCGAACGTTGACAAAATGTTGACGAAGCAACATTTCGCCAAAACGTTGAACTCAGTTTCCCTGAAAAAATAAACAAAGCAACTCATGTTGCCTCGGCTCGACGGCCGGTACCACAAGCATATCTCACATTCACATATATGAAATACATTTCATGCACATCTCACATCACCACAGATCCACCGAATCAAAGTATCATTTGCTTGTCATATATAATTAAACATATATATATGATTCTGCCTCAGTGTATAAGAAACATAATTACACATATATGAACCAATGTACACATAGTTACACATATGTGATTCTGCCTCAGTGCATAAGAAATATAATTACTCATATATCAATTGAAGCAATGTACAGATCGAATTCGTCTCACTGATCATAATAAACTAGAGAGCTAAACTGATACATATATACATCTGTTCTTCAGTTTGCTAAACTGATACATATATACATGTACGTATGTGGAACCCCTTCTAATGGTGAACCCCTTCTAATGGTTAAGCTCACCATTCAACATCATATGGTACGATTAGGAGGCATAACTATACAAACATATTTCATATAGCAAGGCATGCATACGAGTAACAAATGATCACTGATCAATTTAGGGGATCGAAGACAACAACAGTTCCTTTAACAGTTTAGATCGATGGCTCAAACAAAATCAAAAGAGATATCTGCTCTTATCAGTTTTAAACACATGGAAGCATGCACTATGCCTTTGTTATTCCATTCCCAGTGGAACGTCAACCTGTTTAACAACAATTTTCTAAGAAACTTGCTGAATTCTAAATGAAACAACCTTATTTTCAAGTGACAGGCAATATCCATTTCAACCAATTATGAAAGATAAAAGGGCTAACTGCACAGCTAATTGAATTCCTTTTCGAGGTTGAGTTCATCTTGAAACCGCATTTGCTTCCTAATTAAACTGAGACTAAATCAGAATATTAAAAAAACGAAAGACTCCACAGAACATGAATGAATTCAGGTACATCACATCAGGCTGATATGTGCCGGTATCATACCTGTTTCAAGATTCTTGCTAAGCCCTTCTTGTTGCAACATATCCAGTTTCTTCTAAGGTTTCTTGAATTGCTCAAGTTCCTGCTCAACGCTTCTTGTCTAGCTCCAGTCTAGCACTTGTACCAGTCGCCTACCAGATCACGGCTTTGCTCCAATTCTTGCAGTCTCTCCAATTATGCAATCCTCTCCAAAATTGGGGCTTTTCTTCACTTCAGCACTTCCCCTCGCAGTGGATTCCACTAGGTTCTTAACCTCTTCCCAATTCTTAAACTGAAACCTGCGATGTCTAATCCAACTCGGCACCTAACCAGCTTGGGAGATCAGCAAGCTAGAGGTCATGATCATGGATGATCTAGCTTAGGAGGGAGAGAGAGATGCATGGCAAGGGAGCTAGGGGAGGTGGGGGAAGAGTTTGGAGGGCTAGGAAATTACCAGGGGCGTGTATGGCGGCGGCGGACGCGCAGGCGATCGGCGAGCTCGCTGCTGGCCAGTGGAGGTACGACTGGCCAGCAGCGAGCTCGCTGATGGTTTTTATAGGGTAGGTTACCAGTGACGAGCACACATACAGGCCCGCCACTGGTATGAAGGCCGGGAGGAAGTTTGGCGGGAACATTTATCGGTGACGGGCGATTTGATTAGCACGTCACTAGTATGTGTTATAGCAGTGACGAGCACCTATGGTCGCCCGCCACTAGTAATTCGTACTTTACCAGTGACGGGCTATCATTGGTGCTCGTCACTGGTAATTGTTTACCAGTGACACGTGGCAGTTTACGCCCGCCACTGGTAAATTTCCCTATTATCTGTGACGGGCTTTTTTGGTGCTCGTCACTAGTAATGTGGCGCCTATAGCCCTTTCTGCAGTAGTGCTGGTAGCCAATCTTGAACCATGAACTAAATAATACTAACCAAATATGGATGTAACTATGTCAGTGTTCATTCCTGTTCAGGAAAACATGCTAATCCCCGTAATACAAACTCTATGTGACGCTTGTCGAAATTGTGGAGTATATAACTTGTGTGATTATGATCGGTGGTCGTATTGGAGCTAAAACTAGGATCAAATTGCATGAAGTACTTTATGTACTATTTGTTCATTATATAGCTCGTGTTGACTAGAGCTCTGCGATGGACTTGTGTACTTCAGGATCCTAAGCTCAGAAGAGTATTCCATGAATAGTTCAATAATTGTACTCTGTTCTTTGCAAAATAATCTGCAACGATAAATTAACTTCAGTCATCCACTCATTTGATTGGTGTCATACGTTTACTAATGAAATTAATCATACTTTGATTATGCTGAATTTCGATTGAACTGTACAGATCAATCAGGCTTGTTCTTTAACTGTTCTATGTACTTTGAAATGACATCAACAATCAATTAACTTGAATCATCCACTTATATGATTGGCATCATACTTTATTAATGAAAGTCTTCGTACTTTGTTTGTGCTTACATTTCAGTATAACACTACCACTCGTTTAGTACAGTTCTTATCATGAGAGACTAGAATCTATTCTGAAAATATGCTGCCTAAACTTCTGGATGACTCCAGACTGAACTCTATAAATTACTCCTTGAAAAATTAATGGTATCTCCAAGAAGTCAATGGACAGATGGTTTGTACCATTTCTGTCTACAAGTCATAGCTGGATCAATAGGGACCATAACCTGTAGTAGTATTTCTAAAAATTTGTTCACTTGAAGTACATTGTGCGCCCATTCTTAACTGGAAAAGGCTGTACTTCATTTGTAGCCAAAAGAAAAAATAGAGAGAATTTGCATGATGTATTTTGTCGGCTAGAGGTCAAAGGTAGGAGATATTTTCGTGCTAAAATATTTGATGTTAACATCAACTAGGAAAGGGAGCAAGCACCACTGAAAAAGAAAATCGTAGTAAAAGGCATACTAATCTTTTGTCCTTGTCCAGACTCCAGACATATAACTTACTGGTAACTCATTGTCAGCTAAGGTAGTTGACATTTGCTTGGTATGATATGAAATATGAGTAACTAACAGCAATGTAATGGTGGAAGCATTGATTTGGTTCACTAATATTGATTGACTCTTGGTTTATAAACAGAGAAGGAAGTTTCCTCTGTGTCACTAAACTAGAACAACAGATCTCTGATTTTCTTAAGATAGTGGGCATTTGGATTTAATTAGATTGCCCTTCATCATGTGTTTCTCCTGTCATTGCTAGTGCATTGAACCTAGTTCAAATTATGCATATTTCTCTCTGTTAATTACAGAAACTGAATTAGTCTAATTAGAAAAGTCATGCTAAATACATTGAACGTTCTAAATTTTAGACAGCTCTTACACGAGAGGTTTGTTTTCTGAACTGGATTACAAAATAGGATATATATTCATACTTGAGTTAATGTAAGATCAGATATGATTGGTCTTGGTTGTCAGTGTTGTCACCAATCTAGGCAGCAAATCTTGTGTTGGAATAAAACCACTCACATGGAACCCGTCAGTATTTGCCAGCACTCTTGGTTCATCGCATTGGACTAGAATTACTCCGTGCATCATTTCACTAGCTAGTTAGCACTAAACTAAACTGCTTTATTTTTAATTCCATGCAAACGTGCCCCTGCTCCATGACAATTATCAGTCTGATAAGCTTAGTAGTTTTGTCACTAAGATCCAGTTCTATTGCACTGCTTAAGAATCAATGACACCATTGACATGAATTATATTAACATATCAGGAAGATGCACGTACTCCCTAGAAGAGAAGGGTTATGAAAAGTGGAGACAAGTCGCTTAATGATCGTTCGATCATTGTCATGTTTTGACAAGATTAAACTACCAAACTACCAAACCCTAACCACCTAGCATCCAATTTACTCCTTGTCTGATGTAACTAACAAGATGAGATAAATTAAGGAATCAAGTACAACTGCATGGACCAAAATAGAAGCATCACATAATTATTGAATTATCTTGAACCTTAGCCCAACATGCAAATCTTAGCATAACACGCAATAACAGAAGAAATAGTAGTTAACAGTTACTCTTTTTTAAGGTGATCCTCTTGTTGAGGTTCTTGGAATAATGATGCAAAGTGTGCAATGTTCTATACAAGAAGTACAGTTTAAGACCATATTTAATTAAAATAGCATATCGTTAACCGCCAAAAAAAAGGAAAAGAAAAAATAATAGCATATCGTTGACAATTGCCTGTAATTAGGTCAGGTCTCCTCTGTGTATACTGGAGCATGCCAATTTATCAATTAGCTCCTGTTTGTAGCCTAATCATGTGATTAGCATATAGGATATCCGGCAAAGCAGACCCAGTCGTTGTTTGCTTCTACTGTCATCCGTAGAGCCAAGTTAACTTTTCTGAAGAATTTTTATCAAATTAGCAGTAAGCTGTTGCCTCTTCCTGCTCCTGAGAGGTTTTCTTCTTAAAAATGTTTAAACTTATACTCCCTCGGACTCAAAATATAAGGCGTATTTTGTTTGGTTAAGACAAAAATTTAACCAACAATTACTCTATTAGTATGTGGTTTATGTGACATAAAATTAATATCATTAGATTTGTATTTAAAAATATTTACTTATGATTGTGACTTTATATCACATAAACCACGTATTAATAGAGTAATTCTTGGTCAAACCTTGTCTTAACCAAACAAAATATACTTTACATTCTTAGATGGAGAGAGTAACTTATTTTGAGCTAATCTATTTTGTCTTTAAACCCTTTTTTTAGAACGTCTTTGAATCCTAACTTCAGGTAAGCCAAAAGTGCTCCTTAATATTCCTCCCAAAATTAAAATTATAAGCTTATTTCCAGAATGGGCTAATCATTTTTGCGATTTAATAAAAAATGGGGATAATGTCATGAGACCTCATTAATTGGGCCACTAGCGCACTAATCTGTCACTAACAAATCTCGATTCAGAATACCTAGAGCCAAACCGGACACTAAATTAAAAAACGTATCAGTGCTTTTATTTGAGTTTTCAGAGGTACGCATACGTGTTCAAATTTTTCTCTAAAAGTTTAATTGTTGTTGCTATAGTAGCAACAACGTGCATGATATTGTATATTTTTTCTTCCGAACCAGATGGATGATCCTGTATTACGTGGCATACTGGCATTGTTTCATCTATGCCCCGACATAACATACTTGTCAATATATTTTTATTGTGCACGTGTAATGATCATTGCTAGATGACGACTGTTTAATAGTCTTAATTTTTTGAGCCATATGATTTAGAGTTTACTCTAGCTTGAACCATGTGACATGGTGATGCTTTTAGTAACATTTTAACTTTCGTGACACTTTGAACCAAATTTAAACCATATATTAGCAATTCAGGTGGTCCTGACAGGTCGGTCCCACATGTCAGAGCGATGTGACGCTCAGACCTAGACATGTTGCTCGCCAGATGGGACACACTTTTTTCTAGTACGCCTTTGACTCCGGCATGGCATAGGCTATGGTCTAGCCTAACCACGCTCACTTGGTGGAGCGGGAGAGCATCGGAAAGAGCGTGGGTTAGGACACGACCCGTGGAGGCTTTTGTCGCTGGAGCACTAGGCAAATGTGGTTAGGTTGGACTAGGATAGGTTGCATATGCCACATTGGAGGAGTACCAGAGAATGACGCGTCCCATGTGGCAAGTGACGTGTCCAGCTTTGACAGCCATGTCGTCCTAACAAGTGAGACTGACCTGTCGGGACCACCTCAATTGCTAAAATGTGGTTCAAAGTGAAATTGTATATGCAAAATGTGGTTCAAATTGTCACATAAATTAAAATGCGTGCAAAGTATCACCATGTCACAAATACATGATTCAAACTAGAACAAACTCTATAATTTAACTAAGAGCCTTCACAACAATAATCTCAATGCTAAGATCGGTCGATCGCATGTAGTAAGTCAGTTGCGAGGGTCGCTAATGTTCATATTTCCAATGAGCAAGACACTTTTAAGTGGTAATTACATAGGAATGGATAATTTCCAGTCCATTCCATGTACATGGCTCTAGAAAATTCCCTAGTATGTCTCGCACATAAATTTCTTTGGATGGCTCAAAATAAGAGTTGTCTTATGATATTTGTCTAAGGGAGTCATCTTAATCAAAGATATTCTTTACAAAAGAAAGTGGTGAAGCAACAAGCAATGCTGTTTGTATAACAAAAATGAGACAATTCAACACCTCTTATTGTCAATCCTCTTAATTTCTGTAACGAATTGTTTTCATGGCTTTTAACCTACCACCACCTACTAGTATTCGTGGCATGTTTGGGATTGGCTTCGTGATTTAGGGAAGGGGTTAAGGTCTCAAATTTTGGTTAGGGTTGTGGCTTTTTATTGGTCTATTTTGCTTTGTCGTAACAATATCGTTTCTATCAAGAAAAATATCTCTCATGTGTTGCAGGTTATATATAAGACCAGCTGGTTTCACTTGTGGTCTTCATTAGAGCGACAGAGGAACCGCACTGTGATGGCCACAACGAGCATGATTTTGGAGATTGTGGTTCTCAAGCTCTCCTGCACACATGAGTGGAGGCATAATAATAAGCTATGATATGTTCGAAAGCTCTTAAAAGTACTTTTATAGTCCATTACACTTTTGAAGCAAATTCTCACAATAATTTAAGTTGTGCGCATGATAAATAGATTCGGAAGAATGTTCACATACATTATTTAAAAGATGCTAACTGTTGTCACTAAACTACTCGGTCTCGCATCCCACTTAATACCAATGTCATAATTTCACTATTGTCTTTTAATCGCTCCACTTTTTACGTCTTTGACACATATTAATGTTTCTTTTATTGTGACATATTAATGAATGAAAATGGTTCATCTAATAGAACAGCAGTTGCTGTGAACCAAAAACAAAAAGAATCTTTGAGCCGCGATAATCCTTTTGGAGGAAATTTGGACACGACAGTTCGAAACGGGGGCTCGATTACGTATCTCAGTACACAACATTATTATCTTTCTTAAATAATCCCATCCCAAATATTTAAACTCTGTTTTTAAATAGCTGGACAACTGAAGCTCGGTAGCAGTCGGCATGGACGGCAGACCTAGACATGCACGCATTGAAGAGAGACAGAACCAATGATTCCACCGAACAGAATATCTCACTTTCTCCAGGTACAAGAAATACTCCGACAGGCAGAGCGAATTTTCGCTCTTTTTAAAGTGGATGAACCATGCTGGAGATGAAACCTCGAGATATTCCCCTAAGAAAGGAATGAATCCTCGAGATGCTTTCTAGTTTTTCTTATGCAAGTACATGGCTCGCCAACTTTCATGGACAACTGCTTTGGAAATGTTGGAACTAGAGTTTCAAGTGCCACTGCGGTTTGCCTTTTGCGGTGCAAGTTGGAGTTCGTGTGATCCTTGTTATTAATGAGGTTTCAGATGCAGATTCATCATCGATCATTCGAGCACCTTGTCAAACTTCTTTAGGTGCCCTTGATCATTTATTCTATCTGCCTGTTGCTAGGGGTTTTCTGGATTAGCTGCGTGGAAGTGGAACACATATTCCTGTCCCAGTATCGGGCAGATCTTCCACCCTCTGAATTTGTGTGTGTTATCCCTGTGGTAACACTCCACAGTTCATGGAGTCAACCGGCCGGTTCCTGTCAGTTTCCGAGCGATTAATTTATCAAGTTTTGGCCGGTTTTTGCACGGAGCCAATGGAAATAATTTTTGTTCATTTACATAAATACCATATTTAGTATTAAATTTCTGACGAACTGCCATGGCCGAGAAATAGCTCTTTTACAGTTACATGAACCTAACTCCAACTTGAGCTTTGTGGCTTATAGGACTAAGGACTAAGATTGCAATTATTGAACTGTATTGTAGTGCTAAATGTATTTACTAAATTATCGTGTAAAAATAGCCACGAAAAAGTTAACAACTCAGATTATAATTTAATTAACTCCTAAAACACGCTAAATTAAAATCTCTACACTTATCACAAGAACAAGTGTATATCTTCTATTTTTCTATTAGCTAATACATGGTTTTATACTCTTTTTCCAGAGATTATACCAAAAGCAGCTAACCAAATGACAAAGAAGCAAAAACAGTTCAATCAAATGTGATCATCATAATCCACCGTAATACCAAACACAACCTTAATAATCTGGAAAACAAATTCCAAATAATTTATCCCAATTTCTGATGAATTTCTAATCAAATTCTAGTTTATATTAGGGGTATTGTAGTTCTAGTTTCCTTTTCTATAAATATATGTCAACAATGATGATTTCTTTTTTTCAAGAGATATTGATAATTCAATAAACAAAGTACAAAAATACCTAATTTTTTATGGTGAACACTAAAAACAAACAACATGCTACCAAATCGATGAACGTGGTGGACCTTTTACCTTCCTTGTCATCGAATCCGTAACTTGCAACAGTGTCCTGATTGCGGATAACATCGACATGGGAAGCACACCATTGGTGATCCCATAGATGTGTGGGTGTAGGACATGTGCCTAAGTAATGGTATTGTTCATTGGAAAAAAGGGAGAAGTGATTTATTGCACCCAACTCGCCATGGTGTTGGTTCTCAATGTAGGCGATGTTATCGTTGTCCAGATAAGTCAGTCCTACTAAATCCATCATAGGTAAATAAAATTCAAAAAAGAGAACTCGATAGAGAAGAATAAAACTAGAAAAATAATCCAAAAATAAAAGCAAATAACCCTAAAGAATCTAAAAATACTTCGAGAAATCAACTGATTTCTTATCCGTTCAACGCCGCTGACTATGTCGGAAAAGAGAATAGAGAGGTGACGACCTGGGATAGAACGAAGGTGCTCCTTCGGGGGGAGGGGGGGCTCTCACTCCTCTCAGTGGTTAGAGTTTAAATATTCTTCGTTTCCGGTGCCGGTACAATAATTTTTCTTTTTTTGAAATGCCGGTACAATAATTTTAGCGAAACTACTCCATTCAAAACGGGCCGGGATTAAATTTGTATAATACCTGATCATCTGGTCAGAGGTTGGGAGAGGCCTATTGGACGTTGTGCCCATCACAAACCCACAGCCCAGTTTACGGCCGAACCGAGGCCCAAAACGTAAGCTCAATTAACGGCTAAGCCCAGGCCCATAACACGGAGAGGACCATTAGTCGGTCGCATTCGCCGAAACCTTCTCCGTTATAAAGCCCCACCCATCTCCACGGCTCGGTCGTTTGCGGATTCAAATTTCGAACCCCCTCCTCCGCATCCTACCGCCAAACCCAGCAACCGCGGCCATCACCACCGCATCCTCCTCCTCCTCCTCCTGACACCGCCATGAGCGCGCCCGCCACCAACGATCCGCCTGTCCTAGTCTCGCCCACCCATGGCGGCGTGACCGAGTTGGGTAGGGCGCTGCGGTACCCGCCGCAGGATGGCGTCTCCAGCCTCCGCTTCTCGAGGCACAGCGACCGCCTCCTCGTCTCCTCCTGGGACAAGGTGAGTTAAAGCAAGCAAGCCTCACGCGCCTCCTACTTGTTCGAGGAAACGAAACCCTAGCTGTTTGGCTCGATCCGTCGGGTTTGATGGCCGGGGGCTTGCTCGTGCTCGTGCGTGTGTGTTCGCTTGCTTCCAGACGGTGCGGCTCTACGACGCCGAGGCCAACAAGCATGTGGGGATGTTCACGCACAAGGGGCCCGTGCTCGACTGCTGCTTCCACGACGACTCCTCGGGGTTCAGCGCCTGCAGCGACCAAACCGTGCGGAGGTGATAGCGATCACCTATTCACCTTCCCGTCCCGTTTGATTGGTACTTTGATGAGCGATTCTGTTGGAATGATTGCGCACGTGGTATAGTTTTGTAGCGCAATAGTGAATAAACTCAGAATTTTGGTGGAGTAAGGGCCCAATGATCCGCAACCTATACAACAACATACTGATTCAGAAGAATTTTGAATTCATTTTTTGTTTTCTGTTTGGTCAGGTCACTCGTAGAAATTGAAGTGAAACTGATGGCTTGTATGTTTTGGAACTGTTGCAGGTTGTCCTTTAATTCTGGTAGAAGTTATCGCTTGGGAAGTCATGATGCTCCAGTTAGCTGCGTGGAGTACTCCTGTGCTATGAGTACTTGCTTTTGCCTTTTCGCTTCCGCCGGAAAGTGCTGTTGTGTTGTCAATTTTCCGTTTCTGAAGAACATTGCTAATTGATCGAATTCATGTTCGTGTTGCTAGAGATGGGTTAAGTTAAGAACCCTGTCAGTCTGACCCCAAATGGTACTAGTTCAATGGGAGAACGTTGGTAATTGAGTTCATGATTTAGTTCCTCGTGATGGGGTAAGCCTATCCTAATAAGCTTGTCAATCTGATCTTAAAATGAACTACCACTTGCTGTAAAATCTAACAATTTTCAAGCACTGTGCTACAAGAGTTGAAGTTGTTTGTCTATTTATTTGTCCTTTTGGATGGAGCATAAATATCTATTCCATGTACTTGGTTATGCTATCCATCTTTTGTACTTGTTGCGTGGTTCTCTGTATGGTGGATCTGCTCATCATTCAAGCTTAAGTGGGGTCCATTATGTGAATTCTTCAACAGTTGTTTTGAATACGAGAACCAGAAGGAGCACTGATAACTGTTGAATGAATATTGATTAATCTTAGCAGGATAGCTATGTGGCGGGCCTTGTCTGTGTCAATACACTTGCGCTGTTGATGAAGACTATAGTAGACAATAGTGAAATTTGGGCTTAAGGAATAGGAAAGTCCTTGGATAGGCTGCAAATTTTTGAAGTTTGCCGTGTTATGCCTAAGGAATATAATCTTTGTTGTGTCACCAATATTGCGAGGTTACAAGTCCTACGTCCCTGGAAACTTCCAAAACATGTAATCTTCTGAATTTTTGCTCCTATTGCATTTGATCCTATTGAATTGTATATGCACCCACTAGTTCATCCAAAAGCTCAAATTATTTAGGAGAGGTGGACAATATATTTCAGCACCCTCTCTCACGCCTAGACTCCTTTAGGCCTTAGACCTGGGATCGATGTAGGTCACACATATTTTTATTAATACTGCGTTGCTTGGATCTTGAACTCAAGACCTCTTGACTCTGATATCATATTGAATTGCGTGTGTCTACTAGCTCACCCAAAAGCTCACACTGTTTGGGAGAGGTGGGCAATATATTTCAACAGACCCAAAAAACTTGGAACTGATAAGCTAATGCCTTATACTATCAATTGTTAGTGACATCAGATTGATTGCCAGATGAGATTAGTGCAAGCAAAATTGGATAGATAAAAATTTCATTCTACTATATAGTCTAGACCCATATTATGATTTTTATTATTAGAAAAATCAGTCATATTGGTAAGAATGTCACTTACATGTGGCTCTGGCATTTCCTGTACAGCTGTAATTTATTAATACAGTCTTTGGAAGATAATTAATCACTTCTTAAGCATAACGTGAAACGTCATATGCTTATTTGTGCCATGCATCATATCAGGACAAGTAATCACGGGCAGCTGGGACAAGACTATAAAGTGTTGGGATCCAAGAGGTGTGAGTGGGGCAGAGCAAACCCTTGTTGGGACATATATCCAACCTGAACGTGTATACTCGCTTTCATTAGCAGGGTACAACTTGGTTGTTGCAACAGCAGGAAGGCATGTGAATGTTTATGATCTGCGCAATATGTCTGAACCTAAGCAACAAAGGGAGTCTTTACTTAAATATCAAACACGCTGTGTTGAGTGTTATCCAAATGAAACTGGTAAGACATTGTTATTCTTGATTAGATTCAGCTGACTTGCAAAAAATCAGTAGTTCTGTTTAATTCTACTGGAAATCTGGCAGTTTTAACCTTATTTTTGTGATTTGTCGAATACATAAAAGATGTGTTAAGTTGATATAGATTTACTTTTCTTGTTTGATATCGGGGGTCCTTCTTGTTGATTTGGAAACGCATAGTTAAGCTGTCTCATACTGTTTCTTGAAGCTTATAATAAATTGTTACATGGTTATTGTTCCCGTTGTTATTGTGTTCATGCATGGTCAATAGATAAGTTGCTTGAAATTCATGAAACCACGTGACCATCATTTTTCTGTAGCCGTATAGGTTATTCTAGCTGGTAAATAAGTTGCTCAAAATTCATGCAACGATGTGGTTATCATTTTTGTATAGATTATCCTTCAGCTGCATTGATTCTTAACCTACATGATGTTTTGTCAATTCATGAGCATTTAGTCCTACGACTTAGAATTTCATATTTAATTTTTTTTAACATTGAATGGTTTGAGGATATGGAATATCTTTGACTACCTACACCATTGTGATCTTTGAATCAACTATTGAAGTGTGGTAACAGGTCAACCGGCTGGGAGTTTAAATTTCACTATTACGTCAGCTTACTCGAATTTGTTGGAAGCATGACTGTCTACAGTTTGTTAAATTACTGGTCAACATTTAGCTTGTCAGTGCCTCTTTCATGATATGATTTTCCAGTAGTAGAGCTTAAACAAAAGTCTATCCTCATACTGAATGATCCACAACAAAACCTGAATTTCAAATATCCTTCTGGGCTCTTATAATATTGTGCCAACATCTTGTTATATTGCTATGCGGAAGTATATATTGCGGAGAAAGACTGTATATAGTAGCTCTTAATATATAACAGCGAGATATTTGTAGCTGATTTCAATTAGTTTCTTGATTATTCTAGTGCTCCGGTGCTATGAACGCCTTGTATTCCCGAATAGTCCTTATCTTGTCAGTTAATGGTTGATATCCATGATGGGTTCTTCAGTACTCTATGGCATTTTACCACGTTTGTGAGTTTTTGACCTTCTCATACCTGATATCGAAATTGCTTTGTCAGGATAATGGTAATAGTCAACATTCTTGATCTATTTTATATTTGTCTAAGGCTCTGGATTTGTAAATTTTTGTTTTACACATAAAAATGGACCCGTGGATGGTCTTGAAGTCACAATATTACTGGAGCAATCAATATTTTATTTGGCTTTTAATATTCACCCGCAAACTAGCTGCAAGGATCATTGTCTCTATCATTGTCTCTAGGTGGATCTATCTCTTTTTGTTTTTTAGCCTACTTTACATTCAGCAAAATGTCCTTGAATTTAAGGTTTGGTTTTAGCTTTTACTAGTGTAAGCCATCAATTATTGACTTAAATACGTCCTATTGTTATTTTGATTTAGGATTTGCTTTGGGTTCTGTGGAAGGACGAGTTGCTATGGAGTACTTCGACCAATCTGAGTCTGGTCTCTCTAGGAGGTACGTAACTATGCTGCAAAAATGAAGCACCTTTCCTAAATAGCTACTTTCTTAAGCAAACGGTATTGGTGTTGTTGTATGATTGGCTTCTTAATCTTCATAAGTTTACTTCCATTTTCACACGTAGCTACATGTCTTTTCATTACCTGTTTTATTTCGGTCAGGTATGCTTTCAAGTGCCATCGATTGACTAGGGACGATGTAACGGTTGTATATCCAGTCAATGCAATTGCATTCCACCCAACGTAAGATTCCCTTAATCTCTCTCGTGCAATGTTAATTAACTTTCAGTTTGCTTAATGGCATCATCTGACATATGCAGCTATGGCACATTTGCTACCGGTGGATGTGATAAATATGTGAACGTTTGGGATGGGAATAACAAAAAGAGATTGTTTCAGGTTAACTTCCGTCATGATTTATCTTTTCAGAGAACTAGTTCTACTCTGAATCAGGTTCAGGGTATCTGAAATTTTTCTCTCCTTCGACTGCAGTACCCCAGGTACCCAAGTAGCATCGCTGCTCTGTGTTTCAGCAGGGATGGCAGTCAGCTTGCTGTCGCGTCCAGTTACACTTTCGAAGCAGGAGATATACCGTAAGGCCAAACTTTTGCTACAGACCTTGGAACATCTCCCTGTGTCAAGATAAAACAACTGAACTGTCAACTTAACCATCGCTTTTGCATTCTACAGGCGTGAGCCCGATGCGATCTTTATCCGGGATGTTAACGAAGTGGAAGTAAGGCCGAGGCCGCCCAACACAATTCCTGCACCGCCACAGTAGCGTCGCCATCAGTTTGAGATGAAGCACTGTTCAATGAGGTGAGCTTTCTTCACCAGGTTGGTTGCTCCCGCAGCCCCGCTTTAGTTCTGAGGCTCGCAAGTGTGAGACATACTTAGTTTTACCTGAAACTGCGGATTCTATGCACTTGATAGAATCCTGGGCTATGCTCTGTCACTTGATATACTAGCAGTCTAATTGTACAGCCTATGAGCATTTCAAAGAAAATAGTAGTTTGGGGAATCCGAACGCGTCCTCAGTGCCTCGCGCTCACGCAACGGAACGCGTTCTCCTGACTCCTAGTCCGAGAACTACTCGAACTCGTCTTGCTGAGTTCAATAAATATGATTGCACGGCTGCACCATTTCTCTCATCTCGCCCGATCAATTAGTCTCGGGTCCCTTCCGCCGTGCGCGCGCGTGATCTTCCTCTCCTCCGACCATTCTCGATGGCCGTCAAGCGAGCCGCCGCCGTCTGCGCCGGCTTCGCGGTGGACATGCACGGCGGCGCCCCAAGGTTAACGGCGGCGACAAGAGGAGACTTGCGCGCTCGGCAAGGGCGCCTTCGGCCGCGTCGTCAAGGCGAGCCACGCCACCGGCGAGACCGTGGCCGTCAAGAAGGCCCTCCCCTGCTCGCACGACGGGGAGTACAGCACCCGCAGCGACATGCTCCGGGAGGCCGCGTTCCTTGTCGCATGCCACGGCTACCGCTCCATCGTCGAGCTCCGGGCGATCTCGCGCGACCCCTTCGCCGGGAGGCTCTCCCTCGTGATGGAGTACGTCGGGCCAGCTTGCACGACGTCCTCCACGGCCACCGGCGTGGCCGGCCGTTTCCGGAGGCCGACGTGCGCCGCGTCATGAGGCAGCTCCTAGGCGGGGCCAAGCACATGCACGGGCGCCGCGTTATCCACCGCGACATCAAGCCCGGGAACATCCTCGTCGTCGTCGGCGGGGACGGCGGCGTCAAGGGCGTCAAGATATGCGACCTGGGGCTCGCCATGTCCATATCCGAGGCCCCGCCGTACGGGCAGTGCGGCACGCGCCGCTACATGGCGCCGGAGGTGCTCCTGGGTAAGCCGGACTACGACGCCATGGTGGACATGTGGTCGCTCGGCTGCATCATGGCCGAGCTCCTCGCCGGCCCGCCCCTGTTCGACGGGAAAGACGACCGCGACCAGCTCCTCAGCATCTTTCGTGTTTTTGGCTTGCCGTTCTTCAGGGACTGGCCGGCCTACGGTTACTGATCAAATACAGTGCAAAGAGGCGAAGAGTGCATGAGACCAGCTCAGAAAAACGTGGTTTGTACTAGGTTTATATGTACAGCAGCGATACCCTGGTGAGGACTCAAGACAAAGATGGAGCGTTGGAACTCATATCAGATGGCCTAGGCAGAGATAATAGCAGAACACTAGTTGCTAAGATCACAGTCAATAGGATCCTTTCCTGTGCGGTGACAAACAAACCAAACAGGACCATGATCAAATAGACATTTCAAATAACAACCAATTGGTTCAACTCACTAGAAGTACTTTAAACATCGATAAAACACGGTAATTTCTGACATTATTGCATGCATCACTTTGTTACACATAATTATCGCGAGCAGTAGCTCAACACCTGAGAATTTTCTGAATTTGATACTTAGTTATCCTGCTTCTAATTCGATATGGAGAAGGCAACAAGGCGTGGTCCAAAGAAGAAGCTTCTGAAGAGGGAGAAGCCGCTGCCAGTCGGACACCCATGGAGAAAAGCTGCTTCCTGTTGATGAACCATTATAAATACCAATCACCATTAAAATCTATGCTCATAGAAAAGAACAGGAAAATGCCAGAGAAGTTGTCACTTCTATTGTCGCTGCCATAGAAACCGAAGATGCTGATGAAGCCGTAGCTTGCAAGAGAAGCACTACCACCAACGAAACCACAGTGGAAGTTCATCGTCTCCACTTCAGCGAGTCAGGCATTCACGAGATCAGAGCAGTGAGAAACAGGTCAGCGATTTATTAAGCAGCATCACTTCACAGTAAGAGAGCGGCATGGTACAAAGAGCTGCCGGCGCCTCCTCCCGCTCCCTCGTCCTTCCGGCCACCGCCCATTCCTTGCTCCACGCGTCGCCGACACGATCCGGCTTCCGGGCGGCCGTTGCTGGGCCGGAAAGCAGAGAGAGAGGAAGGAGGTGGCCGTTCACGGATCCGCTGATGGTGGCACCGAAGGACGGCAACGGGGCGGGGCGAGGTCCACCTCCCTCACGCCCCTCCTCCGTGCGCCTTGGGCGGTCGCCGATGCTCTCTCCCTCCCTCCTCCCCGCTGCCTTCGCTCCTCACCGCGCCATCGCCAACCTCGAAAAATCTCAACTTGATGCAAAGGACAGCTTGAAAAATCATCAAGAAAGACGCCCAGCGGAGACTAGGGGGGATCAGTTCGGGGTAATTCAAGGAAGGTGGAGGAAGAGGGAGGATGAGGAGGATTCCGGGAGTGCAGCGCTTCCGGCGTCGGGTTTGTGCAAGAAAGCTCGAGTGGGGAGATGAGTGAGTTGAGCAGGTTCGCAGCACCCTGAGCCGCTGACGCCTCCCATCTCCATTTTATATGGGACGGACTGCCGCTCTGCGGGCTGGTCCGTGGGCCTCCGTAGTGGCGCAGGGACAAAATCGATGCACTCTTGTTGATTGGGCCGTGGAAATGGGTGTATGGGCTGCGCAGCCCCGTGTAGCCGGTCTGTGTACAAGCCGCTTTCTTTCGGTGAGAGGCGCTCGCCTTCCTGTCCTCCGCCTGCCGGCCCGTACGGCGGAGGGGAGGCTGATGCTACTGCCGTCCGCTCTGTGGTGAAGATGGCAGTGCCCGTGGCTGGGGTTGCACGAGCGCCCGCTGCCTTGCGCATGCCGTGAGTGCAGTACATGCAGAGGTCGCCGCAGCGGCCTCTGGTCCTCGGGGATTACTAGGTGTTGAGGGTAAGGATGGACAGATAGTTTGAGGCCTGGGCTTGACGAGGCTCAGAGACATAACGAGTTGAGGCCGTGTCTCCTTTTCGATTTGTAAAGTTCAGTGAGCCGAGTCAAAATATTCGCGAGCCGCTCATAGGCTCGTTTAGGCTTGTTCGACAGTTGGAGGAGCGGTGGGCCGGCGGCGGTGCGTCCTAGTCCTAGTCCAATGGTAGTCTGCAGGAGAGGAAGCGGTCGGGAGTCAGGATAGAGCCGAGTACATCTATGTGTGCGGTTCGGTCTATGAGGAGAAGGTCTGACTCGTGAGCTGTGTCAAGTCGGCTTGTGAGCCCAAGTCGAGCTGGTTTCTAAGCTTGCTGTAGGTGGCGAGTCGAGTCTGACTCAGCTCGTGTTTTCGCGAGTTTAGGTGAGGCGAGCCACGAGCCGAGTCGGCTTGGCTCGTGTCCAGCTTGACCCGAGGGTGAGCACGGTGCAGAGGATGGTCAAAGAAGCCGATTGAGGCTATTTGGACACAAGGTGTAGGTGTCGTGGATCCGGTAGCCATAGTTGGTGGCACGCAAGGTTAATGTACTTCACATTTCCGGCTTTACGCATTATACCTGCAGCAGAATTGACCGCACTTTTAGATTCTTTGGGATATCCTAGTTGCAAAAGGGCCGAATGAAGTTGTAATTTTCTTGCTTAACAAGGGTCTTTCTGTAATAAGTCTGATGCAGTAATAACTTCCCCCTTATTCAATTTTCTTTTAAAATAAAACTAATAGTGGCGGATTTTGGAACACGATACGGGTGGAGTACTTAGTTGCCTCTTCGTGTTATGGACTAATAATGACAGATGCATACATGGGTTATATTCTTTTACTCTTTAATCTATAAATGTAAGACATATTTTAATTAGTTAAAATAAAATTTTAATCAATAATTATTTTATTAATATATATTTTATGTTATACAAAATCATAATCATAAGTAAGTACTTTTGAACGCGAATCAAATGATATCAACTTTATGTTACATAAATCACATATTAATAGAGTAATTGTTGGTCAAAGCTTTGTCTTAACCAATGAAAATACGCCTTTTATTTCTAGATGGAGAAAGTAATAATTAGCATAGTGTCCCACACAATTGTGAGATAAGCGTCTTTAATCATGTTTAATTTTTAGAGCGTCTTTAATCATCTTTAATTTTTAGACTTCTGCGTGATGTTAGATCACTATGAGAAATAGAAATTTAGATCATAAGTCGGTTGGCCAGTCGTTGTACTAAGCCGATAGTTTTTTTTGCATGTGATATTAGATCAGGTGGAATTAAAGTTCAGATCACGATTAGTTGATCATTTATATATGATATTAGATCAGTATGTTGAGTTAAGATTCATATCACCCGGTTGTTGATATTAGTACGTGGACTTAAATTTTAGGTAGCTTTTCTATGATGTGTAAAATTATGAATATCTATCCCTTATGGGTTATTAATAATTAAGGTATGTTAGACGAATACCGAGCAATGTTTAGATACCATTATGACAGAACTATTCGTTGTGGTCCACTAATAATGAGGTTCAATTAGATCAATGGTTGGAGGACATTTATGTACAGTTACGAAAATATATTGGTTGTGATTAGTTTAAGTAAGATTGTGAAGATCTATCAGATGTGGTATGCTTAAGTATAGTTATGATAATCTATCGGCTCTGATCTATTTAAACATAGTTATGATGATCTATCGGCTATGATATGTTTAGGTACAGTTATGAAGACGTATCGGTGATGATCTATTTAGGTACAATTATGATGATCTATTAGCTCTGATCTGTTTAAACATAGTTATGATGATCTATTTGCTATGATATATTTAGGTACAGTTATGAAGATCTATCGGTGATGATCTATTTAGGTACAGTTATGAAAATTTATTGATTATGATATGTTTAGTGCAGTTATAAAGATTTATAATTATAGTGCATTAATATTAAGAAGGTACGAGTTAAATCAGCCGTCAGACGTTTTAGTCGTGTTTATGTTTTTCTGATTGATCCGTTATGTATTTTAGAATATAAAAAGTTACTTTAATATAATAGATATGCATGCGTGGCACGATGACTCTTGGCTCGAACAGCCGTGCATGCATTCACCATTTACCAGAGGTACAAAATTGTAATCTGTGAACGAAGATGTACTTAACTGGGTTCACCCTGGCATGTTGACTCCAATCATCGCTAGCTTCCTCAGCTCATTTATGACAGATCCCACTGGATCAAATATGCTGGTATATTATCATTATTCCAACAAAATAAGTAGACAGCAACTCGATCGTGGGGATTATTCTCTGCCGGGACGATTAGGGGACACCGTGTGGATCTGCTCCCCCAAGCGCACTTAAGCGTATTTGTAATTGAGCATGTGGGAAGCCAAGCTAATTAAGGCACAGCTCATGCTGCTTCCCGTATAAAAATGCCAGTGCATGTAGCCACTCTCGCATCCGCACGTCGAGAGTGAGTGGTACCGCTGCAGCTAGCAATAAGTACACTACTAGTATATGCTTGCGTCGATCTGCTCTCTTGTGGTGTATATACTGGTTCGCGTATATTATTGCACCAAGTGATCACTGATCAGCAATACTGGAGCTCAACTAAGCGGGCTAATAATTGGGCCTTGTCATTACTGTTGCTGCGTTCCAAAAGCTAGCACGCCACTGCACGGTTGCCCGCGTTACCAACTGTCTATTTGTTCACACGTTTCTTCACGTTTCTTCTGAAACAGCAAATTAAGTAACTAAGCTACGATATGATCATTCATTGCCGAGATATGTAATTAGGATGTGGTGCATATATACGAAATGTTAAAAAAAATTGGACATCACAATTGACAGCTTTTCGATGGAGATCAGTTGAGCTTAAGGAGGTTAGCGAATTATGGCGTACGCTTATATTGGGTCTCTTTTAATACTTGCAACATATCCAAGTGTATACCTATATATGTGGCACTGTTTAGAAGATTCATCTATACGTGCGGTAGACTAGGTCGTCGCAGTACCCAACGAAGCTATATGTTCTTGTTTCTTCGTCTACAGACAGGTTGTGTCTAGTCAGTGGATTTATATGCTGATACAGAAACATACATACTGAACATCTTATTTTAAATGGTTCACAATTTTTTTTTACGATTAAACTAATTTAAAACGGTTTTTAGCAAAATTTATATCCTAAACAGTTTGGGATAACTAAGATATTTGAGATTATTTTTGCAAATAAAATCTTCTCGGACAGTCTGGACCTATCCTAGATGGTTCTATTTACAAAAAGACATGGACCTGCCCATTAGGCTCAGTAGTTTTAGGTATATAGAAATTAGACCCTAAACTATCTCGGATTTCACTTTCTCCACCTCCCACTCCGCACCCCTGGTGACGCCCGTAGTACCCTCTCTTCCCTTCACTTTCTCCCTCTTCTCCATAGATCCCCTCCCCTCATCACCGCCTCCCGTGCTTGGTGAAGGGGTTGCCGCAGTCCCACCTGGTGAGGAGGCCGCCACCCCGCTTGGGTGGCAAGCGACGAGAAGGATGGGCCCGAGGTAGCCGTAATGACCTGCCCCCGGCTTCATTGAGATGGTTTTGTTGGCGGCACTACGGCCACAGCAGCCGATGACGGCGGTGGTTTTCGCAATCAACGGTAAGCGCACCGAGCTCTGTTATGCTCCCACTCTCTCTCCCTCCAGATTTGATTGCTGGTTGGGAGGAGAAGGGTTGGAGCTTGACAACAGCTCGACGACTGTGGCCATGAAGGGGCGTTGATGGTGGCACGTTGCGCCTCCTCTCAGAGATTCAAAGGTCGGCCGAGGGGCCACAACCAGCGTCCTCTCCTCTAGATTCGAGAGAGGGAGCGATGCCGAATCTGGCCTCTCGGACCACCGCGACTACTAGATATGTTCGTGCGTGGGCAACGCGGAGGGGACAGCCCACCACCTCCCACCACCTCCTCCTGATCTGGGGCTGGCCGGGAGTGCCGCCGTCGATGTCCTCTCCTCCAGATCTGAGAGAGGGACCGGGGTCGGCGATGAGATGGAGAGGGAGCGGTTTCGACGCCTTAGAGGTCGGTGGTATCGGTTTTTTAAATTGAGAAACCAGATCTGAGATTGTTCTATACAAGAACTGTCTCTAATTGTCCTCTATCCTGGACGGCTTAAAAACCGTCTACGGTAAGGTGTTGATATCCTCAACACATAATCCCAGATGATTTAAAAAATAGTCAGCGACGACGATATTGAATTGTCTGAGATAGAGATTTCTACACCAGTGCTATATGATTTTTGAACTTGCTGTTACTCCCGAATCAAAATTAAGCTCGACCATATCCTTGCAAGCCTATCGATACATGGGATCCCTTGCGTGGTTGATTCTCGAAAATTCCGCTGATTTAATTTAAAAATTATGACATCTTAATGTTACAATTTTTTTATTTTTTATTTTTTAAATCCTGCGTTGAGGCCCTAAACATGCTACACGTATATCCTTATATGAACTTGCACGTGTTTATCGTGCATGTGACATGTAACTATTCAATCTTACGGACTAATTTGGCCTCAATGTTGTATACTTGCATGCTTGTTTAGTATATTATATGCTAAATATATAATAACGACAGAAAAAAGAAAATATGTTGAAAATTCTCAAAAAAAATAAAACATCCCGTGACCATCTTATTATTAGTGAATCATAATAAATAAATCTTTATAACTGCACCTAAACAGATCATACAAAGCCGGTAGATCAGCATAACTGTATCTAAACGGATCATAGCCGTTAGATAATCATAATTGTACTTAAACAGATCACATTCGATATATTTTCATTATTATACCTAAACAGATCACATCCGATAGATTTTCATAATTATACATAATTATATCACAATCAATACATCTTCATAATTGTACATAAACATACACAATCAATAAAATTTCATAACGTTATCCGCCAATGATCTGGTGGATCCTATTTATTAATAGATTACATCCAATAGATTGTCATAATTGTATGTAAACATTATCCAACACTGATCTGGTGTACCTTAGTTATTAGTAGCCCACAAATGGTAGATATTCTTAATTTTACACATCATAGAAAATCTATATAAGTTGCGTATTGCTTAATACTAACGACCGTATCAATGACCCGTGATATAAAAATTAACTCCACGTACCGATCTAATATCTTATATAAATGATTAACCTAAACTTTAATCTGGCGTGATATAACACAATGTACAAACAATCTACCTGCTCAGTACAACGACTAGCCAGTTGGCTCGCGATCTAAACTTTTATTTTTCTTACGCTTATATTATGACAAGTTCAAAAGATAAAAAGATTAAAGATGTTTTCTTTGTAATTGCGGGGGAAACTAGACTAATAATTACATTAGGAGGAATTTTCATCTTTCTCTTAATTGACTGATTTACAAAGCTGGCAAGTCCAAAATTCAAATCACGAATTGTACGTGGGCTGTCAGAAATAATTTGGATAGACCAGGTCGATCGACTAGGTAGCTAAAACATTTCCGCCTCCGCATAGAGCGGCTGATTTTGTGACACCACCCCGTACGCGCAGAGCTCAGCTGCCGACGCCCTCCGCGAAGTCTCTCGTACGTGGCAGGTGAGGTGTCTCCCCCCATTCAGCACCTGGAGCGCCCACATCCAATAACGTGCCTGCCATCCCAGCAACTAACACACTGCCACGTCAGGCCACAGGGCCGGAGAGCCGCAATATTCCGTGACTTCTGTCACTGTCCCCGGTAGTTGATCGCCGGCTACGGCTAAGCCCTGGGCCGCTCGTGCACCTCCGGCTGTTCTCCTCGTGGCAGGTGCCGGTTTGGCCACCTGTCGTCGATCGATCGTGCTACCCGAATGGGGTTGCCATTTGCTTGGGGTAAGCAAAACAGAGTTTTTTGAGATAGATGCATGGGTAGGTCATAGTTCCACGTGCACGGGACACATTGCATGCCCGGATGGTCGCGACGTTCTTGCAGCGGCGGCGCGTGAGCCAGCTGTGGTCTTTTGACTTATCGATGTGTTTTAGGTCTGCATGTAAGTTCGAGTGAACTCTCGGCAAAAAATATAAAAGATGGAAGATTGTAACGTCATGTTAACTTAAATTTTATAGGATCAAATCTACACCAAATATTATTTAATTACATAAAAAAACAAAGAAATCTTTCCAAGGTTTAAGTCGATAAAACTTTTTCTATAAAATATAATGCAATATAATCTTTAGAAAAAATTCATATAAGATAAAATCATATAGATCAAACAGTCAACATAGGACAAGCATATATTCACTGTATTTCCATTTCTAATAAATAAAGAACCTTCTTAATTTTGTAGGTACTTGTGAACAACTCGTTTCCTCTGAAAGGTCCGTTAAGAGATCTAACAATGCCGTAAAACTCTTATTTGACCACTCATTGCTTGCATTCAGTTTCAACAATTCATGCACTAATGATAACTTCGTGTACTTATCCTTACATCTCTCGAACAAAGGTTCCTTTCTATATGCCACAACATCTCATCCATTAAGACTTTGAATTTATCATACTTTTGCGTATTACGGTCCTTTCTATATGCCACAACATCTCATCCAGATGGTTATGATCATCGGACGACGTATCTTCATCTAAATTAGAATCGATATAATCCGTCATATAGTTCTCTTCCTCCATGATGTCTTTAGTACCACCTTCCTATAATGTTTGTTATTCACCATGACTTGTCTAACATGTGCACCGATCTACGAAACCTCCTGAAAATCAAGTGGTCTTGGATATGTTCTGACTTGTCAAATATATGTAGTTTTTCGTAGTCTTTGCATGGACATCATATATATTCTTGCCCCATGTTCAACTTATCGTCTTCCGCAGCTCTCATGAACTCTACCAAACCATGAAGATACTCTTTACTTAAGCAGTTATCATCGTACATCTAGCTCCGATCCATCTACATTGCTCATAAAAAAACATAATTCATATTAAATATTGAGGGTTACCATATGTATATGCTAGAAAGTAGCGATTAAGAGTAAATTAATTATGTCATTACAATGCGGGTTATGACTATATCTAAAGTTTAATTACCAGTATTCGATTTAATCGACAAGATTGATCTTCACCACACATGCAAGCTACTACTAATTACAAATTTTGTTTATAAGAATTAAAATTTAATATAAATTAATTAATAAATACAACATTAATTAAAGCTACTATTAATATTAAATTAGTAAATACTATACTAATATTGAAACACTTCTCTGTTTTGACACTATAGATAATCTAAACCTTGCATCCACATTTGTCTCTTTTTTCACCCTAATTAGCTAGCGACATATTTAATATAGTACGATACAACCAATAAATAGCCTTAAAATCAACAAAACTAAAAAGATTTTGCCTTAAACATGGATCTAGATCTACATACTCTCTCTTCGCCAAGCTAGATCTTCAAAATCAATTTTTAAACCAATCACTAATTTTATATCACCAATACCAAGCGAATATGCAATATCTCCCCCAAATCTACTGTTCTTTTGGACCAATTGCACTCCAAGCCACAAAATCATCGTAGTTCCCGCGCGCCACCGTGTAAGAACTGAGAATTTAAGACAAAGTTCGGGTTGGAAAAAACAGCTGGCTAGTAATAAATGAGCATCTTATCATGTTTTTAATTCAGTCATTACAGATGGTTTGCATCGCTAGAATTAACTCAGACGGTGCTTCTTGCGAACCGTTTGTGATTTGCTCTATTAGAGACATTTTTTAAGGTCTCCAATCCATTTTGTAGCAGTGTGAGGTCAGCCATTTAAGTTGTTAGTTTATTTATGAGAAATTAAATGGCAGGATCGATCGAGCCATCTATAAATCTTTTCTGGAAGACAAGGTTGTTTTCCATCGATGCACGCATATCTTCCCAGAAAGCAGCACGTACGTGTCACAGACAATGGCGGAGCCAAGCCTCCGTATGGCGAGCCCGGGCGGCCGCCCGGGCTCAGCCGACGAATTTCATTGAAATCATAGCAAAATATAGAGATTATGGTGAAATTTTTGTGGACAAATACTTGTTGAAATGGTTGAAGTTAGAATTTGCCCAGACTCAAGAAACTAGCTGGCTCCGCCACTGGTCACAGATACAAACACGACCAAGCATATCCTCTGTAACACACACACGTCTTATCCCTCTCCAAAGCCAAAACGAAGGGCCCAGATCACAGGATCCCATAACCCAACAGCCCTCCAACCGTCAGATCGCCTATCCACACAACGATGACTTGAATGCCAAGTCACACACACGCGCGCGCAGCCTGGTCGCGGCTGCATACGTGTGCGCGCACTTACCGCTTTACCGCCCCGCCGCCCGCCTAAGCCACAGTGCCGTGCCGCACCCCGCAGTTCGCACTGCACCACTCACTCCGAGCGCCACTATATATAGCGACCCAACCCACGCCTTCCTCTCCTACTTGTCCACCTCGTTCTCTGTTTTCTCTGGTCAACTCTGCATCGGAATCGATCGATCGATCTGCCATGGCGCTCGACGTGTCGAGGAAGTCGCCGGTGCCCGCGCCGGCGTCCCCACCGCGGATGGACTCGTGGGCGCGCGGGGACCGGCGCTCCAGGCGCCGTAGCGGCGGCGACGGCTGCGCCGGCGGCGGCGCGAGTCCGAGGAGGAGTACCTGGCGCTCTGCCTCGTGATGCTGGCACGCGGCGTCCGGGGCGAGGCCAAGGACGGCGGCGGCGGCGGCGGCGGAGGCGTCAAGGGCCTGGGCGCGGCCGAGGTGGCGCCGAAGAAGGTGGCGAGCCAGCAGCAGGGGTACGAGTGCTCGTGTGTGGCAAGGTGTATGGGTCCTACCAAGCGCTGGGCGGGCACAAGACGAGCCACCGGAAGCCGCCTACGCGGCCGTCGATCACGGCGGCGGCGGTGGGTGGCGACGAGGCGTCCGGCGGCAGCGGGGAAGGGAAGGTGCACCGGTGCTCGCTCTGCCTCCGCACGTTTCCCGTCGGGGGCAGGCGCTGGGCGGGCACAAGCGCCTGCACTACGAGGGGGGCGCCGCGGCCGAGGGGATTGGCAAGGACAAGGAATCCGTCAAGGCGAAGGCCGCGGCGGCGACGGCGTTGCTGAAGGACTTCGACTTGAATCTGCCAGCGGCGGCTATGGCCGGGGACGAGGCGGAGAGCGCGCCACCGGAGGCGAAGAGGGCGCGGACGATGCTACTAGCAGTCTGATCAGCGGCGGCGGCGGCAACTTGTCGTGCGGTTTAGGTTTTGATGGCTTTAGGAGTAATTCTTGTGTAGGATTTGATTGTTATTTGGTTGGTTTGATTGGTTCATTTGTTTTCCTTCCCTTTGGTTGTGAGATGGAGACAGTTGATATGGTAAGCATAGCGTCGCCAGGTGGTATACCCATTGCTTGTCCATGTTTTGTCTCCGGCCGTGGGATTAAGAACCCGACGGCTAGCTGGGATACGTACAACTTGCTTGTCAAGCCCCTGGACTGTCAAAACTATATAAGAAACTTTCCTCTTTTTCTTTTTCGTTTTCGCAACTTCCTATCGTAATACTCCTATTTGGGTGTGAAAGTGAAACACTGAAATATGAAAAATCTACAGCTAGCTTAGCTTGTGCGTAGGTGTTCACAGTAGAAAATCAAGGAAATTAATGTGATCGTGTGATCTTTGCAAATTTGCACTATTTCATTAGCGGCCGTACGTGCAGTGTCTTACTAATTAACACTGCAATTATCTACATGTGGCTGTTAAAAATATCTCCATGCGTGCTTACATGGACAGCGACATGGACACGCCACTTTGACCTCTTAACTTAGGAAGGTTACACTCGGTCGTAATTAAACGTGCAGCTGCATCTTAATTGTCTCAATAACTAACTACCATCAGAACTCAATTACGCTTCCGTTTCAAAACAAAACGAAAGTCAAATAAGGTTCAATTGGAACGGTTGGCTTGGTGGAAGCTAGTACTCCCTAATATGTTCCCATCAAGTCCATGCATTGATATGCATGTAGTAATCACACGTGGGAAACCAAGTGGCTGGGAGAAGCTTCCAGCTCCCATCCATCTTGTTGCTACGAATTACGTCTGAATTCGACGCATATATGTTATGACCAGGACTTATGGGTTAGTCTAACCTTAATACATTACCATATAAATTGTGCCGCGATGTCAACATGTCTACCTGCTTGCTGATAGTCTGGCCGCGTAAGAAAGATATAAACAGAGGCGTGCTGATAGATTTGGATAGGGATGAAGCAAGCAGTAAGTAACTAATTACCTTCTTAAGTATACTAAGAATATCGAGCGAAACAGAAGGATCACGTCGAGCATCTTGAGTGTGTCCTGCCTCAGATGGTACGTGTGGCCGGGTGTCGTTGTCGCGGTGGAGCCATGGGAGGCATGCCTCGGCTCTAGAAGGCAGGGCAACGCGGCAGCGTCGACCAGGCGCGTGGACTCCGTCCGGTTGCCGACCGCAAGTGTCGCATGCACCGGTCCATGAGTGCTAACGAGCTCCTGTGTGTTGTGTTGTGCTGTGCCGCTCCTAGGCTTGCCTGATTGAAAGTGTCGCTCGAGACAGTGGGCTCTTTTTCTTCTTTTGAAGGTAAGCCAGTGGTGTTTTTCCATCCCGTTTCTAATGTAACTCGATGTTGTTTCAGCTATAACCTGGGTGTCTGGATTTTGAGAACTTATAGGAATTTAACACGAGATTTTAAAGCATTGAGAAATCAGAAGGATCTTAACGGAAAACGTGGTGAACAGCGGTGAAAACGGATCGGGATCCAATCGACACATTTTAGTGTTCATTTTTGAACCTTGCCGGATAAAACGGATGACGAGTCAAAAATCCGAATAGAGGTTTCAGATAAAATAGTAATTCAGATACATATTTTCCACCCAAAAGACCAAAGACTGAACCGATGAGTAATTTTTACAACTAGCTGGTGGATTTGTTGTGCGTACGTAGTCAGAATAATAGAAGGGCTACAAGAATAACAGAATCTCTGTTTCCTACTATAAGAAAAAGGGGTGTTTGTCTTTGCGAAATTTTGACAACTAAAATTAGCCACGATCTTAATTACATTGCTCATACTCTAGCACAGTTTAGTCAGCGAGACAGAGGTAGTGGTGCGCTTTATGGCTATGATCCTTTCTACGTGTCGGACATGATCATACAAGATTGTAATAACTCATGTTCTTGATTAATATATTGTCAGGTATCAAAAAAGAAAAGAATAGACACGGTTGTCTTCCTATTTCCTAATTACGGTATTTGATTTGCTGCCTCTTTTGTGTGTCGCGTTCTCTTAACCCTACTCATTCCCAGTTCTCATGACGCTTGAAGTGAATATTTTTATCCATCGCAAAAGTTCATGTCACTAGGATGGAAACAGCTAATCTCGAAGAACTCGTGCGTAGTTATTTGGCTAACGCATATATAACGCATATGCATTCATCCATCATAAAACTGTGTAGTTTCCACTAGATGCTTTTGTATTCGAACTTTTTCAACAAAGGCTTGTGTATCCGTGTTAGGTTGTATTTCTTTATTGCAATATTCATCCATTTATACACCTAAACATCACTTTAGTCGTCACGCTTGTCGTGTAGATATCATTACTTGTTAGAAGCCCTTCACCATTGGCGTCATATACAACACGTCATTGGGTTGAGCATCCTCATTGTGTGTTACCACATTTGATTGTTTGTTTTCCGATGCACCAACCATCTTTCACACATGTTGGACGAGCTAGCATTGCCATAAGTCTTTTGATAGATATCTTATCGTCATTATAATAACCAAATACTTGACCAGCCTGACTCGGTTTTGCATATCCAGCCGGTTATGGTACTGCACAACATTTTAAGTTGGACGTGACTACATAGCTGCTGTGGCCCTGTTAGTGTTAGGCAGCGGCGGTCCAACGTAACTCCTTCCTCAATGGGTCTCGTCAGAAAATGCATCCACTAATTCCCGTGCGCTTCCCCTAGTATCCCTGCTTGTTCACGTATAAGGAATTTGATTCCTACATGCACGTCGAGCTTGTGCATGTACGTAGAGCTAATTAATCAAGTCCATCACATCAGTAAGTAGTGTCATGAATTGCAAGGATTAAATAGTTATTACTATCAGTACCACGCACTAGGTCATGTTTTTTAAAACTACACGACAACCAAATTTACAAGTTTAAAAATAAACATTCGGATGGAAACAAGTCAATGCCGTGTCTATCAAAGTCTTCGTCACTAGGTAAAATCGTCTTGCTCACGCTCCATTGCCTTTTCCTAATGGGATCATCGATTTGGCCCCACTCCATGATCTTCTCCCATATTCGTTGATGGATATATCCATCTCTAAGATCTCCATGTCCATGACGCCCCCTTCTAACTCTTGATGCAATGCCACTGACGACCGCCACCGCCTCCAAGATCCTCAAGTCCCGACGCCCCTCTTTGTTTGCCTCTAACGTGTTGTTGCCTCGGATTGCAAGACTCTTTGTAGATACACCGGGGTTGCTACCATCTTTTTCATTAGCGCCGGCTGCTATTCACATCCATAGATCTGCATAGGACAACAATAAATCACTATTAACAATACCAAGGATGCGCATGTACAGGTTATCAGGTTACTACATTACAGTTATCATATAGCCGTTACATAGTTACCATGAATTTAGTTTACATTTACCGACACTATACAAACTAACTCATACCTAGAAGCATGAGAAAAGTAAACTTTCAAGCACATATACAAGTTATGAAGTTATTAGATAATGGTATCATATAATTCTGACATAGTTATCATGTATTTAATTTACAATTATCAGGGACATAAAAAATTGACTCATATCTAGAAGATCAGGCTATTAGATTACAATTATCATATAATTATGATATAGTTACCATGAATTTAGTTTACAGTTATCAATGACATAACAAAATTAACTCATATTTAGAAGGCATGAGAGAAGTAAACTTTCAAGCACATATATTAGTTATTAGCTTATTGGATCATGGTTATTATATAACTCTGACATGATTACCATGAATTTAGTTTCTAGTTACCAGGAGCATATGGGCTACTAAATGATCAACTTGCTAGGTGGTTAGACAAGTAGATGTTATTAGATAGATATCCCTACTTATTAGATTACAACATTATGGTTGCGGGATGAAGTTCTGGAAGTTATCATATATAATTAGTGTTATTGAATAAGTTCTTATCACTCCTAACATCACAATGATGGCACATTAAATGAAAAGACAACGGGAATACAGTCATTTCAGTAATACTTATATCGTATAACCAATCAATCCCACAAAGAAGAACCCTCGATGACTAGAAGCTACTGACAATGCACAGAATTCAGTCAATTCACAAACTACCATAGGAGTAGCATAAAATATTTACACCATGAACTTACTAGCAAATAGATATGAAGTTGAAGTTATCAAGTTGTTGGTACATGGTTACCACACAGTTCTGGTAGAGGTTATCACGTTAGGGTTTAGGGTTTGGCGAAAACTCTTTTATAATTTTCTCTCAAAAAAAAGTTATCAAAACAGATGATACTGCATATTTTATGAGTAGTGCATCAAGCAAACCATACACGTGATTACTGAAACTAGCTTAGAAAGCAAACGATTGAAGCACAACGATCTACACACATATATGTGAACCAATGGGACATGAAAGAACCCTGTTTGTAGAAAAAGTTTCAGGTAAGTCTAAATCTTAACAAGGAAGCAGCAAATCACTACACAATCACCGACACGATGAGGATGGCTGAACAAAAGCAATCACCATTCTTGCACCAAAACATTTCACCATGGTATACTCTACTAGCCCCAAAAACATGAACATTACGCCATTAATGATCCAACCCGAGTGAACAACAACATAGATCATAACCTCAATGGGTAGAGGTGAGAAAAAGACAAGCAAATAATTCCTGAACCCTCCACAACATCAAGCTGTCCAGGGACTCCTCAGCCTCACCTACATGCTCCTCCCTATTCTGCTGTAGCGAGTAGATCAGCAACCTCCCTAGGGCCATGCCCAATCAAACCCTAGCTACCTTTGTAGGAGAGACAACACTGGCGATCATTCACCATCACTCCTACATATTACCTATAGCACATACAAACCAAATAAACAATCATCAAGCATCGATCGAGGAAGGAAAAAGCATGATTTCGTGAGTTAGGCAGCTACTATACTATCAGACACTGCTCCATCATAGTAGAAATTAAAGGATGAAGGAAATTTCTTATGTCTTCCCGAAATACTATCTTTACATGTTCTCTCTAGTCTATGCTCTCAAGCTCATCCCCCGAATGGACCAATCTGTTGGAAATAATCCAAACTGGACTAGGCTTGGTGAGTGTTTTGTGAGTTGTGTCCGAGTCGTGCATGACTCTGAGTACTAATCCATGATGGATTGTATAACGTGTTTGTTGGGGTAGGGGTCCCCGCGCTAGCCCGTTTTCAAAGTCTTCCGCATGCGCCGTCAAGGACCACACTGACACCGTCAAGGGCAGCCCCAGTTTTCGCCGTCATCGCGGACTACGCCGACACCGCCAAGGGCAACCTCGACGTCCGTCATCGTCAAAGCCTACGTCGTCGATACCGCCAAGGGCAACCTCGACGTCCGTTATCGTCGAAGTCTACGTCGACGACGCCAAAACGAGTACTACACCGACGTCACCGACGATCGTCCTGATGTCCGTCGCCATCAAGGTTTGCATCGGCATTGTCAGGGACTGCGTTGACGTGCTTAAGAATTCCACCAAAGATGCCAGAGAATATTCCCCAAAGATGCCCAGAATATTCTTCCAAAATATCTTCTACGCATGGGAAATGATGACCACGCCCTTGTAAAAGTCGCTCTCGTGTGAGGGCAAAATTGTAATCTCACATTTTCCATCCTCCAACCCTATAAATACCCCCCTAGGGGTAGAGAGGAGGGGGAGAAAAAATCTTGTAACCCTAGCTCAATACTTCAATAGAAGAGTGACTTTCACCTCATCGGACACGAAAGGAGTTGTCTCCTCGTACACGACTCGTGTTTCACCCTGTCGTACACATTTCATGCCTCAGCTTGACGGACGTTCGGAGGGTCATACTCGCTCATACTCCTCATGCACCATCGACGGTCGCTATAGCCGTTCAGGGGTACCACAAGTTTAATGTCTAGACTTGTATCTACGACAGTTGGCGCCGTCTGTGGGAAAGCGAGCGAAAAGCCATGGCACCGAAGAAGAAGAGCAGGGCTAGGACAACCGTTCCCCGCACACCGAACCTGACCCGTCAAGCTAGGATGAACAACACGGCCCTCACCACGGTGCTCAGTGGCGCCCACGTCAACGACCCGGCGACAGCTAACCTTCGCGCTGATGACTCGTCGACCGACGCCCGCCCTGCGGGACTCCTCGCAGCTGTCATCGACGCAGCGAACTCGGAAGCACGCGTCGAAACAGAGGCGGTAGCCCTCCGACGCGAGGCTAATGAACTCAGGGACGAGCTCGTTAGGGCGAAGGTTGAGGCCCTCCGTGCCCTCCAAGTTTCGGACAATGCTCGCGTAGAGGTGGGCATGCTCCGTGCCGAGCGCAATGCCACGAGGACCGCAGCGGTTCTGCCGCCAATCCCCGAATTGGCCGAGGCAGCGGCGGTGCGACGTTGTCTGGACGAAACCCTAGCCGAAGCACGGGAGCAAACCCGACGCAACACGCAAGCCGCCGACGAGGTCATACGGGGGGTAGAAGAGGCCCAGGCACGTGCCAAGCTGCCACCCCCAGCAGGAGCACAGGAGGCCGCCGCCCTCCGCCAGGCCATGACCGACAACCACGCGCGGGCAATTCCTCCCGCGCCAGCATGCACCGAAGAAGCTGCAGCCTTGCGGCATCAGTTGAATGTCGACCGGGAGATGGCCTTTGCATCCCTCTATGATGTAGGGGAAGGCCCCAGCAGCAACCAACCCTTTCATCGCTTCGTCCCGCAGCAGGGCGCGGAGGTCCCAGCATCGCTGCATCGTTCAGCGGAGCACTACCCTACATGGGTCCCAGCGCCTCCGCCGCGCCCCGAGCTCCATCATCTGGAATGGGCAGCTGGGAAGCCCGCCGACATCGCACCCCAACGACTTGATGTATTAACCTACCCGCCGGTGTTGAACACCTCGGGCCTTACCAACGCATACAATCCACTGAGCCCAGGGCTGGCAGCCACGCCGTGGCCAAGCAAGTATCGAGTGCCCAACATCACCAGCTTTGACGGGAACACCGACGCTATCGAGTTCCTCAGAGTCTACGAGACCGCCGTGTCCTCAGCAGGAGGCGACGAGGCGATCATGGCGAAAGGGTTGCTGCTAGTGCTTTCCGGTCTAGCTCAAAAATGGTACCTCGGGCTAGCCCCTCGCTCAGTATATTCGTGGGAGCAGCTCCGCGACAAGCTGAGCAACCACTTCATAGCCCACCGAAACGAGGAAGTCACCTCCTCGGACCTGTTCTCCCTCAAGCAGGCCCCCAACGAGTCAATACGTGACTTCACGCAACGCTTCGCTCAAGTACAATGCCAGATCCCGAAAATCACTGACAGGAGCGTGTGCGAGGCCGCTCGCCATGCAATCTATAACCCCGACTTGACAGGAAAGCTCGATAGGAAGGAGCCCAAGACGGTCGTCGGGCTGTACAAGATCATGTGCACATACTCCAAATCTGAGGATGGGAAGACCCGTCGGCAGGCAGAGGCGCAGGCACTCGCGGCATGGGCCGGGCCAAAAGTGGAAACTTTTGACCGGCGTGCCAAGAGGCAAAAGGACGTATACCACGTGGAGGAGGAGGAGCATCGTCCCGCCAAGTAGGTGCGTCATGACGATCAGGGCAGCGGGACGTCCATGACCGGGCCTACCTGCGCGGAGGTCGTGGCCAAGGTCAGGGCCATGGAGACAATTCCGGGCGCGGAAGAGGCGGTAATGTTGCACGTGGAGGACAGAGACCCGGAGGAGACAACCACCAACACCGAACATTCTGCGAGCTCCACGAGTGGGTCTTCCATACCACCGCGGAATACGACCTGGTCGCCTCCGCCCGAGCGATCAAGCAGCGTGAGGACCATGCCAAGACCGATGCTCAGCGACGTGACTGCGCGGTAGCCCAGGGACGTCAGGCTCTACCACCTCTGCCACCACGCCCGCTCCTTAGAGCGCCGCCAAAGCAAGCTGAGGACCCACAGTGCCGCATCGTGCACGCCATTATTGGCGGCCATGCCCATACCTTCCCGTCCAAGCGGCAGCGATGGGCCTACACGCGACAGGTGCAGCACATCAACTCCTCCTCGCCCACCGAGCTACCCTCGTGGGTCGACGCTATCGTCACCTTCGGCCCCGAGGATGCCTCAGGGGTCAGCCTCCCCCATCACGACGCCCTCATTATATCGGTGGTCATAAATGATTGTGAGGTGCGCCGTGTCTTCATCGACGGAGGAAGCTCGGCGGATATCCTGTTCGCATCCACCCTCGCAGAGATGGGAATACCGCGAGTATGCCTCGCTCCCGCAGGCATCCCGCTCCTCGGCTTCGGAGGCGAGCCGGTCCCAGGACTCGGGAAAATTGAGCTCCCGGTGGAGTTCGGCGAAGGAGAGTGCAAGCACCGGGAGAACATCGTCTTCGACGTGGTCGACCTCCCCTACCAATATAACGTCAGCCTTGGCCGGGTCACATTGAACAAGTTTGGTGCCATCCCTCATCATGCCTTCCTCTGCGTGAAGATCCCGTCTCCCCACGATGTCATCACTATCCAAGGCAATCATGACTTGTCCCGCAAGATCGACGACGACATCCAAGCGGCCATTCGTTATGTTCACACTGTGCATGCTGAAGCCGAGGACGCAAAAATCACACCAGGGGCTGCCGACCCCCCAACATCCGGGTGGTGGGTGCCCAAGCCCAAGCCCGATGGCGAGACGCGTGCGGCACCACTTTCAGAGGAAGACCCAGCCAAGACGGTGCTCGTCGGAGCGAACCTTGACCCAAAGGTCGCAGAGGTCCTACTCGACGCACTCCGATCTGACCATGACCTATTTGCATGGGAGCACGAAGACCTCCCTGGCGTGCCCAGGGAGATTGTTGAGCACAGGCTGTACGTCAAGCCAGACGCGTGCCCTATCAAGCAAAAGCTCTGGAGGATGTGCGTGGAGCGTCAGGCCGCGGCCCGAGAGCAAGTCGAAAAGCTCTATAAGGCCGGAGTCATCTGCGAGGTCATGTACCCGGATTGGCTCGCCAACCCCGTCCTCGTCAAGAAGGCCAATGGGAAGTGGCGCATGTGCATTGACTACACCAGCCTCAACCGCGCATGTCCAAAGGACAACTTTCCACTCCCGCGGATCGACCAGCTGGTCGATGCCACCTCAGGATGCGAGCTCATGAGTTTCCTGGACGCATACTCTGGGTACCACCAAGTATGGATGGCCAAAGAAGACGAGGAGAAAACGAGCTTCATCACACCCCCCGGGACGTTCTGTTATGTTCGAATAGCCTTCGGACTGAAAAATGCTGGAGCACTGAGGTGTATGTTGATGACATTGTCGTCAAGAGCGTCCTCGCCGGCACCCACGCCGCGGACCTGCAAGAGACCTTTGACAACCTCAAAAAAGCAGGCATGAAGCTCAACCCGGAGAAGTGTGTCTTTGAGGTCTAGGCAGGAAAGCTCCTTGGCTTTCTCGTATTGGCAAGGGGTATCGAGGCCAACCCGGTGAAAATCCAAGCCGTGCTCGACATGCGGCCACCAGAGAATGTTAAAGAAGTATAGAAGTTGACGGGGCGGCTCGCCGCGTTGGGAAGGTTTGTCTTCCGCTCGGTCGAGAAAGGACTCCCGTTCTTCAAGGCACTGCGGGGATCCTCCGGCTTTGAGTGGACGAGTGAAAGCCAAGCCGCTTTTGAGGAGTTGAAGATATACCTCACCTTTTCACCGCTACTGCAGCGCCCCGATCCCGGGGAGGCATTGTTACTTTACCTTGCGGCCACCCCGGTCGCGGTAAGCGCCGTACATTGCAAGGAGAAGGACAAGACCCAACACCCCGTCTACTATGTGTCCGAGGCATTGCAAGGAAGGAAGATACGATACACCGAACTGGAGAAGCTCGTGTATGCACTCCTCATGGCATCGCGGAAGTTGCGACACTACTTTCTTGCCCACTCAATCCGAGTACCGTCGGCTTTCCCAATTGGTGAGATGCTTCACAGCAAGGAAGCTTCTGGGCGCGTTGGCAAGTGGTCAACCGAGCTTGTCCCGTTCTCCATTGAATTTATGTCGAGGACAGCGATCAAGTCCCAGGTGCTGGCAGACTTCCTGGCGGAATAGGCTCCGTCGGAGCGCCCAGCGCCTCCGAACCCCTCCGAACCGTTGTGGACCATCCACGTCGATGGCTCGTGGTGCTCGGAAGGCGCCGGTGCTGGGGTGATCCTCGAATCCCCAGAAGGCAACGTCACCTCCTACAGTGCGCGCCTTGAGTTCAAGACCACCAACAACGGGGCGGAGTATGAGGCACTCCTCCTTGGTCTTCGAAAGGCACGCGCATCAGGCGTGCGAAGGATAGTGGTCAAGAGCGACTCACAGCTCATCACCGGCCACATCGACAAGAGCTACCAAGCCAAAGACCCCGAGATGATCAAGTACTTAGCCCTAACCCGGGCCATGGAGAAGCACTTCGTCGGTATCACTGTTTGCAGCATCCCGCGTGCCGCGAACGTTGACGCCGACAGCCTCACAAGAGCCGCCAGCACGAAGACCGAGAACCACCTAGGGGCTTTTTACGAAGTGATCTCGGAGCCCACCACGAAGGGGCTCCCAGAGATATGCCTCATCAGCGAGCAAGACTGGAGGGTCCCGATCATGAGTTACCTCTCCGATGAGACGGAGCCCTCTGACCCCGTAGAGGCGCGAAGGCTCAAGAGTCGGGCCAGGGGCTTCGTCATCCATGACCATGCTCTATACAAACGCGGGGTATGCGCACCCTACCTTCGATGCATCTCCAAGGATGAGGAACTCGAGTTGGTCCGCGAGATTCACCAGGGGCTGTGTGGATCGCATGTGACGCCCCCGGTTTTAATGCCGGAAACGCTCCTCTGATTACTGTACCGGTCCCTGGAACAGTAGCCGGCACACACAAGAACTTGATAATGTCGTCATACATTACCGATTATTTTACAATACAATCCATTAAAGTCTTTAACATAATATGGCCTATTGGCCGAATTCAAAGTCTTGCAGCGGAAATACATAAAAGATACGTAGATAAACCCATCAATATGCCAACCTCACAGGCAATTGACTGGGGAAACGCCCTAGCCCTCAAAGTCGGAATCTTCCTCGTCGGAGCAGAACTCTTCTTCTTCTTCTGGCCAAATCAACAAGCCAGGTGAGTACATTGAATGTACTCGCAAGCTATTCCCACAGGAAGGAGTGTACGGAATATTTCATGCGGGGAATATAACAAGGGATAGCTCTACCCTAAGTTGATCGTTGTGCGGAAAAGTAAGTTCTGAATTTAAATACTTGAATAGTAGATTCAAAAGCAATTTAGTAAAACTGTTTAAAGTAAAATGAACAGAATCCTCTCGAGGTAGACCCGGCTACCTCCTTACAATCCTCGAGACAGCTCAGACCATATTACCCCGGGCAATATGTCTAGCTTCTCGGTTCAACGCTCCACTGACACTATCCCGGATAGTTCAGCGAGTGCCCCCTGGCTCAGCCCGTGGAATCCCGGATAGCACGGCTAGCCTACTCCTCCGGCAATTCCTTGCTACCAACCATGTAGCGTAAATTGCCCTCTGTGGACACATCATACCCACGTCCTTAATCCCTTTTCCCACGCTTTCGCAAACAAAACTTAGTCTAACCAGTGTGTGGCCTTGCCAGTTCATGTCCATAACCGAGGACGCGGCTATTCGAATAGTTTTTAACACTCTGCAGAGGTTGTACGGCTTTACCCACAAGATGTAAGTTCACCCCTAATGCCGAGCGCTAACAGATACACTACACAGGGTGTATTGGCAGGGTGATTACAACGAGACCTTCGCCCGCTTCCATACCAGAGTTGGACCCGCTAGGTGGTAGACCCACTTCTGCGTCCCGGACCAAAAATAGGACTCCCCACCTTTGTGTCGCATCAACACCTCCCGCCCGGCGTAGGTGGATCTCTAGGACTTTAAACACCTAGCACTAACTCCCTACTTCCCACGGGTCCAAACCCTAATACTTGCCGGGGTACTAAGCCAAGTCCTTCCCATAAAGGACATGTGGACGTACGGTGATGGAACCGGTTTAGCGACACTTAGGCTCGGTCCTTAACTGATTCGAGTAGGACTCCAATTCCCGACCCCATGTCGTCCCGGACGAACATGGCTCCATCCGATGCTCTACATCCCCGAACATCTCTTAACATTCCTACCCGAATCGAAACCATCTCCTCTTTCCTTTTGATTTTTGATAAACCTTTATTTGTGAAAGTCACCTCGGACAGCATATGCTATCCGAGGGTTTGTTTTTCCCATATCCCAACGGGACGAATAAAACTTGGTTTTTGACTATAGCAGGGCTAAGCGTGGTTAACACCTATAACCTTATTTACTCGACGGTCGCGAGCGACCGATAAATACACCTAGGGTTACAATGAGGGGTAATCAGACCTAGGTATCGTGCAACTAATGGGTATAGCTATCTCTACATAAAATATCGATATTAAACACATAGTATGCGGAGTTCGTAAACAAAATATTCATGACTTTACATATATGGGATTTTGACATGATCAAGGTGGGAATGCTTGCCTGGCAGTTCCTGCTCTTGCTCCGAACGCGGGGGTGATGCCGGGTCCTCCTGGCGCACGTACGTCGCTCCGTCAACTATGCGCCGAAAGAACACCGAATAAGAAAAGTCCAAATAACTCAAATAAACCAGATGACATGCATGCTCGAGAGGAAATAATGGGTTAGGGTTGAGTTAGGGTTTATGACTTTGAGTGGTTGGTCCTCGTCTAATCCAAGTGTTCGTTAAATTAAACTGTGGATTTGTGTGGAAACTGGGAAGAGTGTATATATGGGTTTGAGACAGCGGTGGGGTTTCGATGATCTAGGGTTTTAAGTCTATGGGCATAACGACTATTTTGAGTGGTGAGTATATGCCGCAATAACACATAAAATGACGGTGTAGAGGTTAGAATGATTAAGCATGGGTTTAGGCAGCAGCTTCAAATTTATTTGCTTTCGGACTAGCATGCATTAAAATACTTTAGGTACTTTAGCGGTGAGAGGGAATTTACTTTAGTGTTTTAGAATTTAGTATAACAGTGCATGCAAACCCTAAGGAAAAGGAATGCTAGCTCTATGTTTAAATTAAACTATTTCAATGCTAAGAGTTATATTGAAAATACTTTTGAGCTAGGGTTTGGAATAACTCTAATGCTTCCAGGATTGATTTTTGGGGTGTTGAACAGCTGGTCGGAACAATCCAAATTAATTGAATATGTGGCAACCCGATTCTGGATTAAAAGGAGCAGCTGGAAACTGCTTTCGGACAGCAAATGCACACTCAATGTGCTGAAAACGGTTAGTGTTGCCGGTGTTCACGTGCTGGACGCGGGGATTGAAATCGAGTGACTCAAATACGTTTCTGAGAGAGGGAAGCGGCAACTCAACTGGGGCCTTTTAACTACCTGGTCGGTCTGGCTGCCTGGATTAAAACAGGGGCGGCGGCGGGGCTTCGGACAGGGCAGCGGCGAATGCAGAGGTAGCGGTTAGGGCGGTCGGCCGGTGGAAGCAGCTGGTAGATAGGGTTCCGGCGAGTGGGGATTAAAGGGTGGAGTTGGGGATCCGGCTCGGCGGGGGTGTGAACAGGGGGTGGCGGCGGAATCTCGGACAGGGGAGCGGCGTTTGCGGCGGCGGTTGAGACAGTTGGTGTGGTCGGAGGGTGGTGGTTAGGGTTGTCAGGAGGGCGGGATTTAGGGTTTGGTTGGGCTTTCCGCTACCGCTTGCTTTGGGTATAAGGGATTTGGTTCTTGTTTTCCATGAGATGCAAGCTCGGTGCTGGACACACGGTGGCGGGCTTAGCTCGGGTGAGGCAGGTGCTCGGGTGGACGATGGAGGAGGTTTGAGCTAGGGAGGGCAATGGCTTGAAGAGTGTGGAGCTCGGCCGGTTTTAAATAGGCCAGCGACGGTGAACTAGCTGGGCGGTGCTCTCTGCTCCGCCGCTAGCTCAACGACGGGACAAGGCGGCGCAAGAAAGGTGACACGGGGCTACGGGGAGGTGAGGAACCTATGATGTGCTAGGGGCAGCTGAGTGGTGGTGTCACCGGCGCGCATCTCGGTTGGGAGGAGCACTGCTGATGAGCAGCTCGGCGGGGCCTGCTCCTGAGGTCTGCTCGGTCGGCGAGAAGCTCAAAGGGAGGCCGGGACAAGGTGGTGACGAGCTCGGCTACAATGCCGGCGACGGGACCTGGTCAGAGCTCGGGCTGTGGCCACAGGGAGGAGATGACGGTTGAGGTGCTGGTGGCGTGCTGGAGCTGGTGAGTGGTCTGGCAGGGTGGCTGGCTAGCAATGGGGCATGCATGCCTGGAGCGCGGCCAGCGCACGTACGGGACTGGCAGGGGCATGCCATTGCGTGCACTGAAACGTCTCAGGGTGCCAAAACATGTCACTGGTGTTCAAGGGACGTATGCAAGGTGATGTGAGAAATTTAGGCACCGACAGAGCAGTGCGTGAACGAGTAGTGATTCGATTCTCATGTGTGCCATCAGGAAAGCTTTGGATGAAAGAGGACAACGTAGAGTTGACCTAAAGAGTTATTGGAGTGAGGAGGCTGGCATGGTTGGTGAAGTATTTCCCAGGGTTTTTGACTGTGGTTGATTGAGAATTGATCACGATTTCATGCGACGGAGATTTCTATCCTAGGTGTTCGATAGCGGTCAATCCAATTTTCTAAACTACGCATGCCCATGTTTTTGTATATTCGGACTCTAGGGAGAGTAAGGATCGTCGTGGTAACTTATCGGAATTTTTGGAGAAAATGGTTTAAATAGGACAGGGAGGAATCGAGGGCTGGAATTAGGGTTCCGGTTGTGCGGCAAGGGGTGGAGAGTGTACGGACTTCTCGGTAGGTCATCCTTCTCGGCGCAGGGTCACTCGGTGGTGAGGTACCGCAGGCGCTCCGATGAATACGGTGCATGTGACATTTTATGTTATTTGACGTATTAGGGTTTGATCTGGCTGGAGTGCGTGTGTGCGGGTTTTCGGTGTATTGAACTTGTGATTAATGCAAATGTCCTAGTTTACATGCGATGACATGCTCGAAATCAAAGTCGGGAAAATCTGGGCGTGACAAACCTACCCCCCTTAAGACGAATCTCGTCCCCGAGATTCAACAGATTGGAGTAGGTGAGGAAATCTGTCAATTAGAAAATCTTCTCTTTCCCAGGTGGCTTCTTCCTCTGTGTGGTGATTCCACTGGACTTTGTAGAATTTGATATTCTTGTTCCTGGTCCTTCGTTCAGTGCTCTGCAAAATTTTAACCGGCTGTTCTTTGTAGGTAAGGTCTTTTTCAATGTCCAACTCCTGATATTACACTTGCTTCGTCGGTGGCTCAATGCACTTCCTCAGCTGAGATACATGAAATACATTATGGACTTCTGATAGCTCCGGAGGTAGTTCTAACTGATACGCTACTTGTCCTCTTCTTTCCTCTATCTTGAAGGGTCCGACAAATCGGGGTGCTAATTTCCCTTTTACGCTAAACCTCTGGGTTCCCTTAAGTGGTGTCACTCGTAGGTAGACGTAGTCTCCAGGTTTAAAGACAATATCTCGTCTTTTGGAATCGGCATAGCTCTTCTGTCTTGACTGCGCTGTCTTAAGTCGGTCTTGAATAAATCTCACTTTTTCTTCAGCGTCTTGGAGGATATCTGGACCAAAAATTTTTCCTTCTCCGGTTTCTGACCAATTCAAGGGCGTTCTGCATTTTCGTCCATATAATGCCTCAAATGGCGATATTTGCAAACTTGCTTGGTAGCTATTATTGTATGAGAATTCGGCATATGGCAGGCTATCTTCCCAGCTATCACCGTATGTTAAGGCACATGCTCTTAACATATCTTCTAAAATTTGGTTTACCCGTTCTGTGTGTCCATCCGTCTGTGGGTGATAGGTGGTGCTAAAGTTCAATCGGGTTCCCATGGCTTCGTGCAGCTGTTCCCAAAATCTGGAGGTGAATTGAGTGCCTCGATCTGAGATAATTCGCTTGGGTACCCCATGTAAGCTGACTATTCGAGCTAGGTATAGCTTAGCCAATTGGTCTCCTCTGAACGTGGTTTTGACTGGTATGAAATGCGCTACCTTGGTTAACCGGTCTATAATGACCCATATGGAGTCGTTCCCTTTTCTTGTCCTTGGGAGTCCTACGATGAAATCCATACCAACTTCATCCCACTTCCATTCAGGTACTTGGATAGGTTGCAATAATCCTGCAGGCTTTTGGTGTTCTGCCTTGACACGTTGGCATATGTCACATCGGGCTATGAAACTTGCTACTTCACGTTTCATTCCATGCCACCAAAATTTCTCTTTTAGATCCTGATACATCTTTGTGCCTCCGGGATGTATAGAGTACCGGGATTCATGGGCTTCTTTTAAAATCAGCTCCTTGAGCTCTTCGCAATCGGGCACACATAATCTATTTTCAAACCACAGAGTGCTTTCTTCATCTTCTCTGAATCCATTTGCTTTTCCAAGCTTTATTTTCTCCTTGATGCCTTCTATACTAGGTGTTCATAGTTGCTGGGCGCGTCGCGGGCCGTGGCCGCGAGCCCAGTCGTCGCGGGCCACGCGCGCGAGGCAGTTCTCGTCGCGGGCCGAGCGCGCGGGCTGCCGCGGCTCGCGGGTGCGCGACGCGACCTCGGGCCAGACCCGCGATGCAGTTCGGTCGCGGTGCGGGAGAGCGATCTCGCTCTGTCGCGGTTCCCAGGCGCGAAATTGACAGGTGTCGCTTGCGCGCTGCGTCACGGAGCCAAAATTGCCGTTCTGCTCGGCCGGGGGCCAAATCCGCCATTGCAATCCATGGAGGGGCCAAATCTGTCTTTTCCACACCCCTAAATCCCTACCCCACACTCCTAAATCCTCGCCCCGGCGCGCCCGCGAGACTCGCCATTGCCCCGACCGAACCCGCTCCCCTGCCTTTCTTATCCTAATCGCCTCGCCGCCATGGAGGCCGTGCGCGCGTCGGCGGCGTGGGTGGCCAGCCGCTCCTCCCACGTCAAGGTCGACCTGTTAGGTATTCGTTTGCTTTTTCCTTCTTTTGTTTTTGTTTTTGGCCCGTTGGCTCTGTTATTACCCTTGTCTGTAGATGTTTCAGGGATTGCCCTATTGTTATTCTTCATAGGGCTTTGCTGTTCTTGTGTTGGTTGATTGTATTTCTGTTCAGTAATGCATACCGTAGCAGTATCTGATTAGCCCTGAAAGAAACCAGAGTTGGTTTTCGTTATCTTGGAGTGGATTTCAACGTTCAGTTTTTAGATCCCTGTTCTGTTATTTGGTAATTTTTACATGTTGTTTTGGTTAGTTTTCAGCATTTCTTATGAAAGAAATACTTGATGGAGTACATATTTTTGCTTTGCTTTTATGTGTTTATTACATCGATGTTTATCTTCCTATTTTCGTAAGAAATGTCCAAGTGAGGTCCTCAGTTATTGCGGTGTTCCTTTTGCCAACTGGTTTGCTTTTACAGAAATTGAGAAGATGATGGACAAAATCCAGGGAAATGTTCCAAAAGTTGAGTGGGATTTCGAAGGAATTCATTACTTTGACAATAGGCCGCTCACTGTCCAGTACCTCTTTGTCTTGGATGCAATGAACTTCTGCTTCTGGCCAGGTACAAGTTCAACCAAGGAAGCAGTTGGTGTTCTGAACATGTACAAATTATTACAAGAGTATTGCATGATTCCTACGAGTGGTACTTTACTTAATCACTTCAAAAACTAAATAGCACCGGCAGATATCAGACATTGCCATTCTCTGTTTGCATTTTGTTCCTGCACAAATTACGGCTTGCTACAGTATCTATTTAGGGTAAAAAACGTTAGGGCATTCAGTACCCAGTAAGTTCTACTGATATAACTGGGCTGCTAAGATTTTCAGAGTGCACGACTCAACCTTGTATTTTTCATAACAATAAACTTTGTATTGTCTTAAAATGATTGACTCTAGTGCGTAGATCATAAGAACATATGGCTGTTTCAACCTGTAGTATTTTCTGTATCTATACATGATTTTCTGTATTTATGTCCCAACATGGAAGGCGGTCACGTAATAGATTGTGTAGTATTTGAACTTTTTGTGGTTTGGAGTTCTATGTAATCTATTTTATCTTTGGTATCTTTTGACACAACATCTTGTACTTGGAGACGGTTTTGGCTGTGTGCATCTTTTCGATGCAGAGGCCAGAGGCAATAAAACTCTTTCTTTTCTAAAATAAAACATGATGTTGTTCTGTTAAGATCCTTTTATGTTGGTTCTGAGTTGTGAAAATGCCAAGAATTAGCTAGGGGGTTGTATGCTTTTTCTCTCTTTGCCTTTGCTAGTTGACAATGATTAGGGCGATTTCAAAGATGCCATTTTCCAGCTTTCATATTGATTTAATGCATTTTTAATGTGACTATCTAGCCCTGATTAATAGCTACTATTCTTGGTTCTCATTAACCATGTTCTTCTTCATTATATTCTTGGGCATCTTTTAGCAAAATCCACAAATTTTCTTCTGACAATTTTTATTTTATTTCTTTTATTTATAATGCATCTTGTTATGCTCCAAATTGTTTACATGTAACCGTGGCTTGAAATGTTGTGTAGTGTACTCATTTTTATTGTCTGCCCAATCTCCTTCGGTTACCTTTTTTTCTTCTTCGAAAAGCTATGTGTATCAGCTTTTAATTGGGACTTTTAATTCTACCTGATATTACTTTGTTTGCTTACTGGGCATAGTTTAATTTGATTCCAATTGACTTTTCAGGATCACTCTTCCGTACTTTTGTATATTTGTTCCCATTGTATTATAATATTTTGATCACTGTAGTAATATTCCTCAACTGAACAGACAAGGACTTGACCTATGACAATTTGGCTTCTGGACTTAAGCTAGCCTTAGAGAAAGATAAGACAGCACTTGATGCAGATCGTCTTCAGAATTACACTGGTATAGTTTCAGCTCTGCTATGCTCCCTTTTCTTGTTCAGTTGTTCTGCACACTTCTATCTCGTAGAAGAAGTTATTACTTCCAGTAACGGTGCACTAAATTGGAAGGAAATGCAACTTTCGCAAAATGTAGGGCCCCAACTTCGCGAACTGCTAAACTGGCCACGCCCACTGCCAATTGAGGAGGAAAGAGTCCGCCTGCTTCATGAGGTACTGTTACATACTGTATACGTGATATATTGAAATATTGATCTTTAAATTCTCCCATTGCTCATGTCATTTTTTTTACGAACCGGGCTTATGCTCATGTTATTTAAATGCTTTATCACTTATCAACTTCCACAATCCCACCTGATTTCTTCCATACAAATTAGGCACTAGTTAATCACTTTTTGTTGACATAATCTTTAGCTTGTTATATGCTCTAGTTCTCTGTTGCTATACCTGTCATGTTAAGCGTGGTATCCAAATAATTGACTTGCCAAGAATTTCTTATTTTTTTTTGAGAAACCGGGCAGGAGCACTGCTTGTTCATATAGAAGAATGAAATGTGGTTATTTATAGGCGGCCTTGTTTTGATGGAACAAGGCCAGAAACTATGGGTCTAATTCATTTTACTATCCATCGCTTCATTAAGGTTGGTCTGGAACTTGAAAGAAGCTTTGGAGGCGAGGCTGCTAATCTTGTGAAGTCTGCTGGAAACTCTGCTGCATCACTAATTGAACTGATTACCCGTCATTTTCCTGGTAAATCTTCCATTGCACTTATCTTCTACTTGATAGCATCTTTATCATCTTTTTTAGTTAAACCTTGGTCACAATCTGTACTTCTCCAGCTATGTTGGAGAAAATGAGCTGAATAGTGTACAAGCTTTTCTTTGGCCGCTGTCTAGTCTATACTATTTTAGGTTTATAGCTGCCCCTGCTGATATCATTTCACTGTTTTGTAGTTATGTTCTTTGCTTTGGCCCCTGTCTAGTCTTTGGGTCATTAGTCAAATGGGCCAATTAGATGTGGGGCACCTACAATGGGGTAAAAGAAATGGCCTAGGATCACTGGATATGCATAATGGGCTGGGCTAGTGGGCCATGTACATCCACATAGGATGTGAATGAAGGAAAAATGGCATAAATAGCCTCCCGAGCACGGTCAATGCCAAAATTAGCGCGGCGACTAACGCAAAGCCAAAAATGATCGTGCGACGCGCTCGACAGGCGACACGTGTCTCGCGTCGGACTGGGCGGGAGCGACGGTCTCGCGTCGGACTGGGCGGGGGCGACGATCGCGCGTCGGACTGGCCGGGGCCGACGGTCTCGCGTCGCCCTGTGCCGGGGCGACGGTCTCACACGCCGGCGAAATTCGAAATTCCAAAATATATGTGACATTTCTCGATTTTTTAAAATCATGTATAAGTTCCAAAAAAATCTAAAAAAATTCATACCGGTTTATAATGGAATGAAGTATACACACGTAAATTTTCGTAAAATAATATGTATTTTTGTGACCTGTGTAAAAAAACAAATGCGAACGGAAAAAAATTAAACTGTGCTACAGTGTATGTGTCGCACTGTAGCGTGAGGTATGAATTTTTTTAGATTTTTTTGGAACTTATACATGATTTTAAAAAATCGAGAAATGTCATGTATATTTTGGAATTTCGAATTTCGCCGGCGCGTGAGACCGTCGCCCCGGCATAGGGCGACGTGAGACCGTCGGCGCCGGCCAGTCCGACGCGCGATCGTCGCCCCCGCCCAGTCCGACGCGAGACACATGTCGCCTGTCCAGCGCGTCGCACGATCATTTTTGGCTTTGCGTTAGTCGCCGCGCTAATTTTGGCATTGACCGTGCTCGGGAGGCTATTTATGCCATTTTTCCTGTGAATGAAGCAGCACGTGAACTGATGCTTCAAAATATGAACGAACCACTCTTGGCTCATTTTCGGTTGATGGACATGCTTGAGTGGAACTTTAGATTGACCCGCTTAGCATGGCAAATGCAATTGACTGGGTCATTTTGGTTTTACAAAAATACTGCACGGTATTGTGTGCTTCAAGTCTTCAACCCCTCACAAATAACCATATGGTTCGTCAATATCTGTCTAATAGACACTTAGTCGCTAGAGACAGTCAGGCCTACCATGTACATGTGTGTGTCGTTTAACCAGCTACTGGTTGTTGTCTTAAGCCCTGACTTCTGATGCAAATTTGGAAGAATTCAACATTTTACATGATTAAAAAAAACATTTTACATTCTTTTCTCTTATATATTTGCATGTAAACTGCACCTTGCAGAAAATTCAGTTGATCTTGACCAGTTGAGTATACACCGGTTGTAGCATTGTTTAGCATTTAGCATTTTTTTTAATGAACTTGTATGGTTTAGGCCTTTAGGTATGAAACATTTTTATATGCCTCAAATTCATCCATGCTGGTTTATTTTGCTTTGCTATTCTGTTAGGTCATAATACATCTCTTGTTAACATGTTTTTCCACGTGAACTTCTCGCATTTTGATAGGCTTCCGGGACCATTCCCTTTACAAGGGACACCAGGTTTTCTTGTACAAGAGAGCCCAGATATTTGTTGCTGATTTGTGGGGCGCTTTTAAAGGACTAAACTATGGAGAATTTTATGACATCCACTCCATCACCATATTTGCCGACTATATTGTCCCTGCTGTTCTGAGGGAACTTGGCATACTGAAATATGGTTCGAACTTATCTTGCTCAATTGATTCAAACAGAGAGATAGTGCCCGGAAGTGAAGAGGAAGTGGAGATACGTGCTTGTTCTGTTCATGCCGTGGAAAAAATGAGGGAGCTCATCAAGAAAAAGTTTGGAAAGCAGGTAGGTGTATCTGAATCTTCTCTCGTTTTTGAACGTCCATGTCTGAATCAGTTTCACCTGAGACTTGCATGCCATTTATTTGTAACCTGCAACCTGGCGGGTATAAAGGTCCACATTACTACCAAATTAAGAATTGCAAAGAGATGTTTATTACTCTATCACTGAAAGAGAACAAACCAGATCATTAGGTTTTGTTCAGGTCACGGTCAAAAGATATACCATTTTCTTTTGTGCTTGCCCATCTTTGAAAGTATAAAGCAGTTAATGTGTGCATTCAGAACTCACTTTGCTCTTGCTTTGTATTTTTCTTGGCAGCTTCTGAGCATTGACATTGATCTCTGGCTCTGGTCGGTTGGCGTTCAGAACATGGCGTTGTCACATCACCGCACCCTCTCAATTTACTACTGAGGCCAGCAGCTGCTGCATTCTCTCTGGCTGAAGATCGGTCGTGTCTTCCTCCTTTAGCTGTTATAGTTACTGAAATTTTGTCCCTCTCTCTGGGCAGCGCACAAAGTGCATCCTAGTATATTGCTATTGCTATTGTAGGGTTATCGTGTTCAACATTTTGTTACCAGACAGCTCAAGTTTTCAGATGAATTGTAGGGAGTGCATGTTTCTTTGTCAACAGTGAGTTTAGCGATCCAATTGGATATGTCTGAATCAGAAATTTCTGCGATGTATCTCGATTGTAGTTCCAAGTTTCCGTCTTTGTTGTCTAGAATTCAGCAACTACAAAATTCAGATCTGGAAAGATAGGTAAACTTGATCCAGGTTAGAACAACTCCGTAGACTATGAGTACTCAGCATATGTTTGAGATATGGTCGACAAGAGAAGCAACACTGGGAAAGTCATATTTTTTATTTAGAGAATAGAAGAGAGACTTTCTTGGGCTCCGCATCATAATATGCATACAGCCTCGTTGAAGAAGTCGTACCCAATGCATTTCATTTTTTTTTGAAATAACCAATACATTTCATTTCGTCCTCTGTTTTCTAGTATCCTGCACCGCTCCGCTCCGCCCCGCTCTACGGAGACCTGTCAGGATCCAGGCAGAAGCCCTCTGCGGTCTGACAAGTTGACGCCTTACTTTACCCAATGTGTTCATCAGGTGTGCCAACTGGTACACGCGCGCCGCCGAGCCTTTCGACCGTGATGTGCTTCAATTACCAGACTCACACACACGAGTATTTGGAACACATACTCACAAGAACTCACCCATTCACGACCGACTCGACTCGCTAACATCGACTTGCACGTACACGCCTCAGCTCACGTATTATTTTTTTAGATAAAGGAGTGGATCTCTCGGACTCTGTATCGATCAATACATGTAATCTTTAATTTGTTTCGAGTGATGTCTAAAATATTAAGTACGAACAAGTTAGCTTAAAAAAATTATAATTTAACAAATAATTGTTAAAATGAGCCTTCATCGGAACAAGAAAAAAAAGTTAAAATCCCTACGACATTACTAATGATTGAAATCTAGTCCAAATAGTGAAGTCTAGATTAACGGCAATTGTCTTATGGAGCATATTACCATCTTCCAAGATAATGTCTTCAAGAGGATGACATCCGTGTGTGTCGACGCTGCCGGATTCGATCAGTAAAGAATAATTCGAGGGTTTTCACCTTGAAGAGCAAGCATACCCTCGTTGTCAGATCCAACAAGTAAAGGCGAGATCTCCAACATCAAGGACAATGCCTTCAAGAAGAAGACGACACGCGTATACCGTCGTTGCCGGATCTAACAAGTGAAGGTCAAATCAAGGATTTTCACCTTAGAGAGCATGGATCGGTGATCGAGAACTTCGGAAAATACTCGTCGCTAGATCCAACCAATAAAGGTAAGGCTGCCATCCGCACGTCTAGCCTCCCAAGCCACCACCAAAGCAACAACAATGCCGAATATGACTGAGTTGGCAGACCTCTGCCTAACCAGACAAATTGACTCATCAACAAATGGAGGAGGAAGGGGACACCACGAGCAACCACCGGGATTGACCAGATCGGCTAAGCTCGTGGACACAACTTCCACCATCGGCGCGCCACAAGATTGCCAGAATTGGCTTCCTCACGGCAGATTGTTGCCGCCAAACCAACCGCTAGGCTAGATCCGGCCGTGGGCCGGTCCCACCACAGCGTGTCCAAGCGGCACGGCCGGAGCGCCGCCATGTCGCAACGCGACCACACATGCCTCTTGCGGCCCGTTAGATCCAAGCGACGCTCCACTGTTTGCATGGCCAGAGCGACACCACGCCGCTGCGCCACCACTGTTTGTCCCAAGACCGCCACCTCGGCTTCCGTGCGCTAGCGACCTGGTCGCCACCGCCCCAGAAGGCACCAGCCAGTCACCGCCGCTCCATCGAGAGAAACCCCTGCCACCCCGCTGCCGCAGTTTATGTTCAGATTAAGTGTGACCTCAGCTCACGTATACTAACATGCATATAACTCTATCTAGCATGTATGCAAAACCACGTGTGTAAACACATCCTCAACATGTCCAGCCCCGCGGCACGCTGAAACCCTCTAATGCTTCTTTACGAGCAACTTCAAAACTTCTTCTGTGGACGATCTCCACTGATGGTCTCGTGATTAAATAAAAAGATGGCACTATTTGTGGCTATGATACTGAAGATGGTTCCTATGAATGTACTCAGATCGATCGGTTATTGATCGGTGCCTTAATTAATTAGCTTTCTCGACATCGACCATGTCCATTGCCATGCGTGATGATACTAATTGTCTAATTGGATCGTCAACAATTAATTGATCTCCATCGCGTGCGGCCCCTCTTAAGTCCGGCCTGCATGTACATCATCTTCTTCTTCCTTAGTTCATTCTAATCGATCGGTCAATGGTCCGGCACGAGCGGCGCGAAGCTTCTCTTTTTCCCCCAATGCCGCAGTTGAGTTATATCCCTAGTTTATGTTATTATCCGAATTCAAAGGAATATGTCCCACAAAAGAAGGGCCTGCCATCTTTAGTCCCGCGCTGGACGCGAGTGAAATATACCTAGAAGGAGATGAAAGCATGCATATACTAGATCTCTCTTAATGCTAAAAAGTGCATGCTCGGTCAATAGGAGGATGGCCATCACACGTTACCCACAAAGCACTCATGGCCACACGTCCTCTCCACGCGTTTGTCCGTATATAAAACCCACCACCTCCTGTCAAAAGCCTCCACAACACATGCAGCTCAGCTCCAACATCTACCGTTTCTCGACCTATCCCTTGCAAACCACTCCGGTAGGTGCAATGGCTCTGGGCAGGACTTCCGTGGTCGTGATGTTCCTCGTCGCCCTCGTAGTCATGGCAGCGGTGCTGGCGACAGCGAGCGACGTGCCGGCACCTGCGAGCGACGACTCTGTCTGCTACGACGAGTGCATCAAGGAATGCACCCAAGTCCAGAAGCATGACCCGGCTACCTGCAACAATAGTTGCACCCAGCTTCGCTTGGTCGGTTGCTCTGCAGCCCATGACCATCCACATTCCGGTGTCACTACGCGTCACATGATTTTAGGAAATGATATGAATCTCATCTTGTACATTAGTCTCCTCCATTTTACCTTAGCAATGCGGTACTAAGGCCCCGTTCGGGACTCCTCCCGCTCCTGACTCCGTGCGCGGAGTAGCCGGAGCCAAGCCGAACGCATTTTTTCCGCGGAGCCGGAGCGACGGAGCGGAGCGGCCTGCAGGCAAAAATCGCGGAGCAAGTCGCGAGGCGTTCCGCGGATCGGCCAAACGCAGAGTTCCTCGGAATTACCCGCGCCTGCCACCGCCGAGTGAGAAAAAACGCTTCGCCCCCCTCTCTCGCTCTCTCTCCTTACCTCGCCGAGCCCGCCCTGAGCTCCTCCAGCGCCGCCTCGAGCTCCTCCCGCGCCGCCCCGACCCGAGCTCCTCCAGCGCCGGCCCGCCTCGAGCTCCTCCCGCACCGGCCCGCCCCGAGCTCCTCCAGCGCCGCCTCGAGCTCCTCCAGCGCCGCCCCGCCTCGAGCTCCTCCCGCGCCGGCCCGCCCCGAGCTCCTCCAGCGCCGCCTCGAGCTCCTCCCGCGCCGCCCCGACCCGAGCTCCTCCCGCGCCACCCCGAGCTCCTCAGCGCCGCCTCGAGCTCCTCCAGCGCCGCCCTGACCAGAGCTCCTCCCGCGCCGCCCGCCGCCCCGAGCTCCTCCTCGCCGGCTTGCCGCCTCGAGTTCCGAGGCTGCCGCTCGGCCTGGACCTGAGCGCGACGGCGACGACGCGGAGGCGGGAAGACGCCGGAAGGAGGGGAGGAGGGCTGCGCCGGAAGGAGGGGAGGAGGGCCGCCGGCCTGCTCGTGCGATAGGGAAGCGGGAGCGGGTTGCCGAACGCCTCGCGGGCTCTCGATTTTCTTCCCGAAGCGCGGAATCGCGAGCGCGGATCCGGATCGGCGGATTCGGCGGAGCCGGACCACTTCCGAACGGGGCCTAAACCATGTTATTGTTGTAATTATAGAAAATAGGTCTTGTACTCACACGAAAGAAATCATAGTGTACTGAAGCACGTAAGCTAAAATCCACGACCCACTACAAGCGCAGCCCATTAGTGTTCGGCCATCTTCAATCAAGTTGTTTTGCCCAAATTCAGCAACTACAAAATTCAGCTCTGGAAAGATAGGTAAGCTTGATCCAGGTTGGAACAACTCCGAAGACTATGAGTACTCAGCATATGTTGAGATGTCGGCAAGAGAAGCAACATTGGGAAAGTCGTATCCGATGCATCTAATTTCGTCCGCTGTTTTCTAGTACTATCCTACTGGACACCGCTGCCCCGCCCCCGCCCTACGGAGACCTGTCAGAAAGCAGGAGCGCTCTGCGGTCTGAAAAGTATAGGCGCCGGGTGTGCTAACTGGTGCATGCGCGCCCCCGGTGTTCTGTCCATGTCCGCGCAGTGAGTGTTGTTCCGCGCTTCTGGCCTACTAGGCTTCGCTGGAGCCTGGAGGGTGTCGCGTCCTCGGGTGCCGGGACTTCGCAACGGTTGCAGGCGACGCATTGTGATTTGTGAACGTGACTGTCATCTGCACGGGGCTTCGCCGTTGTGAATGGGACTGTACGTATCCGTTCGCTATAAGCATATGTGAAGATGCAGTGCCAACATGTCGCGCCAACGTACATGTTGCCTCAAAAAAATGAGGTGGGTTTCTTGCAGCAAATCCATGATCAGATGTTCGAGAAGAAGCTACTAAACGCCAACCCTATATGCTGAAGATTACAGCCGCGTCTCGCATCCGTGGAGGCAAGGGGAAGCATTAATTAAGTTCTCGAACATTTACGAAGGGGGGTAGGCGAACAGCAGCACAGGTAAGTACGACCGAAACAGAAAGCATTTGCAACTTGCGTTGCTGCATGTATTCCCCAAAGGCCAAAAGGGACAGGGCTTGTAGAATTATAGGTTTCTCAGAGGGTTTCTCTGCATGAGTGCATCTCATGCAACAGTGCACACAAAGGTGACGAGGCAAACAAAAAAGTGCACAAGTTCTGAACGGTAAAAACTAAAAGGGCTTGGTTTTTGGATAGCGTGTGTGATATTTGCGGTTCCACAAAATATGATGGCGGACTATAGATAAAGCTATTATTATTCTATTATTCTAGTTTTCAGATATGTTGCTAACCTTACATAGTTCTATGATATAAGATACTTTCCTCTTGAGGTAAAGAGGGAGCCGTTATGATGGCTCGAGGGCTTGTGCACCTTCACTTGGAATTGAACAATCTCGTCCGAAAATTACATTTTAATTGTGATTCAACTAGAAAAATTGAACTTCTAATTAGATATAGATTCTAGACTTCCATCTCGGATTGCAAGACGTAATTTTTAGTGCATCTAAGGTGGAACACCAGGCCTGCATCGTCAAGCATCTGTATAAGAACCTTCATTGCAAACATCTCTCTGTAGGTGGTTATATTGTTGGATTGTTTATTAGCTGATGATAAATTATACATAGGCACATGTTAACCATTGGTGTCTCATCAAGCAACATTGCTTCTAAATAAGTACATTTTCCTCGTTCGTGGCAATAAAAGTGATTTTCTTTTGCTAAATACCTCCAGACGCCCGTACAAACCCTTCGAAAAATTATGTTACCGTTATGGTATAACTTGTTTTTTGCAATTGGTCATGGCTTTTCATAGATGTAATATATAATTTCAGGTTCGGCACATGGCTCATAATTTCTCGGGTACGGCCCTGCTCATCGCTCATCGCTCATCAGTGAAGTAGTGGACGGCTGCTGTGACAGCAACCAGTACCAGATTTGACATTAGAGTGGCGTCGAGGGAGGGGGTTCGAACTGGAACGTGGCTAAGGGCGAGAAGAACACGAACGGAGTGGCTTGACTGAACGGCTTTAACGTCGTAATGCGCAAATCTACAGGCACCAACAGACTTTCGCAGATTATAACTAGCGATCCCACGGTATACCAGGACTATGCATTTGATGAAGCTAAAAACTGATATTTAATATCTTATAAATACGAGTTAGTGGGTGATGGTATATTCTCCTCATGGTCTGTCGCCTCTTCTCCTCACCCGCACTTTTCTCTGTTGATCTTATAGAATTACCTCACTGACACATTGAAAGGACCTTAATGACTAAGATGTCGTCTAGAGGGAGGTGAATAGGTTTTTAAAAATCACTTATAAATTTGGCTTAATCTAATGTGAAATTATGCTAATCGGATTTTTACAAACTTAAATTCTAATATGCTAGTCTTTCACATGAGCATAAACACTCTATGTGAATATATCAAGGTTTACGATCCTAGGGTGTCAAGCAAGCAATTCAACTTCTATAAGAGATATACAAAGTAGTCTATTGCAAGTATGAAATGCGATAAGTAAAGAAGACAAGAGACAACCGATTTATGACCCAGAGTTCGGATATCCAGCGATATCCTACATCTCTGTTTGAGGACCCGATCACACTTGATCAAAGATGGGCTCTCTCTCAAGCCGCTTCCTCTCGAGGATTCTCCGGAGTCTCCCTGATCACTATGGTTAGCTCCTTCCTTCACTCCCGGAGATGACGAGCTCCATAACCACTTCACAATCTCTCGGGCCTCTTCACTAGCTTTTTGAGAAGATCACCGAGTCACCACCACCAAACCATCTAAGAGTCGATGGTCTCAAAGAGTAAAATACTCTCGGACTCTCACTTGAATACGATCGATGTCGAGTGCTCAACTATGCAACTGATGCACACACTTTGTGCAACTTATGTACAAAGATTTAGCTCACACCACACAAATGACAATACATGCATAAGAGGCTTTAGAGAGGGAGGAATCTACAAGAGATGCTCACAAATAAAGTTTGGATGCAGCAACTTGCTTCTCCAACTGGCCAAAGGGGGTATATATACCCAAACACCCGAAACTAGTCAGTCGGGAAAGCTAGCAGGGTGGCCAGTTTAAACCGCCCTCAAGCCGGCTTAAACCGCCCCCTCACAACGGTCGGAAAATGGTCATATTTCTACTTCCGGACCCTAGACCCGGAGGGTTCGGATTTTGCACACCCGGATTGTCCGGATCCGCCCCGGAGGGTTTGACTGGCGTTAGACGCTGAGTTGACCAGACCAGTCTGACCAGGCCGGTCAGACCGTCCTCAAAGGCCGGTCAGGCCGCCCTTAGCAGTCAAGCTGAGAAACGTTTAGTTTCAAATGCTTTTTCCCGGGAACACAAATTTGAGCAAACCCTTACACAAAAATACTATCACCTTAGTCCATATACTCCAGAAATCGACCTTCCGAAGTCCGTGAACCTAGGTCGAACACTTTGACCACAAAGGTCAAGAAGCAAACCACACGCAAAGACACAAAGTCAAGGGTAAAACTACACAATATCAAACTAGGTCCGAAGCTTTCAAATGCTTTTTCCCAGGAACACAATTTTGAGCAAACCCTTACACAAAAATACTATCACCTTAGTCCATATACTCCAGAAATCGACCTTCCGAAGTCCGTGAACCTAGGTCGAACACTTTGACCACAAAGGTCGAGAAGCAAACCACACGCAAAGACACAAAGTCAAGGGTAAAACTACACAATATCAAACTAGGTCCGAAGCCTTCAAGCACTCATAGCTCAAAACCTCCGGACAAGTTAGAACCCAAAGCTCTAGCACTCATAACACAAAAGAAAACACGATGATATGCAACATGTGCAAGGACTTGAGCACTTGACACGTGATGTGGACAAGCTAAGCTAATCATCTGATAGCCCCTCTTAATAGTACGGCTATCTAACCTATAGTCCGATCTCTTTCCAAACACCTAGAGACCGGTAAAATAGAAAACCCTAACTAGGCATACCTTTGCCTTGAGCTTTCCTGTTGAGTTTGATGACGACCACCATCCTTACTTCAAGCCAGAAAGTATCTTGATCATGCTTGTCTCTTGAAGTTTTGCATATAGCTCCACCAAAATCCTTGTGGGAAACTTTCTCTTGCATTCAGCTTCACTTGTCCATCTTCATTAGATGGACTGCAAGCTTCCAAGCTCATATATTCTCGTGATGTACATCTTGAAACTTGCTCTTCTTATTTCGATGACCATCATCTTGATGTCATGCTTCAAAGGTCTCCATGAGCTTGACTCTTCAGTTTATGCCCATGAATAGCACCTAACCTGCACACACACTCTTTCACATAGAGATATCATGGGTTAGTTCATGAGAGGCAATATGCAAATATCTCACCATAGTCATTTGATCATACTCTCTCAAGTGACATATTCCTTTTGCTCATGTGTTGACCATCATAAGCTCACTCCTTAGACTTGTATCTTGATCAACCTCTTTTCTTTAACATCTTTATGCATGTCTTTTGTCTTGATGGGATTCTTCACAAATCCCGCTCTTACTCTTCATGCATTTCCATGCCCACTTGTCTTCACCAATTCAAGTGGCGTACTCTTCATGCTCATGTGTTGACCATATTCAATCTATCCTTCGATTCACACCATGGTCAACATTATCTTCTTCTTGAGCTTCGGCATCTTGATGCATATCTTTGATTGACGACATTCTTCCCGAATCCGTCCAATGTTTTTCATGCATCACCTATAGACATAACCTCATATCCAATCTTCATGAAACATGTTAGTCTATAGATATTGTCATCAATTATCAAAACCATACTTAGGCGGTAGATGAACTCTCACACATGGGCCCATACCCCCTCCCGCCGAATTCCTTGCCAGAAGCTACGCTACCGTTCATGCTCTCCCCTGATCCCTCATGCTGCAAATACCCTCACGGCCTCATTTCCCGGCTTGGTTTTATTTTTTCTTAGGGTTTCACAAGCATTCCATATGTCCACAAAACGGGATACGACACAAAATGGGATACGCTAATTCATCATAAATTATCTATTATGTAACATGGTGATTCATTTTCTATAGATTCTAGTTGGACAGAAAGGAACAGAGGTTCTGAACGATGAGCTTGTGGAGGTCACAAGGCAAGGAAAAAGAAATATCATTTCATTGTTTGCCACTCAATTTTTTTGTCTAACTATGGTCATGATGTTTTCATAGGTCATATAACTTTTTGTGGCTGTGAGTTGCAATCATCTGCAGGGCATGTTGAATCGAACTGTAAGATTGTCAGAAGTGGGAATAAAACCTATGTAAGTATGTTCTACCTGTGGTCCCTGTTGATTTCTTACATATTGTCACTGACATGGATTAACTGGTGAATTTATGCTAGGTTTGTGTTCATGGTGAGTCATTTGACTTGATGAAAAGGAACCGGCTAAAACATATACACTTAATTGTTTGTCTGCTTCGGTTCTTCTTCACTCTCAGGTCCCAACATATGCATTGCCATATGTTTGTTATTTCTAGGGAAGGAAGAGGGATGATGCTTCTAGGGATCTTCGTAGAGTTGTTGCACTTGCTCCTAACCATTCTAGAGTCTATTCCTTACTCATCATGTTTTTTCTTGTTTGTCTTTTTGTTGGATCTTTGATGTGGCATTTGCTTTGTAGGTTGGAGACAAGGATTAAAATGGAAATTTTAGCAAATGGACGGTGAAGGTATATGTTTAGAGAGTAGATGTCACACCTCAATTTTCTAAGTTCTTGCAAGCATGTCATTGTGTCGACGATCAGTGAACCGCCCATCTTACGTAATACGTGAAGGAGAGAGAAAGGAGATAGGGGATCGTTCCGAGTAAGTTGACCCACAAATCAGGCCACCGACGACAAGGATTTATATAGGTTCTGGCATCCCTTAGGATAATAGCCCTACGTCCTATTGGCACATATTGATCTCGAGACAGTGTACAAGAGGGGGTGTCTAGTCTTAAGTGGAATCTACAACTAGTCAGTAGTGTTGTCGAGGCAGATCTTCTCTTCTACTTGCTCAGAAGTCGATTGATCTTGAAAGGCTTGTGTTGAACTGATTCAGGTTGTTAAACTTGTCTTCTCCAAAGCCCTCAGGATCCTTATATAAAGGGTATACCATATCGTAAGGGATATGGTCTCGTCCCCGAGCAGTATTCCTCTTTCCTTAAACATCGAGATTGACTGCCTAGTTTAAGTAGTCCCGGATACTTATGGTGGTTTTCTTATCGACAAAAAGTCCTTCTCCAGGGTACAATCTTTCCTGGGAAAATAGGATACTCCTTAATTGTGGTGTATTCATATATGGATACGGTCATCGTATACAATAGTTGTCCATTACTTATCGTCAAGCTCCCCATCAGTAGATGAAATAAGGCCAAGATGGATCAGAGGAATCAACCCAGTCGGGGATAACATCTAACCAGATGCTTTCCTGAGTTGTCGTAGGAACTCTTGAGTAGGATAAGTCATCCACTCGGGCTCTTGATCATCCAATTTTCCTAGTCGGGAACTAAATACTCTCGAGTAGCTTTTTAGAAAAAACTCTCGAGTAGTCCCACGTCTAAGCAGGAAATCTGGGAATTCCAACGGATGCTTGGGTCTTGCTTGTGACTCTGCAATCATGCTTATCTGAACCAGCGTGTTTTCAAAATTTGAACCGTCGTGGAGGAGATTTTGCGTGGTGGTGAGAATCTTTTCCTCTTTTTCTGCAACTGCTGTGATGACATGAGAAACTTGAGGCACGGTGTCACACCCTGATTTCCAGCATCCCAAATTTTCCGAAAAACCTAAACCCTAATAGACGCGTATATGTGTATATGTTGCAATCATATTGCATGCTCATTCAGATTTCAATTCTTCTCGGAGCATGTCATCTCATGGAGGCACTTGAGTTAGGTTGCACCGTCATGCAACGAACCCGAGTCGTGACCCCATCATCGCATGTGCATGAAACCCTAAATCGGACGCACGCACCATATACACACAAACACTCCCGAAACCCAAACCCTAAACGGCAACCCACCCATCTTTGCTCCCGACCCTCAAAGTATGAATCCTAACCTTCCCCATGCCTCCCCTCTACCATGCCGTCGCCCGAAACCCTAAAAACCGATCTGCCGTTCCATTGCTTAATTAATTATCCAACAGGCAGAAACCCTAAAATCCATATCACATGTGTTTTCCTCCACCCAAAAATTCTAGAAAAATTTCATAAACTTTCTAAAACTCTTTGCCACCCATTTATGAAATAATATTTGAGGGTCCAGCTCAAATATCTTTGATTACATGCAAATTCAAATTCTGATCAGATTTTCCCTTTGAACTACAACCCCCATGAATACAGCTCACAAAAATCCAAGAAAATTCCACAAGACTCATTTCAATACTAACAACTCGAATGTGCAAAAACATAGATATGACCAGTTCAAGATTTTGGTGAAAACCCTGTCGAACACCTTGCTCTATTTTCTTTCCTTCCATGAACACAGGTCTAAATCTCATCCTTTTTGCTCCAAACTTCCTACCAGAGTCCTTGCCACCCTCAGGCACTTGTCTCCATCATCTCTGCTTCGAATAGAAGTCTCCCTCTACAGCATTCAACTCCTATATCAGCTCATGCCGACAATGGCAAGCCCTAGGGCAACCTTGCTTCACACAATTTCCTGAGCCAGCTCCTATCTTTCTCTCCTCTGGTCACCTCAGCGTCACTGGCTTACTCAGACACCTCCCCAACACTCCAAGGCTAGCCTGGGGCACACGCTTGCCGGTCTGAGCTCGCTCTGGCACGCTCTGGACATGCACCCGCGTGTGGCAAGGTCAACCAGCAGCAGCAGCTCCGCGCCATCCTCTGTCCCCGTGCCAACCAGCCACACCCGCACGCCACCGCATTGCTCTGGACATCAGTAAGCTACACGCGTCAATGAATTGTCTTCGCGCCCTCTCAGCACCGTGCACAACTGAGTCCAGCGGCCAGCTCCCCTATGCCCCCGTCGACCGCCTACTTAAAAGCCCTGCGAGCACCCCAAACTCTGCACTCACCTCCTCTCTACTCGTCTGAAGCTCCCCCACTCAGCAATCTCACCGGAGCCCTCGCCAATTCCTCTCCCGACCAACTCGGACTCCCTCTGATCTCGCCAAAATCCAAGAGAGGCAAGCCATTCCAGCACCAACCCGTCCCACCATCGTCTTCCCCATCTCCTTTCCTCCCCAAAACCAGCATCAATTTCTGGTATTGAGCCACTAGCGCCAAAACCCAAACCTCGCCGGAGACCTCGTCGGAGGAACCCCAGTCGCCGTTGCTTTCGCGCACGAGCCCAGAAAGAACTGCCCCGTGTCTTTGACCGGTGGACCCAGCCATTCCTGAAGCGGTAAGTGGGAGGAGTCACTGCCAGGGGGGTCTGATGTCTCGCCAGGCCCACCACGGGATAAGTGGCGACACCCCGGCCTCCTTCCGTCTTCACAGCCAGAAGGCATGATCCCACTTTCCGCCTTCGACGTCACCTCCTAAGGCCAGAAACCGACTGGTTTTCTTATTCTAGAACCGGCTCTGAATTTGGTTTGGCCGGTTCATCTAAAAATAATCCGGTTCTTGAAAAACTCCCAAAATAGAAAGTGATCCTAAAAATATTTAGAAACTTTTGGTTTAAATAGAATTTTAAAAATTCAAATTTTCTTTACTGCACAGAGAGTAATTCAAATATTCTTTTAAATTCAAATCCTTTTGAAATTTCTTTTGAACTTTTGATCCATTCCAAAATATCCTAACATGTTAGGCTCTAATCTTCTGAACCCTTGCACAAGGACACACACACACACACACACACACACACACACACACACACACACATATATATACATGTTGCATGATTCAAAGAATGAAGGGGAACGCATATGTAAACCCCAAAAACCCCAACCTCAAATTTCATGCATATATATGTTTGAATATATCCCAAACATGTTGAACCTTATCAAAAATATTTCTCCAGCACTTTTAAACCACCAAGTCCTTGGACACCTCCTCCACCATGTTGGAACTAGGGTTTTCGAGCAAAGAAAGTCATAAACCGTGAAACCCTAATCCCCGCATAAATATAGAGGCATCACTTCTCTTCTTCCCTGTTTATTCTTGCAAGCATAGCATGCATTCCATACTGGTTTTTCTCCTTTTGGGTGCTTCATGTCGTTTGGTTCTTATTGGCTTTCTTTGAAATGTGTAGTTGACGGTGTGAGGTACGTTCGTCAGGAGGAGCCAGAATCATCCCTGCGTCCGGATCAAGACTAGGAACTGCCAGGCAAGCTCTCCACCCTTAATCATGTTGAATCCCAAGATTTTGAAACGTTATTTTATTTACGAAACATGCATGCTATGTTCTAAGACGTGTTATTTTATGTAGTGAAGTTACAACTGATACTTAGCAAACCCTAGTTCGACACTAAACTCCTTGTCACCCTAAGGACTACATATTTCGGAAAAGCTACCGGAACCCTAGGGTAGTGTATATATACCTACTCGGCTTAGCCCTGCAGTAGAAAAAGTAGGTTTTCCAAAAAGGGAAAGGAACACCCCACATTTCATGTGGCAAAAGTTTGAAAATGGACCGTCGTGTCCGAAGGTGTATGAAGGTAGTATATCCATGGGTTGGGATATTTTACCGTAAAGAGGTTTTGTGAAACCAAAATGAAAATGGAGAAGATTTTGATCCGGGTCGAAAATGAAGGGAGAAAGCAGGAAGCTTGTTAAAAGCGAGGTAATGCCCGGCGTGGTTCTCGCGGTCCGTTTACGGATGTGGTGTGGCGTCCCTCTCGGATCATGTAAGGACCGAGTTTAAGTGCCGTTTGGCCAAGTCTTACCGTACGTCCACATGTCCTTTATGGGAAGGACTTGATCTAGTACCTGGTCTGAGACTAGCATGAACCCGTAGGCAGTGAGCAGTGTGCAGATGAGGTTGTAGCCTCTGTAGAGAAAAGTTTCCGCAGGAAAGCGATGGCTTGTTCGCCACAAAGTTGGAACACCAACCTCCTTGTGGCGATGATACTGACTCAAGCTAGGTTTGGGACATGTCCTTCTGGCGGGTTCATGGCTAGGTTTACTCCGGTAAAGAGTTTCGTTGTACTAGCTCTGTTAGTATGCAGTGCACAGTATTCCCAGGGCGACCTACATCGTGTGGGTAAAGCCGTACCACCTCTGCAGAGGGTTTAAACTATTCGAATAGCCATGTCAGCGGTCATGGACGAACTTGGTTGGGCCACACTAAAGTAGACTGACTTTCAAAGTCAAAATGGTTATGGGTTTAAGAACGCGATCCGCCGAGTTCGCAGGGTTACATGAGAAATTCCCCGTTGTGGCGGGAGGAGTGAAGAAAGGATTCCCGTTGTGGCGGGCAATCACTATATCCCCATTGTAGTGGGTGAGCATATGACTCCCCGTTGAAGCGGGTGATAATAAAATGCTTCCATTATCCCCATTGTAGTGGGTGAGCATATGACTCCCCGTTGAAGCGGGTGATAATAAAATGCTTCCGTTGTAGCGGGAAGAATGATGAAACCAGGTACACGTCCGAAATACTTTGCAAAAATTGCTTTTACAATCTATTTACTTATTCCAAATGCAAACTTACTTTCTCGCACAATATGAGACATAGGATAGAGCCATTTTTCTTGATCTACCCTTGGCGGAGGGCTTGCGAGTACATTCAATGTACTCACCTGGCTTGTTATGTGGCCAGATGAGGAGGAGGAGTACCAGTCCGAAGATAGCGACAGCGATTTCGAAGCGTAGGGTTTCAACACCCAGTCAGTTGCCTGTAGTTCGGCATATTGATGGGTTATCTTTCACATGTTTATTTTCGCTGCAGTTTAAATTCGGTCAATAGGCATGGTTTGTACTAATAAAGACCAATTATGGCTATTTGTGTAATGAGCAATGTATCGTGTGACTATGTTATCAAGTGCTTGTGTGTACTAGCCACTGATCATGGGACTAGTACGGTAAAAACATGGGTTTATCCGGCTTCAAAATCGGGTACGCCACACACGGTTGATGGATCGTGTGTCTACAACTCCTTATTTCCTGTGAAAATAGCTGATCATGTGCATAAAGTTACTACGCGCATTAACTGCGATGGGACGTGAATCAGGGAACATGGCCTTGATTACCGTTGGATCTCTTGGACGTGTAGTTGAGATCGTGCAACTTTTCACCTTTTTTTATAAGTCCGCTAGGGGACCTAGGGGTTTTTCATCGTGTTCAATCTCTGGCTTTTCATCTTTATCTTCTTCCTTTCGCCTGTTCTTGCCCTTTTCTTGCTTCTGCATTCCTTCCTTGGAAATGGCAAGAAGGTTTCCTTCCAGACCCCCGCCAGCTCGAAGGAGCCTTTCGATGACGCTGAGGCGATGTCGAAGGATTCTGACTTCACTCCGGCGGTGGTGATCCCAGCATTCATAGCGTCAGACATTGATGCCGCCGTCCTTGAGAAGCTCGAGAAGGGTCAGTACATCCTCCACCGGGTGCTGATCCCTTGTTGACTGACATTCAAGGAGACGATTCCAAATCCTGACATCGCCTGGACTATCGTTTTCTCAGACTTCTTCAAGTGCGGATTCTGGTTTCTGCCGTCCATCTTCTTCCTCCTCGTCCTCAAATTCTATGGAATTGAGTTGCTCCATCTCAACCCCAACTCGGTGCTGATGCTGAGCATCTTCGCACACCTGTGTGAGGCGTACCTCGGTATTTACCCAAGCCTGGACCTCTGGCGGTACTTCTACAACCTGAGAAGGTTGAAGGGTGTCATCAGCACCGCTGGGTTTCGGTTGAGGAAGGGGAACAAGGAGAGCTACATCCTCTTTGCCAGCAAGACCTCGTGGTTGGGCTAGCGGGCAAAGTGGTTATACTGTCAGCCTCCAGCCATGTCTGTGTCGGGTACCGCGATCTGGTGCCCTTCCAGACGGACGCGTGGTTGGAGATGCCGCTGCAGACTGGTCGGCTCAAGTCGCTTGCTGATGAGATGATCGATCCCGGCATAAGGGGCTTGTCAGCGTGGGATGCTGCCGAGGATTTCCTCAAGCGACGGCTGAGCCCTCTCAAGTTGAGGATCTCAGTGGCCTGGGATTGCTCTGAAGGAGAGGATCCCACAAGGGACTTCAACACGGGTAAGTGTCTTACCTTGATTCTGGCACGTCGAATAGTGTGTGTTTCTTATCTAGTCGACGGTTAAATACTTATTCTACTCGTCTCCCCTGGGAGGAAGGACCGTGGTGCCTCTTCCAATCGTGAAGCTCAGACCCGAGGAGAGGAAAGAGATCCTCTCGGTAAGCCCGAGTCATGCTCCTTGTCAGATTAACTCCTTCGAGTAGTGCTAGATTAACTTTAGCTGAATTTGGGTGCGCTTTTTTTTGCAGCGGGTTGGTCAAGATGCATCCAACCTGGAGGCTGAGCGAGCCGGAGACGAAATCGAGGATGGCTGCCAAGTCGAAGTCCTAGACCCGCAGATTCCAGCCCACGAGTCTGGTGCAGGAGATGCTCCCGAGAAGGTCCAACCAGAAAAAGTTTTCTCGACAGCATCTCCCACACAGACTCCTTCGCTTCTTCCTTCTCCGCAAGTATTTCTTCTTTCTGGTCGAGAACTCCCTTTCTTCTCGCTTGAGATGATGGAACTTCTTCTTGGTGTTGTCGTTGTGCAGGGGGTGGAAGGATCTCGTCCAGAGAAGTCAACTCCTTTGGTCGCAAAGGAGCTTGGCATGAAGAAGTCCCGAGTTGTGGATACTACCCCGCAGATGGGATCCATGAAGAGAGGACTGGCTCTCCCGGAACATAGAGTTCTAATGCAATTTAAGCGACCGTGGTCAGCATCCTTCAGAATACTTCTTCTCGAGTAGGGGCTAGCAGCTTTCTTAACTTGTTTGTTTCTTGTAGGGTGATCCTCAGTTCACCCAAGGTTGCTACTCTGGTGAAGCAGTCCCATCCTCCAGCGGTGGAAGCTTCTTCGGATGCTACTATGCCGGCGTTGGTCCAGAAGCCCCCTGCTTCAAACCCGCCTCCGGCCCAGGAGATCGCTACTGGTGTTCCAACAGCGACGGTTCCCTTTGTCTCACCAACTAGAGGATCTTCCTCATCGTTGCTGCTGGCAGAGCAAGTGAAGCTGTCGAGAACGGCCTCGACTTGGTTAAATACGTCGGTCCCCTGCTTGAGGTAACAAAAGAAAAGGTATTATCACTTTTTAATTTGCTTGTATTGAGACTAACCTTGTCGGTTTTAGTCTACTCTGTCCCGGGCGACTGCCCTTTGATCAGAGGTTTTGGAGCTAAAGAAGCGCTTGGTCGAGTCTGACGCAGCGCTAAAGGGGGAGAAATCCAAGGCTTAGCAAAGACCCCCTATCAATCATAATCTTAATTTCAAAGTCTTCACTAAGTACAAAATAATACTCTATATCATCATTTCTGTTTAATAATAATTCCCTCTTAAACTAATATTTGCAGTGCTTCCAGCAACCAAAGGGAACCAACATTTGTGGCTACACGTCTGCTACCACATGCAACAGCTCATGGCATCTTCTAAGACCTAATATATTAAGGTTTGTCAATCATAAGGCGTCTTCTTTCTATATACATTCCTCTTACATATATCCATGAATCTTCTTTGATATAAATTCTGGTTACAATGGACACAAATATGATGACCAAGGCTGAGCTCATGATGATTAGAGCGGAATTCGTCTTATTCTTCATTAACCAAATACTCGACCTCAAGGACGAGTACCATCGACCGTAGCTAGGTTATCATGCATGAACTGAAACGAATCATCATATTGTGGATATTTAGATGCTGATTTTTTCATATACTTATGTGGATATTAATGGAGATGTTAATGTAATGTTCTTCCATGGTTCTTTTCTTCATATAATTGATGTCGAATGTGGATGTCTACCTATGAATTTGAATTATGTGATTTGTCTGTTTTAAGGCAGAAATAACAAAAGATAAAACATTTCTATCATAATTGATATCCTAGAAGGTTCAGGCAGAAGAAACTGTTTGGGATATCAATTATAACAGCTACCCAGTACTATCCCAGACAGTTTAGAATACAGAAACCGTCTTGGATAACCTGGATATATCAGACGATCTAGTTATTATAACCATATCTGGTAATCGTCAATCTGAGATGGTTGAAAAATCGTCTGGGATTTGGGTTGCTTATCTGTTACGCATATTCCTAGACAGTGGCCAAAACCGTCTCGGGCGACAATTTTGAACCGTCTGGAAACACGTTTTCTGTACTAGTTGTTGATTCATCTAAAAAAATATATATTCTAACTTTTTTCTCTTTGTCCGAACTCGGTCACATTGTGACCGCCATTACCAAATTATTAAGGTGAGACATTTAATGCATCACCATCTGTTGGCGGTGGCAGAGATTAGCAAGAGTTGGATAAATTGCGCGCATAACGGTGGAGCGGCGCAAATTGTAGCTGTATGATGAGGAAGCGCAGTGATGATGTGACATCGGCGAAGCTGAAGGCAGAGTCGAGAAGAAGGTGGAGAGAATGGAAGGCAACATTTTGTCTTCTCGAGAGGTGGGGTGGAGAAGGAGACACGTAGTGAGGAGGAAGAGAACCGAGTGGGTGCATGATGATCGTTGGAGAGGGAGAAAGCGCGAGGTAGACATGCTCATACGTTCTTAAAGACCCTTTGGTCAATGCTTCTATACGTCTATTATTTTTCGTAGCAACACACATGTACCTTACTAGTTTATCTATGTTACTAGGTAAGTCTGAGCTCATCTAGTCCTAGCCTACAAATATTTTTCCTTTTTTCATTTCAAAAACAAGAAAAACGAAGTCATACATGTGTGAATACTATGTGCATCAATCACAATTTGTTGGACAAAAATATGTCAATTAGAAAAAAAAATTGATACGTGAATTTGTTATATAGGGCGTCTGCACAGTTTTTTTTTCCACAGAACACGAATAGACATTTTTTCAGAAAGGTTCCTTTCACAAATATTTACAAGCACCGAGTATTTCCATATGTACATCTGTGAATTTTTTTTCGTATTGTTTTCAGTTTATAAACACACTCCTGACTATTATTTTTGTTTTGAAAGAGAATAGGTGAGCATAGAACTCTTTCGCTCATTTGCAAGTTTGTGGAGCACTTGCTCACCAATTGCCTCGCAATCACCACAAGGTTCCAAACACAGACGTTCCGGACGTACGTGGGCATAGCCACCCCTGCCCAATGTGCGGATCCACGCATCCCGCAAAAGCGCGCAAAAAGAGTGGCGGAAAACGCCCCAAAGCGAAGCCCGGACGGGGCGAATGCGAGGCACACCACCCGAGGCGCGCGAAGGCCCCCACCTCCCGTCCAATCCCGATCTGACGGCCCACGCGCGCCCCTACCGACCGCGGAGACACGGAGCCGTCCCCCGCACCCCAGGAGCCTGGAACTTCTTCCGCGAGCCTCCGGTAACCTCACCGCCTCAACCCAACCCCATGGTTAGTGCCTGGTCACCCGGTTATTTCTTCCTCACTCGGGTGCTGTGCTTATATACTCCACTCCACACCTCCATGGGCGAGCTTGGTCGAGGTTGTTGTGTGAGAGGGATTGCGTGGGCGTTGGCGGGGATGAGCTGCAACGGGTGCCGTGTGCTACGGAAGGGGTGCAGCGAGGCCTGCGTGCTGCGGCCGTGCCTGCAGTGGATCGAGGCCACCGAGGCGCAGGGCCACGCCACCGTGTTCGTCGCCAAGTTCTTCGGCCGCGCGGGCCTCATGTCCTTCCTCACCGCCGTCCCCGAGCCTGAGCGCCCAGGTACGTATACTAGCCAGGAACGATGGCCTTGCTGCTATGGTTTCTGTGATTTTATATGTTCGTTCGTTCTTGTCTGATCTTTGCATGGGCCGATGAGCGTGCTGGTGTTGGTTCTTGTGGATGCAGCGGTGTTCCAGTCGCTGCTGTACGAGGCGGCCGGGAGGACGATCAATCCGGTGAGTGGCGTGGTGGGGCTGCTCTGGGCGGGGAGCTGGCACCTCTGCGAGGCGGCGGTCCAGACCGTGCTGCGGGGCGGCGGCATCCGCCCGCTGCCGGAGCTCGCGGGCGGCGTCCCGGCGGGCGGGGTAGGCGGGAGCGACATGTTCGCCTCCTCGGCGAGGCGCGCCATGGGGTGCTCCACGTTCTCGACGGCGAAGCGGCTAGTGACGACGAGGAAGCCCGGGGTGCCGGAGGCCCCGGCCCACCAGGAGCAGTCGTGTGATCTCGGGCTGTGGTTCAGCCCCGGCTCGCCGGCGGCGGCGGGGGAGCGTCGCGCGAGGAGGGGCGGCACGCCGTCGATGAGCTCCGACAACTCCGTGACAACGACCGGCGGCGAGAGGGAGCCTGAGCTGCTGAATCTTTTCCTGTAAGCAAGTGGAGTAATTAATTTGCAGACGCTATCATGCTCGCGTCTCTCTGCGGTGTGCTGGAACCCGGCGAGACCCTCTCGCCGGCGAGGGCGTCCTCTTGTCCTTTTTTTGGGCGTGCAGAAACCGCCGGCTTTGGACGCCCGTTATTTGGTAAAGCGCCGGGCCGGTTTTGTTTCTTCTCTACTTAGTACTACCACAACGCTCGTTGAATAGAAGTACACTAAAGCTCTCGTTCGATCTTATCCTGAGCTCATCCAAAGCGTGAGCGTGATTAGTGTGGCCAGCAAAGTGCATGCTTTAGCACTAAAACAAGACGCTATTACGCCTGCTTCCTTGTTGTTTACTGGTCATATGATTGGTTGGTTAGTTTTCATGTTACTAAAATCCAAGTGGGATTGTTGTATTTTTTTTTGAAATGTGCGTGCTGTGTTGTGATCTAAAAAACAAACAAACAGAAATGGTGAGAGGGCGTGGACCCGTGGTGGGGTTGGATGGATACGGCGGTTCAGCTTTGTTCAAGGGTGGGGCGACTGGACGCGGCGCCGCACAGATGTCGCGGCTTTGGGAGCCTAGGGTATCTCTAATGTAGCAAAAAGGAAGACCGTAAGCAATAAATGCAGGCTTAAAACCAGACCATAAGCATTGTGAGAGGGGGTCTTTGCTAAGCAAACTGAGCAAAGGCCCGTCATAGCGCTATGGCTAGGCCATAAGAGAATATAACGTAATTTCTTGCACTATAACACTGACATAAACAGTTAAATATAAAAAATTATACTACACGATATACTGACAGGTGGCCTCCGTCATAAGACCCAAACAAGGTCTTCAAGATTGTAGGACTTCTAGTTTGCTATACTGCATGAGGCGGGTCATGTCTTAAGGTCTACTTTATATTTAAGCACTAGAGATGCCAGTTAGAGCATTTCTGGATAAAGTGTTGTTTTATATTGAAAAAACATAATTTTTCTATAAAACTTTATCAGAGATGTGGCATCGTGTCACCATCAAGCCTGGGCAGCTGCCCCGATTGGAGCAATGGTTCCTCCACCACTGAGAGATGCCCTTAGCCCGTCGGACGGCAGGTAGTTTTACTAGCGTACAAACAGTTCATACAATCTGTTACTCCTTTACGTATGTAGACATTGGTTAGAAAACAGTAATTCTTTTACAAACTACCACTACAAAACTCTAGTTGAACTTTGTTTCATAAATAAAAAAGTACATTTTGAACCATAAATTATGGTGTTTGGTCCGACTCAAACCGTGAGCTATGAAACCATTTATGTTAGACCTTGAACTTTCTAAAAATGTTTAGCTTGAACCTTAGCTCGGTTTTAGATGGTGGTTTTTGAGTTTTGAGATTTTCAAAAAAGTGTAAAAATTCATGGATGTAACAAATGCTATCAAATGACAACGTGTAAAAGTTCATCTGAAAATATGACTAATTGTGTTCTGTGCAACAATGGCAAGGGAAATTCATTTATCTCTTAGCTTTTTTGTATGGAACACAAATGATTATATTGTTTGATGAGTTTTGGCAAGTTCTCATTTATAACATTCTGCATGCCTGTGAATATTTTCTGATTTTGGGAGCCTTCAGAGACAAAACCACCCTCCAAACCTCAGCCAGGTTTTTTCGGGTGGTTTTGCACCTTCGAAGTATGAATCTTTTTGAAAAAAAATTCAAGAACTCAGGGTATGCTACATAATGAGAACCCGCAAAGTGTCATAAAAAAATATGACCATTTATGTTTTGTATAAAAGGATAAGTGTAAGTGATTTATGTCTTGTGATTTTTGCACCAGACACAAATAATCATATTTTTGATATATTTTTGTAGTTTATCATTTCATATAGTTTCTTATATATATGAATTTTTTTACATTCTTTGAAAACCCAGAAATGTGAAAACATTATCCAAAATCAAGCTAAGGTTCATGTTAAAAAGTTTTGGAAAGTTCAGAGTTTGATACAAAACGATTTCATAGTTTAGGGTTTAAATTTGACCAAACATCATAGTTTTAGGATTTAAGCTGACCTTTTTGTTTCACAATACTCTAGATTGAATGAGACTTTGTATGCCAAAACTATAGGTTTTTGAAATCACCACACAAATACACGTAGTTTTGCTATACTCTGAATACAAAACCTAGTGTTTTACGAAATTTACTCGAATTCTTTTGGCTATTAGTACTGTGTGGACGTATACTTGGACGTATGTGTGGTGATCTAATTTGTTAGCAGGATATGTGATAGGTTAAGAGCATTTTCATGAAATATGCTTCACTTTTTATTCCGAGTAAAAACGAATGGGTATCCATCAGTACCTTGATTCGCATAGAAAAAACATATGGGCACACACCACCTATCAATGGCAGATTCTCCTCGTGTAGTCTTAATGTGCAGATCATCGTCAACGTTCTCGACTCCTCGTCCGTCCTTGAACGAGGAAAAGAATTCGGCTTTATATTCTGCGAGATCGATTCACTGATGCTGTCCCGTCGTCGAACATGCATGCTAGTGGCCAAATTGCACAGACCTGATTCCCCATCGGGCACATGATACACATGCATTTCGGATCATGTCCATGGAAATGATAAAGCAGATGGGTATGGTTGCTCCTGCAGGAGCCTGCGCGCCCCTAGATAGCAGCCGGTGGCCATCATCTTAATTATCCTGTTCTTCTGTGCAGTGGACCAATGAGTGTAGAGTAGTCGGCGAGCGGGTTGGTGCAAACTGGTGCGCAGGTATGGGTGGTTCCCGGCCTCGTGTTTAATGAGGCGGATTGGGAATATCGAACCCTGAATTGCAGAGTGTGGTGGTGAGTAAAAGTTACTCAAATCTGTGCTGCAGCAACACTTTATCGAGGATAAAAGACGGATAACTCTTCAGTAACTATGTCTCAGTAAAAACTAAAGCCCCGGCTTCAGGGTTAAGAGATAGGTTAGGACTTAAATCGTCAAGCGGGTTAAGTTAACCTGAATAAAGCCATTTAATCTTTCTAACTCAGTATTAAACTAACTCATCAAAAAGAGAAAAGAACTTAACCCAATATAATCAACTTTTTAATTTTTTTATTGTTAACCTTCTAATCTAGCAAAACAGTAATTTAGATTAACCGAGTTAGTTGCCAGACACAAAATTACGATTAAGCTAACCTATTTGGGTTAAGATTAGCTAGCCTAGTTAACTTAACCCGAACAAAACGCAACCTCAAGTACTATGATTCCGGAATAGTAGGTCACAAAACCACTTGTGTGTAAATAAGCATGGAGCCGAGCCATGGAGGCATGTGCGAGAACGCAAATTGAAGGTCCATATCCCAATGGGATCAGTACAAGTGAAGGAATCTCGCGATCCAGCCAAGCGATTCCCAGTTGTAGCTATTAGAGTTTGAATTGTATACGGACAGGAAAGCAGTTGCAAATGATGGAAATATTAAACCATAATGTAGACTTGAGAATCAAGCTTGTAACAAACTCTGTTCTAATCTGTTTTCGGTGGTTCAACCGGCCTATAAATAAACTCACGCGACCTCTATGGAGGTTACATGCTTCCACCATCATACTCTGATTTCCTACATGGTATCAGAGCCTCTCATATGAAAAAACACATCTATGGCAAATGCTTCTTCCACCTCTAGTTTGACCATGTGTGATATCCTGGTTAATAGGATTGATAGACTACTCATATCAATAAGGTGCACCTTCTTTTCCGGAAGCTCATCTCCAAAGAACTTTTGGGTTAAGCGTGCTTAGCTTGGAGCAATTTTGGGGATGGGTGACCGACCGGGAAGTTCTTCCCGGGTGCGCACGAGTGAGCACAAAGTGCGCAGGAAAGACTAGTATTGGTTTGTGGGGCTAGTCTGGATCACAGGTGATAGCCAGGTGTAACGACCGCCGGTCCGGGTGAGAGGCCGGGGTGTTATAGAATGGTATCAGAGCCAACCCTCGCAGTTACACGGGCGCGTGTGGCCCGTCGAGGTGCACAGCATGGCACATGTGCCGGCACTGGACGCATGGACGACGTGTGCCAAGAGGGAACGTTCCTGCTAGGCCGACGAGGACGTCGGATCCTTTAGGGGGGTGTATGTGACATCCTGGTTAATAGGATTGATAGACTACTCATATCAACAAGGTGCACCTTCTTTTCCGGAAGCTCAACTCCAAAGAACCTCTGGGTTAAGCGTGCTTGACTTAGAGCAATTTGGGGATGGGTGACCGACCGGGAAGTTCTTCCCGGGTGCGCACGAGTGAGGACAAAATGCGTGCTTGACTTGGAGCAATTTGGGGATGGGTGACCGACCGGGAAGTTCTTCCCGGGTGCGCACGAGTGAGGACAAAATGCGTAGGAAAGACTAGTGTTGGTTTGTGGGGCCAGTCTGGATCCCAGGTGATAGCCAGGCGTAACGACCGCCGGTCCGGGTGAGAGGCCAGGGTGTTACACCATGGCCTCTCCTCTTGGTCATCCGATCATGGAGAAGCTCACCAAGAACAACTACCTCTTGTGGAAAACGAAGTGCTTAGGCACACATATGGCGAGCTTCCTCGACGGCACCACTGCAGCTCCTCCTATGAAAATTGATGTCATGAAGGATGGCAAGACAGTGAAGGAAGCAAACACTGCACATAAGGTGGGTTGCTAAGGACCAATGGGTCCTCAGCTAGCTTCTCTCCTCCATCTCGCGGAAGGTGCTAACTCAAGTCGTCACCTTGATGAGCGCGGTGAAGGTGTGGCATGTTGTCGAGGATATGGTTTCCTCGCAGACACGCACACAGGCTGTCAATACCTGCATAGTGTTGGCAACAACGTAGAAAGGCAACATGACAATGGCCGAATACGCCCGGAAGATGAAGGCGCTGGGAGATGAGATGGTGTCCGTCGGCAGGCAACTCGATGATGAAGACATTGTCTCATACATCCTCACTGGCCTTGATCTCAATTTCAATCCAGTCGTGTCAGCCATGTTCACACAGGTGGAATTAATCTATGTGGGTGAATTGTATGCTCAACTCCTGAGTTTTGAGATGCCCATGGACCTCCTTCAAGGGGGCTTGTTATCTCAGTGAAAGGACCTCAACGACTAAGATATCACCTAGGGGGTGAATAGGTTTTTAAAATCTCTTACTGACGATAACTAGTAGACAACTACTGTACATGATGACCATATTCGTATATAAATATACCCCGACTATGGAGTATCCTATTTACCCGAGAGGGAGTATACCCCGGGGAAGGACTCTACATCGATAAAGAAATCACCTGTAGGTATTTGGGATTTCTTAAACTAGGCAGTCAATCCCGACGTTTAAGGAAAGTGGAGTTCTACTCGGAGATGTGTCTATATCCCTTACGGTATGGTGTACCCTCTATAAAAGGATCCCGAGGGTCTCCGAAAAAGACAAGCAACTTTAGAATCATAATCAGAGATCCCGCTTTGGACAACTCAAGCCTTAGAAGAAAAATCGCCTTCTGAACAAGCAGAAGAGAAGATTGTCCTCGACAATCACCTCCGACTAGTTGTAGATCCCATCTAGGACTAGACATTCCCTCTTGTACTTTGTATCGAGATCAATATATATCAATAGGACATATGGCTATTATCCTAGGGGAGGCCTGAACCTGTATAAATCCTTGTCACTGGTAGCCTTATTTGTGGGTCATCTTACTTCTTGGACGAGGGGTTCTACAACAACTTCACCTATCCGACTGATCAGGACCAAGACTGGACCAAGTCAATTTTGGCGATCTCTCGCTTGACGGCGAGTCTGACAACAATGTAAACCCCTTTATGGAAGAATACGCCAGAGCTTACAGAATTGATCCCTAATCCACAGACTACCAGAGCGATCACGCGAACGGTGTGAGTCCCATGTCCAGACTATCACCCGCGCGCTCTGACCATCCAGATAGCCGACAAATCAAGTCGGGAGCTTCTTCCGATGGCAGATCCTTGATGGATCTAGAGTACACCCCCAGCGGACAGTATCCCCGAGAGGTATTCGCAATGCAAAACAGGTCACACAAGGACGGTGGAGAGGATCCACCTCCGGCAAACCCGACGCCTTCACAGGCATGTAACCCAGGTTCTCGGGAAAAGACCCCAATTCTGTAAGATGCCAATTTATTCTGATTTAGGGCTGCTAAGTGTCTGTTCGACATCCGAGAACGCCTCAGGAAACCCTGGTCGATCGATTTCACAACTCTCAAAGAAAATTTGTGGATGGACGACATGGAACATCGCATCCTCTGGGCACAAGAGCAAGTAGAATCGTCATACAGAGCGGCTAATGCCCGTAGTACCACGAAAAGTGTTACCCGCTCCAGGGCTTCTCATGACAGGGCTGGCTACGAAAGACGATCGCCTCAGGGTGCTAATCGACCACGCTGTCCCGTATACTCGCCCATCTCAATGATGGACTTAGATAGGTACGCTGATAGACGACAGGACTCGAGAGCCCCACCGCATCGCTCCCCAGATTGTATTGCTTCTCGGTACCACAGAAAAGATCGAGGGCGATCACCGTTACCGAATGACAGATCTACCCAGGGGGCTATCTACGGCTGCCAAGCCTTTTCCATAGATCTACGATGGGTCTGCTGGCCATCTTGATTCAAATCAGGAACGATCAGAAGTATAATGGCACAACAGATCCAGCTGAGTTCTTACAGATTGAAAGGACCTTAATGACTAAGATGTCGCCTAGAGGGGGGGTGAATAGGCTTTTTAAATTCACTTACGGATTTAGTTTAATCCTAATGCGGAATTATACTAATTTGATTTTCACACGCTCAAATCCTAATATGCTAGTTTTTCATATGAGCATAACCACCCTATGTTAATATATCAAGGTTTGCAATCCTAGGGTGACAAACAAGCAATTCAACTTCTATAGGAGATATACAAGTAATGTATTGCAAGTATGAAATACGATAAGTAAAGGAGACAAGAGACAAACGATGTATGACCCAATGTTCAGATATCCACCGATATTCTACGTCTCCGTTTAAGGACTTGATCACGCCAAATGTGGGCTCTCTCTCAAGCCACTTCCTCTCGAGGACTCTCCGGAGTCTCCCCGATCACTATGGTTAGCTCTTTCCTCCACTCCCGAAGATGGCGAGCTCCACAATCACTTCACAATCTCCTAGGCCTCCTCACAAGCTTCTTGAGGAGATCACCGAGCCACAACCACCAAGCCGTCTAGAAGTCAGTGGCCTCCAAGAGTAATAGCCTCTCGGACTCTCGCTCAAACACAATCGACACCGAGTGCTCAACAATACAACTTATGCACACACACCTTGTGCAACTTATGCACAAAGGTTTCTCTCACTTCTCACAAATGGCAACACATGCACTTGAGGCTTTGGAGAGGGACGAAAGCATTAGAGATGCTCATAAATGAAGTATGGATGCAGCAACTCATCTTTCAAGCCAACACAAGGTGGAGACTATATATAGCTAACCTTGAAAACTAGCCGTTGGAGAGGACTCTGGGCAAATCCGGACTCTCCGGATTTGACCCGGACCCTCCGGGTACACACCAACAGTCAGAAAAATGACCGTTGGAAAATTTGGACCCTTGACCTAGACCCTCCGGGTTGAGATCCAGGTTGTCCAGTAAAGATCCGGACCCTCACCTGAACTCTCCGGGTGACACTCCAAAAATCTTCTGTACAACCCGGACCCTCATCCAGACCTTGGCCCGGACCTTCTGGATTTAACCCGGACCCTCCGGATTCAACCCGGACCCTGGCCCGGACCCTAACCCGCAGGGTCTGGATTTTCCAGGACAACAACTCCCACGGAGTACTCGATGAGCCCGGAGCACTTCCGAACAGACCTGGAACACCTTGGTTCAACCCGGAACATCTTGAGGGCTTGCCTTAGGTCATATACTCTGGAAATGGACCTCCCGGAGTCCACGAACCTAGCCGATCAATCAAACCACTTAGATCGGTTGGATCCCACACACCTGGACACCAAGTCTAGGAACAATACACGCAGCACTGAACTACGCCTGAAGCCTCTGAGCGCTCGCACCTCGGAACCTCCGGACACACTAGAACACGAATTTTAGCACCTCTACCACAAAGGAAACACGACGATATGCAACATATGCAAAGACTTGAGCACTCTTTATAGACGTGAACAATCTAATCATCCGATAGCCCCTCTTTATAGTACGGCTATCTAATCTATAATCCGGTCTCTCTCCAAACTCCTTGAGACCGGTCAAACTAGAAAAATCTAGTCTAGACATATATTTGCCTTGCGTATTCCACTTGAGCTCGATGATGTCCATCTTCCTTGCTCCAAGAGGAATCGCTTTGATCATCATCACCTTATGAAGTCTTCTTCATATAGCTCCCTCATAATCCTTATGGGGAAGTTTTCTCTCGAAATCATCTTCACTTGATGGACCCGCAAGCCTCAAGCATATGTCTTCGCATGATGCCAATCTTGAGCTTGCCGTGATGACCATCGACTTATGATGCCATCCTCTCATGGGCACTTACGATCAGCCTCTCGATGCTTGCCCATAAATGGTACCTAACCCTCAACATACACATAACACATAGTGTCACACCCCGATTTTCGTAAACCGCATGCCAGCATAACCGCACACATATTAGACGCATCCTAAGCTTGGCATGCACCCAATTCTCTCAACCCCGCCACACACGCACCCCTCCGGACTAACCTTATCCCGCAAAACGACTTAACGCAACACACGCACCGTATACGCCACCGCATCGACGGTACCTTACCACCAACCCATCCCAAGTCAAGATAAAGGACGTATCCCAAATACCCATATCTCTGTCTCACCCTGCCGCGCTCAGAAACCTTAACCCTAACTCCCGACCATTTCCCTCTATGTAAATCTAAATCCTCCCGGAACCCTAATCGCGAAACCTAACACTCCCCGACCTTTCCAAAAATCTCGAGGAAATTTATGGAGCACCCTAACCATACACTTAACTCGAGTATAACATAAAATAATGGTGTCCGGTACAAAAATATCCGCAAATGAAATCAATAAACCCTAGAATAAAAAGGAGCCTTCAACTACACCCATAGGAATACATCTCGAAAAATTCTGATAAAATACTACAGTAATCCCTGCAGTCCCAGGAGTCCGAATATATAGAAACTTGGGCATGCCACGTTTAAAAATTGGAAAGGGTAAGCACCGAACACTTGAGAGCCAACCTCTCCGCCGCATGAAATCACGAGTAGACCACAACCAGAAGCTGTCAAAAACCACGTGGGACCCTTCCTCGATTTTCTCAACACTCCTACAACCTTAATCTCTCCCTGGCAGCTCGCGTCCTTTCACCACCAGTTGAAAACAAGGACACTCGAGTCATGGCATGCATGGGTCTACTCTGTACAAAGGACCAATCGGTGCCAAATTTCTCAGAGTACTTGAACACGTCCTCAAGAATCCTCCTGACATGAATAGACACGCCAGGTTGCAATAGGGCGTGGTGGCACCGCATGCCGCTCGGGCCTGCACATTGGACGCGCCCCAGGTTGGCACTGGCATGCCAACAACGGCAAGGCCGCGCCACCCGCCAGTAAACCCGCCGTCCACCTCACCGCATTGCCGCGCGCACCCATCCTCGACTCCTCTCCGCTCAGTAACTACAGCTAGCCCGGCCGAGCTGTCCCATCCCGTGCCAAGCTTGATGCGGTGTGCATCCACAGCAATCGCCGCGCCGTCCGTCGTCTCCCTCGCCGCGCCGTCCACCGTCCACCGTTGAGGTACTTTCGAGCTACTGCCGCAGCCCCAGGTGTCCCTCCAGTCTCCTGTAGCCCCGGCCTCGTCGCAAGCGCTTGGACGAGTTCCATCACCGGAGAACAGCTGCTGCGTAGCTAACCAAGCCCCGCCGGCTATAAAAGGAGCAGAGGAGCACGCCCATCCTCACTCAAGCAACTCGCCCAGCTCCTCCTAGCTTCTCCCAACTCAAGCCTTCTCACCCGCTGCCCCTCCACTCTCGGTTCATCCCCTAGCTCCATCACCGTCCGTGAGCTACCCCAGCATACCCGAGCCCCCTAGCCAAGTGAGCTACCCCAACTGCCCCACCAGGTTCCAGGGAGCCGCTGCCTCTTGCACCTCTGGAGCCAAGCACCTAGAACGCCGCCCTAACCGCCGTCGCCGACCGTCCCAACTTCCGCCGCCGGAATCGATTTGGGTCTGGCTGTCGGAACAATCGACCACGGGATTGAGCGGAGGCCAACTACCGAGCGGGTGAGCCATCGGGTCCCAGACACGTGGGCCAATGCATCGGGAGGGGCCCACGAACCGGTAAGTCGCCGGCACCCGGCCTAGTTGCCGCCTGCCGCATTTAAAAGCATCTTTAATTAGTCTGCACCGGCGTTTCCGCATCTAGCAATTGAAGGCGCATTAGCTCAGTACCGTTTCCGACAGAGTAAAACGCTTTGAAGCTGTCGGAAGCGTGTTTGTGACGGTTTTTCTCTGTTCCAGAACCGGGCGCTACCGGTTCAACCGGTTCGACATGTTCCCAACCGGTTTTTCACCTGTGGATTCCGGTTCTGAGATCCTTAGGAAATTTTCAAACTTTTGATTCAAATACATTTTCAAAATTTAAAAACATTTCCCACTCGAACAGTAAAAATTGCATTAGGGTTTAACATTTCCTTAAACCAACATATACTGCGAATGTGTTCCCCTTTTAGCTGGCCTCTAAGAACGAACTTGCCACCCTTTCCAGTACAACCAAGACAACTGTAGCACCCTATAATTGATAGGACTAATGATTTCGACACGTAACCCTAATGGCATATACTTGCTATAATCAAAGCATCGTTACTCTATGTAGCATATATGCGTATACCCATTCTCTAGTGCATTCTTTGTGCTCCTAGCCTTGAGCCCTAAACCCCGGAACCTTGCCACTAAAGTTAAACCCTTATATACTCACCCTATCCTCCGTCAGTTTGTGCCGGTCTTTCCGAAGCCCTAAACCCTAACTCGACCAAAACCTATAATATCTCGCCTTGTTCACATCATTACCTCTTTTGAACATGCATTAAGTCTGGAATTGTTGGAGTTGTTTTGGATTGCTTCTTATTCGCCGATTTTCCAACGTATAGTCAACGGAGTGAAATACGTGCGCGAGGAGGAACCGGAGTCACCCCCACGATAGGAGCAAGAACAAGAACTGCCAGGCAAGCTTTCCTACCTTGAACATGTTGAATCCCATATTTGCTGAGCTTAATTATCTTGTTTGCGAACCGTGCATGCTATTTTAGTAATAACGGTATTTTATGCTAGTGTAGATATGTCCAGTAGATGCATGTGCCATAGGTTTGGAATCCGCCCCTTTGTAACCCTAAGTTTATCTAGTCAGTTGTAATTGACCGGCAAAGTAGTAGGAATATAGGCTTTAGCCGTGCTTAGACCTGCTGTAGTTGAAACTAAGTTTATCGTTATGATGGATTTGGGATAAAAAACCCTCGGTTTGTTGAACATTCCGAGGAATCTTTTAAAAAGGAAATGTTTGATAAAATCCTGAATGAAAAGATGGAGGATTCTGATTCGGGCAAGAATGCTAAGGGATGTTGGGAGGTGGTAGAGTAGCCGGTTGCTACTTGAGGTAATGAATGGTAGGGTAGCCGGTCGCTACCTGAGGTGATGAGTTGAAGTTGGAGTCTTGCTCGAATCGGTTGAGGACCGAACCTAAGTGCCGCTGAATCAGTTCCCCACCGTACGTCCACATGTCCTTTGTGGGAGGGACTTGACTCGGTACCTCGTCTAATGCTAGAGTCTGGGCCGTGGGAAGTTAGGGTGATATGCTAGGATGGATTTGGGATTCCTAGAGAATCTTCACAGGACTACGCAGAGGTAAAGCCCTCAGTGAGTTCCACGTCTGGGTGGAGGTAAAGCTCTCAGTGGGTTCCACGTAGTACGTGAAAACATGGTTCGATACAAAGGTGGAGAGTCCCATTTTTATCATCCGGGATGCAAAAGTTGGGTTACCCACCTAGCGGGTCTAGCTCTAGTGTGAACACGGGCGAAGGGTCTCGTTGTAATAACCCTGCCAGTACACCTTGTGAAAGTGTACCCGTTAGCGCTCGGCAATAAGGGTGAATTACATCTTGTGGGTAAAGCCGTACAACCTCTGCAGAGTGTTAAAACTATTCGAATAGCCGCGTCCTCGGTCATGGACATGAACTGGTAAGGCCACACACCGGTTAGATTAAGTTTTGTTTATGAAAGTTGGGCAGTGGGATTAAGGACGTGGGCATGATGTGTCCACAGAGTGCAATTTACGCTACCCGGTTGGTAGCTATGAATTGCTGAAGAAGAGGCTAGCTGCACTGCCCGGGGTAGTGCGAGCGGAAGCCAGAAAGGGTAGGCGTGATAGGCCGAACTATCACGCTGAGGAAACAGGAAAATGGGAGGTAGCGGAGACTGCCTCGATTGAGAATAGTTACCTTGAGTGGTGTTTGTTTTCAAAATTGCTTTGACATCTATTATCGTATTTAAGATCAAAACTTACATTTCCGCATAACCTGCAACATAGGATAGAGCTTTCTCTTGTTATAAACCTTGCATGAAATGGTGCCATAAAATCCTCCTGTGGGAAATGCTTGCGAGCACATTCAACGTACTCACCTGGCTTGTTGATTTGGCTAGACGAAGAAGAAGAGTGGTGCTCTGAGGACGATGACAGCGACCACGAGGGCTAGGGCGTACTCCCCCAGTCAGTTGCCTGTTGGGTTGGGCATATTGATGGGTTATTATCTACGCTTTGTTGTTATTCCGCTGCTACTTTGATTCAGCCAATCAGCTATGATGTTGAATAATGACCTTAAGGGTCTATTTGTGTAAAATGCTCGGCATTGTATGTGAATGTTATCAAGTTCTTGTGTGTACTGGCTACTGACCCAGGGACCAGTACAGTAATCACGGGAGGCGTATCCGGCCCTAAAACTGGGTACGCCACACATAGCACATAGGATTAGTTCATATAATGCAATACACAATTGCTTACCATCACTTGATCACATGAAGCCACCAATAGTGCTCTTCTCTTAAGCTCCTAGCTTCATGTATTGATCACCATGACTCAACACATGAGCGTACTCTTGACCATCTTGGGTTCAACACGTGAACTTCTTCATCTTGGTCAACCTCACTATTACATTATGACTTCATCTTGATCCAATGCGGTTCACTCCTTGAACCCATATCTTGATTCTTGAAATTTTCTTCTTGATCACTCGATGCTTCACACGATTTAATGGACTTCAACACATGAATCCATCTCCTAATCATCACATGCATCATTGATCTTGGGCTTCACCGGCTTGTAGGTTCATCCTCTGGATGTAACCCTACAAAGTGGTACCTAACCAATACACGTTCCAACACTCAAGGAAAATAGTTAGTCCACAAACCCGTTTGTCATTAATCACCAAAACCACACTTAGGTTAGATTAACTCTCAATCCATCCTAAACCACACAAGGGCTAGGTGGACTTTTAGAGATCCATACCACCACTATCGTGGGCGCAGGCGGAAACGAGAAGATTATGACTAACTATCTCCTAGCTGCCCTAAAAGGACCGGTGAGAACTTGGCTTACTAATCTTCCCCCCACCTCGATCTACTTGTGGGAACAATTGTGCAGCCAATTCTAGGTTAATTTCCAGGGAACATACATACATCCCGGAAAGCCTGACGACCTCTTCCGACTCTTCCAAGAGAATAGAGAATCCTTGCAAGAGTACACCAAAAGATTCAACAACGTCTGCAACAACATACCCAAGATAACCGATCACGATGTGATCCAAGCCTTCATACGGAGTTGCAGAAATCAACGGTGCATCGAGGAGCTCTCCATGAATATCCCAAAAATAGTCAAATAACTAATGGAGTTCGCTGATAAGGCAACTAACGCTGAAGAAACCCTCCAGTTCATCAGAGAGAGGGACGAAGGCATTGAGTGGCCACAATCGGGATACCACGACAACTCCGAGAAAAGCAAACTCAAGAAAAAAAACTCCTAAGAAGATCGCGACAAGAGGCAAAAGATTGGAGAGGTCATGACCAACCTCCCCATCTAGCGCTCCAGCCTACCTCAGAACAAAGATAAGCCACAAGCAAAGGCAGGGTCCTTAGGCAAGAACTGGTGTGCCTTCCACCAGACCGACAAGCATGACCTTCGCCAATGCTAGCTCTTCAAGAAGTATGTCCAGGTGGAGGCCGGGAAGTTCGAAGGAAAACACAAGTCATAAACCAGAGTTGAGAAATCAGTTCCGACAACGGATCCACTGGCCAGGCTTCCTTTCAAAGCGAACAAAGAATAATAGACCACCTGTTCGGGGGCTCAGCGTCTTATGAGTCTAAACAACAATTCAAGACGGTGGCAAGACAAGGGGATACTCGTTCGTACAACTTTGTGGGAGAAAGAAGTTGGTTCCCCACTCAAGCCATCCATCTAGCCGCCTACAAGGCACTAGGCCAACTCCGCTATGAGATTCCAAAACTGGCAAGCTTTAGGGCAACCAGATATTTTCCACAGCACCCGCCCGAATCGGATATGCACTGGTACACCCAACCAGAGGGTGAAGATGACCCTGCAGTAGTGAATATGGCACAATATGTGAGAGCCCAAGATTCTCTGACACACTGCATCCTTATGGAGATGGACCAAGTGCGTGAAGAACTACGGCGTGTGCGAGGACTGCTAAAACTGGCCACTACTCGCCAGCAGAGAGCTGCAAACACAAGCGAAGCACTTCCGGAGCCCCGCAATATTCCCATCGTGGATGAACCACAGCCCCCGCCGAAGCACCACTGTGGAAACCCCGGAGCTAGTGAAAATCCATTCGCCGCAAGTACTTCCCAGGCTGTGTATGGAATACCAGGTCCCACGCCATATGATGGCCTGACAGCTGAGATAAACTCTGAGGAAGAAGAAGACCCTGAGGAGGTGATTCCTGCCGAGGATGATGAAGTGCAGATCGTGACTTAAGATTGTAGAACTCGCTCGTGCTTATCGGCATAAGTTAGCATGTGCCCCAACTATGTAGGCGTATGGTGTGTTCCTGTTTAATGTACTAAAACTGTTATGTATGTCGTGTGTGGTACGACGCATCTGTAGGTGTGATACCGTGCCCACATTTTGCCTTAAATAAAAGTGGCCTACCTGGCTTGTTGTACTAAAAATATTTGTTTTACACTTATTCCGTGAATCGCTCTCACCTGTCATTCAAACCGCGATTCCCGGATGAGGATGTGACAACACAGCTGACCCGCATTTATGAAGGTAGGCAGCTGTCACATCAGGGGAGACAACCTGTCCTCCTTACAACCGAAGCCACCACTCTCTAACCTTATAAATACCTCAGGCCTTTTTCTTCTCAACCCACTACTCTCGATTGCACTAGGAGCAAAGAACCCTAGTCTCTTTCCTAATTCCTCCACCCTCAACACCCCAAAGAACGCAATGCCTCGCGGTGTGCTTTATGATGAAACCACCGCAGCCAGACTCGCAGGATTTGTAGATATCCTGTGGATCGTCGCCCAGAGAGCCTTAGGAGCCACGCAAAGACCAAAATACGACGTCTACCAAGAGGAAGCCTCCAACCCCACAAATGTGTACTGGGCTGATGTGCACATCTACCAAGCCGGCGCCAACGACTTCGCCACTTTTCACATCGCCGGGCAACCAATGCCCAACCCCGACCTAGCTATCCAGTTGGCGGCATGGAAAGCCATTTCCCGACTTCGCCACATGGTTCCCAGCATGCGCCGCCGAGCCTTCAGATTCTACCCCAGCCGCGCACTGGGAGAAGACATCACCTTCACCAGCACCCAGGCAGAGCAGGACGTAGCCGTTGTCCACCTCACCAAGTATCTCGTCGCCCAGAACGACGTGTTCACCCAGCTCATCAACACCTTAATCCAGTCGCAGCGAGCCATTTCCCTTGTACAGCCTCGCCCCCGCTCCCGAGACTCCACCTCGACACCTGCTCCTGCATTAGTACCAGAAGACCCCCCATTGCTGGGTATACCAGTAATAGTAGGAGGCAACATTCCGCCTTCCTTGTTCGGTGATTACCTTAGCCTGTTCTCCGCATATGCAGCCACTACCCGAGCTGCGCATCGCCGTAGGCACACCACCACTCCCGCAAACACCCCGGTGCCCTATGAGAATGGGGACATCCACGGGGAGATACCACTAACCCAGCCATCCCACCCGGACGTAGACCAGGTAGATTAGATGATTGGGAAGTGGAATAGCCACTCCCGTTTGGAAATGAATTAGGCCCCTATTTTGTAATGTTTGTAACAGGGCTTAGCCCCGCGCCCTTAGGCGCAATGTATAAGTGCCACTAGGCACACCTCTTGTAATGTTGCAAGTATTTTTCCGGTGTTCCATTTGCATCTTGGTTGGTTTACTCCCAACCGCTGTTAATCTGTTGCAAGGCAATTGACCTTGAGTTTTGTGCTATACCGTGAACCCCTTCTTTCCCTCTCATCTACTGCTACAAGAACACTTGACCAATTCATTGGCACTCATGCAGATTAAAGTCAACAATGAGCCGCCGCACCAACAACTCCCAAGCCCTCAAACTAGGGGCAGATGCTCAGGCTAAGACCCCAAAACCCGCCGGCCCAGCGCCTTCCAAGACATCCACAGGTTCCCAGAAAACCGTGTCCAACTCCAAGAAGCCTCAAGCTAGCCACCACGCAGAGTCTTCAGCTAAGAGAAAAGAGGGACCCCAAGCCGACCCAAGCCGGAAAGAGGATCAAGGACCCCATTGTGCCGAGTCCGTCCACCCACCTCCGAATCCCTCACCGGCGGAGCCAACTGTGATAGAGATACTAAGGACCATAGGGAGGAGTTGCGAAGCCACCCAAACTGCGGTGCAACACGCATTGTTAAGCGGCAGTTCCCCTAACAAAACCAATAAACTATCAGAATTTCAGAGAACTTCGCCGGCCGTCTTCACCCACTCAACCGAACCATTAGACGCGGATGATTGGTTGCTGGTGATAGAAGAAAAGCTAGAGGTAGCCAAATGTGATGACCGGGAAAAGGTACTTTTCGCTCCTCAGTACTTGCAGGGACCTGCCGCGGCTTGGTGGAAGAGGATCAGAAGTACACAACCGAAGCAGACAGAGGTTACCTGGGGAATATTCAAAGAACTGTTCCGTAAACATCACATTCCAGCCAGTTTAATGGGAATCAAGAAGCAAGAATTTTATGCATTGAAGCAAGGGACCATGACCGTGATAGAATATTTACACAAGTTCACACAACTGTCCCGATATGCAGAGGAGGACCTAAAATCGGAGACTGCACAGATGGAGAAGTTCAGAAATGGTTTGCAGCAAATATACAAATATCAGTTGGCGCCTCTCAAGTTCTCGGATTTGCAAGATCTGGTGAACGCTGCACTAAATGTAGAAGAGATGCGCCATGGTTTAATTGACACGTGTAAGCGTAAGAGTGATAGGCATCCCGTCACGGAGGAACACATCAACGACCCCGATATGAGAAGAAGCCCAGGCCAAGATTCTCGGCGCCCCCACAAAACAAAGCCGCCACAACCATTCCCCAGTTTAGTGTCCGCAACCCTCAGAATTTTCAGAAGAGCAATGTTAGCAGTTATCCTTTGGATGGTCCCAACAAGAATCAGGAAAACCGTAACTGTTTCTCATGTGGTGAGCACGGACATTTTGCCCATGAATGCCCGAAAAAGGCGCAGGGACCTTCTGACCAGCGTCCACGCCAAGGACATCCTATGCCGACCAGAAGCCAAGGGTCCAAGGGAACCCAGAATTTTAGCAAGAGACGTGTAAACCATGTTGATGCGGAGGAAGCCCAGGACGCCAACGACGTGGTGATGGGTACGTTCCCTGTTAATACCGTACTTGCAACCGTATTGTTTGATTCAGGAGCATCACATTCATTTATTTCAAAGCGATTCATTGACAAGAACCAATTAGAAGTTCATCTTATGAAAACCCCCATGCGAGTACGAACACCAAGATCGGTGGTTAAGACTAGGCATTGTTGCAAGGATGTAAGCATCATCATAAGGGGGTAGAGTTTCTAGCCAACCTGATTGTCCTAGAATCAGAAGATATAGATGTAATCCTAGGAGTGAATTGGTTACCCAAGTTCAAGGGTAATATCAATTTTGAAACCAAAACCGTCACCCTCACCAACGCTCAAGGAAAGACGGTTAATTTCTCCCCTAAACCACCCCGGGACAGTCCCAGCACCCTCAACCACTTGACCACACCAGAATTAAATCAAGTCCCAGTGGTGTGAGAATATCCCGATGTATTTTCGGAAGAATTGCCTGGAACCCCCGGATCGGGAGTTGGAGTTTGTGATTAAATTGGTACCCGGTACGGCACCAATAGCCAAGCGACCTTACCGGATGTCTACTAACTACTTGGATGAACTAAAGAAGCAGTTGGAAGAGCTTGAAGGCAAAGCATTTATTCGACCGAGTTCATGGCCATGGGGATCACCCGTGTTGTTTGTAGAAAAGAAGGATAAAACACTCCGCATGTGCGTAGATTATAGAGCCTTGAATGAGGTGACCATTAAAAACAAATATCCTCTTCCACGGATCGATGACCTATTCGACCAACTGAATGGAGCCCAGGTATTCTCTAAAATAGACTTAAGGTTTGGCTACCATCAATTAAAGATCCGGGAGCAAGATATACCAAAGACTGCTTTTACCACTCAATATGGGCTATACGAGTATACAGTCATGCCCTTCGGTTTGACCAATGCCCCGGCCTATTTCATGAATTTGATGAACAAAGTGTTCATGGAATACCTAGACAAATTTGTAGTAGTATTCATCGACGACATCTTGGCCTATTCCAAATCGGATGAAGAACACAAACAGCACTTGCGAATAGTCCTGGACAAGCTAAGAGAGCATCAACTGTATGCCAAATTCAGCAAGTGTGAATTCTGGTTGAGAGAAGTTGGATTTCTCGGACATATAGTGTCCGCAGGTGGTATAGCTATGGACCCGAGTAAAGTTAAGGACGTTCTTGACTAGAAACCGCCGAAGACTGTGACAGAAATCCGAAGCTTCCTAGGTTTGGCTGGATAGTACCGCCGCTTCATCGAAGGATTCTCGAAGCTGGCCCGACCCATGACGCAGTTGTTAAAGAAGGATCAGAAGTTTGAATGGACGCAGAAATGCGAGAATAGTTTCCAAGAAATGAAGAAAAGGTTGACTTCAGCACCCGTGTTAACATTACCAGACCTTCAAAAGAATTTCGATATTTACTGCGATGCATCCTGGCATGGACTTGGAAGCGTACGCATGCAAGATGGAAGAGTAGTTGCTTATGCCTCGAGGCAACTACGCCCTCACGAAATGAATTACCCAACCCATGACCTAGAATTAGTAGCAGTGGTGCATGCCCTGAAACTCTGGTGACATTACCTCATCGGTAACCACTGTGAGATATATACGGACCACAAAAGTTTAAAATATATATTCACCCGATCAGACCTCAATATGAGGCAGAGGAGATGGTTAGAATTAATCAAGGATTATGATCTCAGAGTTCACTACCATCCCGGAAAAGCGAACGTAGTGGCCAATGCCCTCAGCCGGAAACCAGCCACCTTGAATGCCTTATTACGGGAAACCCAACCAAAGCTACACAAAGAGATTGAGAAGCTTAACCTAGGTTTAGTCGAGACTGGACATATAGCCAATTTGGAAGTAACCCCGTCCCTCACGGCACAGCTTAAGGACGCCCAAAAAGGACACAAGAGCATAGAAGGAATCAAGGAGAAGATGAAGCTAGGAACCGCAAGTGGGTTTAGAGAAGATGAAGAAGGAACCTTATGGTTTGAAAATAGATTGTGTGTGCCCGATTGCGAGAAACTCAAAGAACTGATTTTGAAGGAAGCCCATGAATCCAGATATTCCATCCACCCCGGAGGTACGAAGATGTATCAGGATTTGAAGGAAAAGTTTTGGTGGCATGGAATGAAACGGGAAATAGCAAGTTTTATAGCCCGATGCGACATATGCCAACGTGTCAAGGCCGAACATCAGAAACCCGTAGGATTATTACAACCCATCAAAGTCCCCGAATGGAAATGGGACGAGGTCGGTATGGACTTGTCACGCCCTGATTTTCTAATCCCACATTTTAGCATAAAACCCTGCATGTTAGGCATATCTTAATCATCGCATGCATTTTATTCTTAATCTCACCCCTCTCGCAACCCTCCGATCTAAGCCCCAATCCGGGAATCTATTCCATCTCTTTGTTCGAGCGATATCTAGTGATACACTCGTGGCACCTCACCACCAAATGTTCCCGAGTATCGTGTTGAAGCCCCGAAGACACCCTACCCATCTCCCTACCTTGCCACGCTCCGAAACCCTGATTCCGACCCCAATTCCCCCTTTTCTCCTTATTTAATCTTTTCTTCCCTAATCGCGAAGTCTACCACTTCGCGATCTCTCCAAAAAAAAATCCCGAATAAGATCGTGAAGCACCCTAATAATATCTCTAACCAAAATACAACATAAAATGTCAGTGATCAATGTAGAAATATTGAGATATAAAAATATTAAACCTTAGGGCAATAATGGGCGTTGTACTGCAACCCCTATAAATATCTCTCGGAAAATTTCGATAAATTCCTACAACACTCCCCACATCTCTAGGGGCCCCAAAACATAAAATCTTGGGCGGGTCATGTGCAAAAATCTAAAGAGCCAAGCATCGAACACCTTCCCCGTAATAACTCTCACATAAAATCACGATAACTTCTCTGCTAATGCTACCACAATTTATTGAGAAGTCACCACACACTGCCCTCACCTTTCTAAGCCCAATTGACTCTCTCTGGCAGCTCATGTCCCATCCTTTCTAATCAAGCTCACTTATGCCAGGCACTAGCATCCAAAGAACCACGTGAACCGTAGTACACCATTAGGTGCCCCGCTTTGCAAAACTCCTGAACACGTGGTTAGGGACCTCAGTGACATTGTAGAGCAGCAAATCATCCTACGACACCTGGTGGCATGCCCATGCCGCTCCAGACGCGCTCTGGACGCGTCCAGTCTTGCCACAGTGTGTATTCGCTGCTCCCCTCGCTGCACCGGCCGTCAACAAGGCTCATCCGAGCAACAGTCATGCCTCAGGCGACCCCCATTCACCCTCCTTTAGCCTGTCCTCGCCATGCACCAGCTCCGGCCGCCATTAACACCTCACCTGAGCCGTCCCATCCCGAGTCAAGGCGAGCACCGGTGGCGGCATCGTCCTGAGCTCCGGCTCTGGCTATAAAAGGAGCACCCGAGCACCTCAAGCTTCCATTCCATCCACGCCGAGCTGCCCTACAACCCGAGATCCCCATCTCCTTCTCCTCTAACTCAAGCCGCCCGAGTTTTCCTTCAGCTCAATCCCATTCGCCCCTCTGCTCCACATCAAACCGAGTCGCCAAGCCAAAACCGAGCTACCCGGTTGAGCGAGCCAAGCCAGGGATCTCTCTCTCTCACCTTGGCCACCTCCTTCCCTTGAATCTGCGGCCCCCCTCCCGGACCGAGCTAGTGCGCCGCCGGCCATCTCAGTCCGCCCGAAACAACGGAGCAAGCCGAAGGGGTAAAGCACACAAGTCTAGCGAGTGCCGTTTCCTCCGTTTGTTTAGTGCATTTACTCTGCCAAGCTGCAATCCCCGCGTCCGACCCATTAAAGCGCATTTCCTCTATCCCGTTGCCGACAGCTGAAAGGCGCAAAGGCCTGGTCAGGAAGCGTATTTATCACACTGTTTTGGTTTTCAGAGCAGTGACCTCTAGTCCAGCCGGGTCAAGCCCTTAACGGCCGGTTTTCTCACTTTGATTCCGGTTCTGAGACCCTTAAGCTATTTCCCATCTTGTGATTCTAACATAATTTCAAAATTCAAAATCTTTGAATAGGAACAATAGAGTTTGAATTTAGGTTTATTCTTTAAACATTAAAATCCACATATATAACTAACATATACTGTACATAGGTTCCCTGAGCAAACCAAAAATAAATCTCGTCCCATCCAGTAGCCTTAGATTATCTATTGTATTTCCGTAATTCGTTTGAACAAAAGTTTTAAATTTAAACGCGTAACAAGAGTGTTTTCCCTATCTAATTATATCATCATTTTATGTGACAACTTTCGCATATACCTGCTGCCAAAAGCATTCTTTGTCCCTGTAAACCTATACCCTAAAACCCTGGAACATAATCTCCGACCTAAGCTCAGGTATATACATCTCCCTTTCTTAATCGCCGTCCGAAACCCTAAAACCTAGCTCGATCGTTCTAGGGCAAACGCCCTTCTTAGTTCACCGGATTATCCCTGATTTCTTTTATCATGCATTGCTTGATTTTATTTGAAGTGCTGGATTGCCCTTATTCGTTGTTTTCTTTCGACGCGTAGTTCACGGAGTGAAATACGTGCGACAGGACGAACCGGAATCACCCCCGCATCAGGAACAAGAGCAGAAACTGCCAGGCAAGCAATTTCCCTCTTTGGCCATGTTGAATCCTATATTTGCAAAGTATATTTACTTTGATTATGAAACATGCATGCTATGATTATCACGATATTTTATGTAGATTTAGCTATACCCGATAGATGCATTTGAACTAGGGTTGATTATCTGATTCCTTGTAACCCTAGTTGATTCGTCGGTTGGTTTCCAACCGACAAAATACTAAGGTTATAGGCGGTAGCCATTGCTTAGCCCCGCTATAGTTAAGACTAAAATTTGGTTCGGTTGATACAAACCTTCGGGTATGGGAAATTAAACCCGCGGATGGCGTATGTTATCCGCGGTGACTTTTAAAAGAAAGGTTGCCAAAATCCAAACTAAAGTTGGAGATGATTTTGATCCGGGTAAGAAGGTAAGGTGGTTTGAAGGAAGATGAAGTAGCGGAGGGCTACACGGTGAATGATGATAAAATGGAATCTTACTCGAATCAGTTAAGGACCGAGCCCAAGTGCCGCTAAACCAGTTCCCCCACCGTACGTCCACATGTCCTTTATAGGAAGGACTTGACTCGGTAACCCGCCTAATATTAGGGTTCGGACCCGTGGGAAGTAAGAAGAAAGTGCTAGGTTTTATTCGTTCTTTGAGCAAAAAGATAAAGATCGGATAGATTCGAACCGCAATTGCAAAGGTAATAACTACTATGCCAGCCCAAATCATGATCTTCACCAACTTGGATTTGGTTCTCTCGCGATCCCTAGAGAATCTCCACGGTGCTACATGGGTAGAGATTCTTAGTGAGCTCCATTTAGACGTGGGTAAAGATTCGATACAAAGATGAGCGTTTCTCCGGATTGTGGTGTCAGGCTGCCTAGGCATAATCAGAGTTGAGGTAAGTCTCATTTAGCGGGTCCGGCTCTAGTATTAACGCAGGCGAAGGGTTTCGTTGTAATATCCCTGCCAATACGCCTCATCAGGTGTATTAGTTAGTACTCGGCATTAAAGGGTATTATTACATCTTGTGGATAAAGCCGTATAACCTCTGCGGAGTGTTAAAAACTATTCGAATAGCCGCGTCCTCGGTCATGGACATGAGCTGGCGCAGCCACACACTGGTTAGACAAATTTTCGTTTGCAAAAGATGGGCATTGGGATTAAGGACGTGGGCATGAAGTGCCCACAGTGGGCAATTTTAATTGCCGCGTCAGCGGTGAGGAAATTGCCGAAGTAAAGAAATTCGCCGTATTGCCAGATGTGGATGGAATACGGTCTAGTGATAGAAAACCTAGCTATCGGATATGTGGAAACTGCCATTCGGTGGATGGTGCCGTGGACGGTGAGTGGAGCTATCGGTAATAGGTTATGAGCTGATTAGCGGTTTGTACCGCATGAGATGGGATAAGATGAGACGAGATTGAATGTGATGAGATGCTACTTGATTTACCATTAGTTTTCAAATACTTTTACAATCTACTATTCAGTATTTCAAATTCAGAACTTACATTTTCGCACAACCAGCAACATAGATTAGAGCTGCCCTTTTGAAATACTCCTGCATGAAATATAGCTTTATAATCCTCCTGCGGGGATTGCTTACGAGTAGATTCAATGTACTCACCTGGCTTGTTGGTTTGGCCAGAGGACGAAGAAGATTTCAACTTTGAGGAGGTTGACAGCGATTTCGAGAGTTAGGGCGTTTCTCCCCGGTCAGCTGCCTGTTGGTTTGGCATGTCAATGGGTTATCCACTACGCTATGTTTTATTTCCACTGCTGTTTTATTCGGCCAATAGGCCTAGTGTTGAACCTCGACCATAAAGGTCTATCTGTGTAATAAGAACTCGGTATTGTATGTGTATATTATCAAGGGTTTGTGTGTACTGGCTACTGATCCAGGGACCAGTACAGTAATCACAAAGGACGTATACGGCCTTAAAACTGGGTACGCCACAAGCTTGGTATCAGAGCATACTGGCTGTAGGAAAACCCTAGTTAGCCTGGTCGTTAGACAAACCTAGGACATAGGTATTTTCCAAAATTCTTGAAAAACAAAATTAATTAAGTATAAGTTCTAGTATTCTTTTCCTCTCTAAAAATTCATCTTTCCCCAAGCAAAACTCTGAATATCTAAAACTCACCTTGTTTTGATTTTGAAAATTTTGTAGATAGAACGATGGAGTTGTTCGGTGAAATCTATGCCATCAGTACCGACGGATGCCCACGACTGCTTCGGGAGGCATTGGAACGTTGTGGATACAACGCCAACCCTGAGTACCATGTCTTCCAAGAGAAGATATCAGATACTGTGACTGAGTATTGGGCGAGGGTACTCATAATTGGATTAAGGAATGCAGACAACCAGACTTACAACTTTGTGGGACCCTGTAGCTGGTCATACATTCAAGTAATACATCTGGTGGCCTACAAAGCACTTGTGCACCTCCGCCACGAGATGCCAGAAATGGGAATTTTCAAGGCCATGAGGTACATTCCGCAGTATCCAATCCAGGAGGATGTCCGCTGGTACACCCCACCCCTTGCAGAGAACGACCCTACCATGACGAACTTAGCCCACTACGTGCAGGCCCAGGATTCACTACTTCACTGTGCTCTGGTAGAGCTGGAGGATGTGCGCAAGGAATTGCTGCGTGTGAAAACATTGCTGGAGCAGGCCACTAATCGTCAGGAAAGGACTACTACCACAAATGAAGTACCTCCAGAACCCCGGGACATCCCGGTGGTGAACGAGCCGCTGCCTCCGCCGAAGAGACGCTACGATAACGCCCGCGAATACATACGTAAGTTCACATCAGGAGCCGGGACTTCTCGTGTCCTCCCCGAGATACTGAGTCCTACGCCGCTCTATGGATCCATTGGCGTACAGGACTCTGATGAAGAAGAGGATCCCGAGGAACTGGTGCCAGCCACAGCTGAAGATGACGAGGGAAGTCCAGATCACGTCTTAGATCCTAGGGTTTGTAGTTGTCTACCACCATGAGCTAGTGTCGTGTAAAATAAATAAGTGGGCGCTAGCAGTACGTCAGGTCTTGTGTAATGTACTAAACCTTGTGTGTACTATGTGGTGTACGACACACCATAGGTGTGTATCGTGTCCAGCTATTAAATAAAATGGCCCACTTGGCCTAGTGTTTAAAAAAAATTTGATCTATTCGTACCCGCAAATTCCTCACACCTGTCTTTCAAAATGTGAAGCCCGAGCGGGGATAAGACGTTTCGGTCGTCCCTCAGTAATGAGGGTAGATAAGTGTCTTATCCCGGTGTAACGGCTCTTCTCCCTTATGACCCAAGCCACTCCCATCTGCCCTATAAATACCCTGAGTCTCTTTTCTCACCTCACCACTCCTAGCTGCCCTTGAAGCCAGCAGCCACAGACTTTTCTCTTCTCCCCTCAAGCAACCCCAAGTGGAAGCCATGCCCCGCGGAACACTCTACAACGAAACCACAGCTCCCGAGCTCGCAGGATTTGTAGACATCCTGTGGACGGTCGCCCAGAGAGCTCTTCGAGCCTCCCAGCGATCGGAGTACGACGTCTACCAGGAGGAGGCCACCAACGCAAGCGTGTACTGGGCCGAAGTACACATCTATCAAGATGGTGTCGACGACGCAGCGACCTTCCATTTTATTGGCCGACCAGTGCCCGACCCTGACCTAGCCATGCAAATGGCTGCACGGGAGGCTACCTCCCGTCTTCGCCAGATGATTCCGAGCGTGAATTGCAGAGCTTTCCGGTTCTACCCCAGCCGTGCCCTGGGAGAGAATGTATCCTTCGCCAGCACCCAGATGGAACAAGATGTAGCCGTGGTGCATCTCAACCGGTATCTGGTCGCCATGACCAAAGTCTTCACCCAGCTCGCCGATACTCTTGTCCTAGCCACACCCCTCGCACGGCCAAGATCTCGTGCTTGAGACCCCACCTCAACATCTGCTCGCGCCTCCGTATCAGAAGACCCACCCCTGCTAGGAATACCCGTAGTGGTAGATGGCAATCCTTTCCCTGCTCCTTCCACTGAGTATCTCAGGCTGTTCTCGGCATACGCGGCCTCCACCCGAGCCGCACATCGCCGCAGGAACCCCTCCACACCCCGGAACACACCGGTGCCCTCCGAAAACGGAGACACCCACGGGGAGATACCCCTGACCCAGCCCTCCAACCTGGATGTAGACCAGGTGGACTAGAAGTGTGAGGAGCGGAATAGCCACTCCCGCTTAATAATAAACTTAGGGTCCTATTTTCATGTTGTTTGTATTAGGGCTTAGCCCCGTGCCCTTAGGCACAATGTTTGTATATGGAAAGTTGTCGTTAGACACCACCCTGGTATTGCTATTGTATGTTCTTTCAGTGTTTTATTTGGATCTTGGTTAGTTATCCCAACCCTTGAGAAAGTGTTGTGTTATGGTCGATCTCTGGTCTTGTGTTATACCACCCCCATTCTTCCCCCTTATTTCTCCTGCTGAAAACATACAAATCTTGACAAAAGCAAGCCGGTACCAATGCAGGTCAAGTACAATATGAGCTACCCTGTCAGGAACCCTCCAACCTTGAGGCCGGAAATGAGTGCCCCAGCATGCCTTCAAAAGCCCAATAGCCCTGCACACTCCAGAGTTCCTGTCGGATCCCAAAGGACCGTGTCACGCCCTAGGGAGCCCCAAGCTAATCGCTGGACCAAATCCACTGCCAAGGGACCAAAGAGACCTCGAGCTGTTCCGAGTCGGAACGAAGATCAAGACCCGCATTGCGCCGAGTCCGCTCATCCACCACCAAAACCACCGCCGGAAGGGCCATCGAACTCTGAAAAGATCAAAATATTGGGACAAACTTGTTTGGCTACCAACAACGCAGTACAACAAATGATACAGAACAATAGCCCATCTAGAAAAGGAAACAAACTTTCAGAGTTCCAACGAACTTCTCCACCCATTTTCACCTACTCCACTGAGCTTTTAGATCCGGATGACTGGCTGTTAGTGATAGCGGAAAAACTAGAAGTAGCCAGATGTGACGAGCGGGATAAAGTACCTTTCGCTACGCAATATTTGCAAGGACCCGCCGCAGCCTAGTGGAAGAGAGTTAAAAGCGCTCAGTCCAAACAGACTGAGATTACATGGAACATGTTCAAGGAAATATTCCGCAAGCATCATATTCCAGCCAGCTTGGCCGAAATCAAGAAGGAGTTTTATGATTTAAAACAAGGAAACATGACCGTTACAGAGTATCTGCACAAGTTCATCCAACTGGTTCGCTATGCGGAAGAGGATATGAAACCCGAGTATGCGCAAGTGGAACAGTTCATGAATGGCCTACAACCAATCCTTCAATACTAGTTAGCCTCTCAGAAATTTACGGAATTACAAGATTTGGTCAATACCGCACTAAATGTGGAGGCAAAGCACCGTGGTCTGATTGACACGCGCAAACGAAAGAACGATAGACCATTTACTCTGGGAGAGCCACATCAGTGACCCCGCCATGAGAAGAAATCTGTTCCTAGGACTACTGCGCCACAATACTATAGGACTAACCCTCCTGTCCCACAGTACAAGTCCTATAACCCGCAAGGAAATCAGAAAAGCAGTGCCCCCAACCATCCTACTGGAGACTTGAATCAGAAACCTCGAAACCGTAACTGCTACAACTGCGGAGAACTAGGACACTTTGCTGTCCAATGTCCTAAAGCCGAAAGAGCCGGCTGACCAACGTTCTCAAGGCCACACTATGCAAACTAGAAGTCAGGAGTCCAAAGGGAAGCAAAGCTATAGCAAAGGACGAGTCAACCATGTGGATGCGGAAGAAGCACACGACGCTCAAGACGTCGTAATTGGTATGTTCCCTGTAAATACCGTATCTGCAACAGTTTTTTTGATTCGGGGGCATCACATTCATTCATTTCAAAAAGATTCATGGATAGAAACCACCTAGAAGTTCATCTTATGGAAACCCCCATGCGCGTTCGAACCCCAGGATCGGAAATTAAAACCAGATTTTATTGCAGGAATATAAGCATCCTCATAAGGGGGGTAGAGTTCTTAGCCAATCTGATCGTACTAAGATCCGAAAACATAGATGTAATTCTAGGAGTGGATTGGCTGCCCAGATTCAAAGGCAATATCAACTTCGAGACTAAAACAGTGACCCTCACCAATGCCTTAGGAGAAACAGTTCAATTTCACCCCGAGGCACCAACTGGCCATCGTAACACCCTCAATCAGCTGACTACACCGGAAGTTGACCAAGTTCCTATGGTACAGGAATACCCTAATGTATTCCCAGAAGAACTGCCTGGGATGCCACCAGATCGAGACTTAGAGTTTGTTATTGAGTTAGTGCCAGGGACAGCACCAATTGCAAAGAGACCCTATCGTATGTCAAAAGACCTTTTGGCTGAACTAAAGCAACAGTTGGAAGAACTTCAAGGCAAAGGATTCATTAGACCAAGTGCATCACCATGGGGATCACCAGTGCTATTGGTCGAAAAAAAGGACAAGTCTCTCCGCATGTGTGTGGACTATAGAGCATTGAACGAGGTTACCATCAAAAACAAATACCCTCTTCCTCGAATAGATGATTTATTTGACCAGATGAATGGAGCTCAAGTGTTCTCTAAGATAGACCTGAGATCGGGTTATCATCAGTTAAAAATTTGAGAACAGGACATACCGAAAACTGCCTTCACCACACGCTATGGATTATACGAGTATACCGTCATGCCTTTCGGTCTAACTAATGCCCCGGCATACTTCACGAACTTAATGAACAAAGTGTTCATGGAATACTTGGATAAATTTGTAGTGGTGTTTATCAACGATATCTTGGTCTACTCCAAATTGGACGAAGAACACCGACACCACGTGCGAACAGTTTTGGACAAGCTAAGGGAACACCAATTGTATGCCAAGTTCAGCAAGTGCGAATTCTGGTTAAGAGAAGTCAGATTTCTTGGACACATAGTATCTGCAGGAGGAATAGCCGTAGACCCAGACAAAGTTAAGGCTGTCCTAGATTGGAAGCCACCAAAGTCAGTGACTGAGATTCGAAGCTTCCTAGGTCTGGCAGGATACTACCGCCGTTTCATCGAAGGATTTTGAAAGCTGGCCAGACCAATGACGCAATTACTCAAGAAAGACCAGAAATTCGAATGGACTCAAAAGTGTGAGGATAGTTTTCAAGAAATGAAGAAAAGGTTAACTTCAGCTCCGGTATTGACATTGCCCGATCTGCAGAAGAGTTTTGATGTCTACTGCGACGCATCCCGACATGGACTTGGGTGTGTGCTCATGCAGGAAGGAAAAGTAGTTGCATATGCCTCTCGCCAACTGCGACCTCACGAGGTGAATTATCCGACCCATGATCTGGAATTAGCCGCTGTGGTACATGCCTTGAAGATATGGCGGCATTACCTCATCGACAACCGTTGTGAGATATATACGGATCATAAGAGCCTGAAATATATTTTCACCCAGTCAGACCTGAACATGAGACAAAGAAGATGGTTGGAACTAATCAAGGATTACGATCTAGGAGTTCATTACCATCCCGGAAAGGCAAATGTAGTAGCCGATGCTCTTAGTAGGAAGCCAGCCGCATTGAATGCCCTAATCCAAGCGAATCAACCCAAGCTATACGAGGAATTTGAAAAGCTCAACTTGGGTTTAGTCGAAAAGGGATTCTCAACTTGGGTTTAGTCGAAAAGGGATATGTAGCCAACTTAGAAATGACGCCGTCCCTCACGGCACAAATCAAAGAAGCCCAGAAAGGACACAAGAGCATAGAGAGTATTAAGGAGAAGATGGAAATGGGAAAAGCAAGTGGTTTTAGAGAAGACGACGAAGGTGTCCTATGGTTTGAGAACCGATTATGTGTACCTGCTTGCGAGGAGCTTAAAGAATCGATCCTGAGGGAAGCCCATGAATCTCGATACTCTATCCACCCTGGGGGAACCAAAATGTACCAGGATCTAAAGGAAAAATTCTGGTGGTACGGGATGAAGCGAGAAATAGCAAGTTTCATCGCCCGTTGTGATATCTGCCAGCGAGTCATGGCGGAACATCAGAAACCCGTTGGATTGTTGCAACCCATCAAGGTACCCGAATGGAAATGGGATGAAGTTGGCATGGACTTCATCGTTGGACTTCCAAGAACAAGGAAAGGAAATGACTCCATATGGGTCATAATAGATCGACTAACCAAAGTGGCACATTTTCTACCTGTCAAAACCATGTACCGAGGAGATCAATTAGCCAAGTTATATCTCTCTCGGATAGTTAGTTTACATGGAGTTCCAAAGAGAATCATATCGGATCGAGGCACCCAGTTCACATCCAGATTTTGGGAAAGTCTACATGAAGCTATGGGAACTCGCCTCAACTTCAGCACCGCTTATCATCCACAGACGGATGGGCAAACAGAAAGGGTAAACCAGATTTTAGAGGATATGCTAAGAGCTTGTGCCCTAACTTATGGTGATAGTTGGGAAGATAGCCTGCCTTATGCGGAGTTTTCATATAACAATAGTTACCAGGCCAGTTTACAAATGTCTCCATTTGAGGCACTATACGGACGGAAATGTAGAACACCTTTGAATTGGTCGGAGACTGGTGATGGAAAAGTTTTCGGTCCCGACATTCTCCAAGATGCTGAAGAGAAAGTAAGGTTTATTCAAGACCGACTTAAGGTAGCGCAGTCGAGGCAAAAGAGCTATGCTGACTCCAAGCGGCGAGATATTACCTTCGCACCAGGAGATTATGTCTATTTGCGAGTGACACCTCTTAAGGGAACCCAGAGATTTAGCGTGAAAGGCAAATTGGCACCCAGATACGTTGGACCATTTAAAGTGGAAGAAAGACGAGGTCAGGTGGCTTATCAGTTGGAATTGCCGCCGGAACTGTCAGAAGTACATAACGTGTTCCATGTATCACAGTTAAGGAAATGCCTGGAACCACCAGTGAAGCAAGTCCAGTATCAGGAGTTAGGCCTCGACAAGGACCTTACTTATGTAGAACGACCTCTCAAAATCCTAGAAAGTGCAGAACGGAGGACCAGAAATAAGAACATCAAGTTTCACAAGGTCCAGTGGAACCACCACACAGAGGAAGAAGCCACCTGGGAGCGAGAAGACTTTGTAATGGACAAATTTCCGTACCTATTCCAATCTGTAGAATCTCGGGGATGAGATTCGATTTAAGGGGGGTAGGTTTGTCACGCCCTGATTTTCTAATCCCACATTTTAGCATAAAACCCTGCATGTTAGGCATATCTTAATCATCGCTGCGGCACCTCACCACCAAATGTTCCCGAGTATCGTGTTAATGCCCCGAAGACACCCTACCCATCTCCCTACCTTGCCACGCTCCGAAACCCTGATTCCGACCCCAATTCCCCCTTTTCTCCTTATTTAATCTTTTCTTCCCTAAGCGCGAAGTCTACCACTTCGCGATCTCTCCAAAAAAAATCCCGAATAAGATCGTGAAGCACCCTAATAATATCTCTAACCAAAATACAACATAAAATATAAGTGATCAATGTAGAAATATTGAGATATAAAAATATTAAACCTTAGGGCAATAATGGGCGTTGTACTGCAACCCCTATAAATATCTCTCGGAAAATTTCGATAAATTCCCACAACACTCCCCACATCTCTAGGGGCCCCAAAAAATAAAATCTTGGGCGGGTCATGTGCAAAAATCTAAAGAGCCAAGCATCGAACACCTTCCCCGTAATAACTCTCGCATAAAATCACGATAACTTCTCTGCCAAAGCTACCACAATTTATTGAGAAGTCACCACACACTGCCCTCACCTTTCTAATCTCAATTGACTCTCTCTGGCAGCTCATGTCCCATCCTTTCTAATCAAGCTCACTTATGCCAGGCACTAGCATCCAAAGAACCACGTGAACCATAGTACACCATTAGGTGCCCCGCTTTGCAGAACTCCTGAACACGTGGTTAGGGACCTCAGTGATATTGTAGAGCGCAGCAAATCATCCTACGGCACCTGGTGGCATGCCCATGCCGCTCCAGATGTGCTCTGGACGCGTCCAGTCTTGCCACAGTGTGTATTCGCAGCTCCCCTCGCTGCACCGGCCGTCGTCAAGGCTCATCCGAGCAACAATCGCGCCTCAGGCGACCCCCATTCACCCTCCTTTAGCCTGTCCTCGCCATGCACCAGCTCCGGCCACCATTAACACCTCACCTGAGCCGTCCCATCCCGAGTCAAGGCGAGCACCGGTGGCGGCATCGTCCTGAGCTCCGGCTCTGGCTATAAAAGGAGCACCCGAGCATCTCAAGCTTCCATTCCATCCACGCCGAGCTGCCCTACAACCCGAGATCCCCATCTCCTTCTCCTCTAACTCAAGCCGCCCGATTTTTCCTTCAGCTCAATCCCACTCGCCCCTCTGCTCCACATCAAACCGAGTCGCCAAGCCAAAACCGAGCTACCTGGTTGAGCGAGCCAAGCCAGGGATCTCTCTCTCTCTCTCTCACCTCGGCCACCTCCTTCCCTTGAATCTGCGGCCCCCCCCTCCCGGACCGAGCTAGTGCGCCGCCGGCCATCTCAGTCCGCCCGAAACAACGGAGCAAGCCGAAGGGGTAAAGCACACAAGTCTAGCGAGTGCCGTTTCCTCCGTTTGTTTAGCGCATTTACTCTGCCCAACTGCAATCCCCGCGTCCGACCCATTAAAGCGCATTTCCTCTGTCCCGTTGCCGACAGCTGAAAGGCGCAAAGGCCTGGTTTCAAAATTCAAAATTCAAAATCTTTGAATAGGAACAATAGAGTTTGAATTTAGGTTTATTCTTTAAACATTAAAATCCACATATATAACTAACATATACTGTACATAGGTTCCCTGAGCAAACCAAAAATAAATCTCGTCCCATCCAGTAGCCTTAGATTATCTATTGTATTTCCGTAATTCGTTTGAACAAAAGTTGTAAATTTAAACGCGTGACAAGAGTGTTTTCCCCATCTAATTATATCATCATTTTATGTGACAACTTTCGCATATACCTGCTGCCAAAAGCATTCTTTGTCCCTGTAAACCTATACCCTAAAACCCTGGAACATAATCTCCGACCTAAGCTCAGGTATATACATCTCCCTTTCTTAATCGCCGTCCGAAACCCTAAAACCTAGCTCTATCGTTCTAGGGCAAACGCCCTTCTTAGTTCACCGGATTATCCCTGATTTCTTTTATCATGCATTGCTTGATTTTATTTGAAGTGCTGGATTGCCCTTATTCCTTGTTTTCTTTCGACGCGTAGTTCGCGGAGTGAAATACGTGCGACAGGACGAACCGGAATCACCCCCGCATCAGGAACAAGAGCAGAAACTGCCAGGCAAGCAATTTCCCTCTTTGGCCATGTTGAATCCTATAGTATATTTACTTTGATTATGAAACATGCATGCTATGATTATCACGATATTTTATGTAGATTTAGCTATACCCGATAGATGCATTTGAACTAGGGTTGATTATCTGATTCCTTGTAACCCTAGTTGATTCGTCGGTTGGTTTCCAACCGACAAAATACTAAGGTTATAGGCGGTAGCCATTGCTTAGCCCCGCTATAGTTAAGACTAAAATTTGGTTCGGTTGATACAAACCTTCGGGTATGGGAAATTAAACCCGCGGATGGCGTATGTTATCCGCGGTGACTTTTAAAAGAAAGATTGCCAAAATCCAAACTAAAGTTGGAGATGATTTTGATCCGGGTAAGAAGGTAAGGTGGTTTGAAGGAAGATGAAGTAGCGGAGGGCTACACGGTGAATGATGATAAAATGGAATCTTACTCGAATCAGTTAAGGACCGAGCCCAAGTGCCGCTAAACCAGTTCCCCCACCGTACGTCCACATGTCCTTTATAGGAAGGACTTGACTCGGTAACCCGCCTAATATTAGGGTTCGGACCCGTGGGAAGTAAGAAGAAAGTGCTAGGTAGGATGTGGATCCCTAGAGAATCTCCACGGTGCTACATGGGTAGAGATTCTTAGTGAGCTCCATTTAGACGTGGGTAAAGATTCGACACAAAGATGAGCGTTTCTCCGGATTGTGGTGTCAGGCTGCCTGGGCATAATCAGAGTTGAGGTAAGTCTCATTTAGCGGGTCCGGCTCTAGTATTAACGCAGGCGAAGGGTTTCGTTGTAGTATCCCTACCAATACGCCTCATCAGGTGTATTAGTGATGATGACATGGCACCCAGGGATCATCCAGGAGGACGAATCCGACCCTCTGGCTACAGGGCAGGCCGGGCCGACTACTCGGAGTCCGACTCCTACGGGGGGGTGCCTCATCAACGTGGAGTACAAGACATGGACTAATACCCGTCCGGCTTACCCGGAATCTGTTGTAACAGAATGGGAAATCAATCTGTTAACCGATCCGGACTCCTGTAACCCTATCCCGGCCGCCTATATAAGGCTCGGTAGGGGACCTCCAATCGGTAACGGGCTAAGTCTCTAAGTCTCCATTGTTTCATAGCTCAAGCCCCCTCGAGATCGATTCTCTAGGGCTTGCGGCACTCGGGATACAAGCAATACCAGCCACCAAACACAGGACGTAGGGTATTACCTCTCCGTGAGGGCCTGAACCTGTCTAAATCCTGTCTCCCGTGTGCACCCATCCTGATTTGCTGTGCTCACGCCGCCCCATATTAAGTATTGCCGGAATAATACTCCGACAATTAGTTAGTACTCGGCATTAAAGGGTATTATTACATCATGTGGATAAAGCCGTACAACCTCTGCAGAGTGTTAAAAACTATTCGAATAGCCGCGTCCTCGGTCATGGACATGAGCTGGCGCAGCCACACACTGGTTAGACAAATTTTTGTTTGCAAAAGATGGGCATTGGGATTAAGGACGTGGGCATGAAGTGCCCACAGTGGGCAATTTTAATTGCCGCGTCGGCGGTGAGGAAATTGCCGAAGTAAAGAAATTCGACGTATTGCCAGATGTGGATGGAATACGGTCTAGTGATAGAAAACCTAGCTATCGGATATGTGGAAACTGCCGTTCGGTGGATGGTGCCGTGGACGGTGAGTGGAGCTATCGGTAATAGGTTATGAGCTGATTAGCGGTTTGTACCGCATGAGATGAGATAAGATGAGACGAGATGGAATGTGATGAGATGCTACTTGATTTACCATTAGTTTTCAAAATGCTTTTACAATCTACTATTCAGTATTTCAAATTCAGAACTTACATTTTCGCACAACCAGCAACATAGATTAGAGCTGCCCTTTTGAAATACTCCTGCATGAAATATAGCTTTATAATCCTCCTGCGGGGATTAGTTACGAGTACATTCAATGTATTCACCTGGCTTGTTGATTTGGCCAGAGGACGAAGAAGATTTCAACTTTGAGGAGGTTGACAGCGATTTCGAGAGTTAGGGCGTTTCTCCCCGGTCAGCTGCCTGTTGGTTTGGCATGTCAATGGGTTATCCACTACGCTATGTTTTATTTCCACTGCTGTTTTATTCGGCCAATAGGCCTAGTGTTGAACCTCGACCATAAAGGTCTATCTGTGTAATAAGAACTCGGTATTGTATGTGTATATTATCAAGGGTTTGTGTGTACTGGCTACTGATCCAGGAACCAGTACAGTAATCACAAAGAACGTATACGGCCTTAAAATTGGGTACGCCACAAGCTTGGTATCAGAGCATACTGGCTGTAGGAAAACCCTAGTTAGCCTGGCCGTTAGACAAACCTAGGACATAGGTATTTTCCAATATTCTTGAAAAACAAAATTAATTAAGTATAAGTTCTAGTATTCTTTTCCTCTCTAAAAATTCATCTTTCCCCAAGCAAAACTCTGAATATCTAAAACTCACCTTGTTTTGATTTTGAAAATTTTGTAGAGAGAACGATGGAGTTGTTCGGTGAAACCTATGCCATCAGTACCGACGGATGCCCACGACTGCTTCGGGAGGCATTGGAACGTTGTGGATACAACGCCAACCCTGAGTACCATGTCTTCCAAGAGAAGATATCAAATACTGTGACTGAGTATTGGGCCAGGGTACTCATAATTGGATTAAGGAATGCAGACAACCAGACTTACAACTTTGTGGGACCCTGTAGCTGGTCATACATTCAAGTAATACATCTGGTGGCCTACAAAGCACTTGTGCACCTCCGCCACGAGATGCCAGAAATGGGAATTTTCAGGACCACGAGGTACATTCCGCAGTATCCAATCTAGGAGGATGTCCGCTGGTACACCCCACCCCTTGCAGAGAACGACCCTACCATGAAGAACTTAGCCCACTACGTACAGGCCCAGGATTCACTACTTCACTGCGCTCTGGTAGAGCTGGAGGATGTGCGCAAGGAACTGCTGCGTGTGAAAACATTGCTGGAGCAGGCCACTAATCGTCAGGAAAGGACTACTACCACAAATGAAGTACCTCCAGAACCCCGGGACATCCCGGTGGTGAACGAGCCCCTGCCTCCGCCGAAGAGACGCTGCGGTAACGCCCACGAATACATACGTCAGTTCACATCAGGAGCCGGGACTTCTCGTGTCCTCCCCGAGATACCGAGTCCTACGCCGCTCTATGGATCCATTGACGTACAGGACTCTGATGAAGAAGAGGATCCCGAGGAACTGGTGCCAGCCACAGCTGAAGATGACGAGGAAGTCCAGATCACGTCTTAGATCCTAGGGTTTGTAGTTGTCTACCACCATGAGCTAGTGTCGTGTAAAATAAATAAGTGGGCGCTAGCAGTACGTCAGGTCTTGTGTAATGTACTAAACCTTGTGTGTACTATGTGGTGTACGACACACCATAGGTGTGTATCGTGTCCACCTATTAGATAAAATGGCCCACTCGGCCTAGTGTTTAAAAAAAATCTGATCTATTCGTACCCGCAAATTCCTCACACCTGTCTTTCAAAATGTGAAGCCCGAGCGGGGATAAGACGTTTCGGTCGTCCCTCAGTAATGAGGGTAGATAAGTGTCTTATCCCGGTGTAAAGGCTATTCTCCCTTATGACCCAAGCCACTCCCATCTGCCCTATAAATACCCTGAGTCTCTTTTCTCACCTCACCACTCCTAGCTGCCCTTGAAGCCAGCAGCCATAGACTTTTCTCTTCTCCCCTCAAGCAACCCCAAGTGGAAGCCATGCCCCGCGGAACACACTACAACGAAACCACAGCTCCCGAGCTCGCAGGATTTGTAGGCATCCTGTGGACGGTCGCCCAGAGAGCTCTCCGAGCCTCCCAGTGACCGGAGTACGACGTCTACCAGGAGAAGGCCACCAACGCAAGCGTGTACTGGGCTGAAGTACACATCTATCAAGATGGTGTCGACGACGCAGCGACCTTCCATTTTATTGGCCGACCAGTGCCCGACCCTGACCTAGCCATGCAAATGGCTGCATGGGAGGCTACCTCTCGTCTTCGCCAGATGATTCCGAGCATGAATTGCAGAGCTTTCCGGTTCTACCCCAGCCGTGCCCTGGGAGAGAATGCATCCTTCACCAGCACCCAGATGGAACAAGATGTAGCCGTGGTGCATCTCACCCAGTATCTGGTCGCCATGACCGAAGTCTTCACCCAGCTCGCCGATACTCTTGTCCTAGCCACACCCCTCGCACGGCCAAGATCTCGTGCTCGAGACCCCACCTCGACATCTGCTCGTGCCTCCGTGTCAGAAGACCCACCCCTGCTAGGAATACCCGTAGTGGTAGATGGCAATCCCTGCCCTGCTCCTTCCACTGAGTATCTCAGGCTGTTCTCAGCGTACGCGGGCTCCACTGAGTACTAGCACTATTCAATCACTGCTGCTTTCTCTAGCTGTAAAGAAGCGAAAACAAAGTACGGTTAATTTCAAAAAAATTCCGGAATCCCGACTAGAATGAAGAATATTATATCGGCACCGGTCAATGATAGATTGGAGTCTAATAATTCTGCAGTGTACACTATTTTTTGTTCTTTGTATCGGTTATCCGCAGTCACAGCTCGAATCAACTCAGCGAAGCTAGTAAATTCTGCCTTGTGAAGAAACGAAGATTAGGCGCCTTGCAAGGTTTTTACTCCAGACACCAATATATATACTACGAACACTACTACCTCTATAGTCGTAATGTCACATCCCACACTCTTAAGCGTCAGCAACTGTTATATTTGCTTGCGTCATAACACTCCATGACAATACGCACGCTCTCCACCTCACCTTAAGTAGCTGCAATGTCATGTCCCATGCCCATAAGTGCAGGCAACAATCATATCCGCTCGCGCAGTAACGCTCCAATATGGACGCGCACTCTCAGCCCTTCTTATGTAGTCGCGATGTCACATCTCTTACTCCTGAGTGCCGGCAACAGCCGTGTCCGCTTAAGCGATAACACATCACGATGTTGCACACGCTCTCAACCTCACCTTAGGCAATCGTGATGTAACATCTCGCACCTCGAAGTGCTAGCAATAGTCGTGTCCGATCGCACGATAACGCTCCATGATGGCACGCACGCTCTTGACCTTGCCTTACACAGCCACAATTTAACTTCCGACGCCCCAAAGTGCCGGCAACAACCATGTCCGCTCGCGTGGTAACACTCTGCAACAATGCGTGCACTTCAACCCTGCATTAAGTGGTCAGTTGTCACATCCAGTGGTCAGTTGTCACATCCCGTGCCCCCTAGTTGTTGGCGACCGCCTTGTCCGCCCAATGGCACTCGCACGTTCAGGCCTGCCTTAGGCTACCATGATGTTACATTCTACGCTAAGTGTGAGAAACCGGCACACATGGTTGTGCCATAACACGTCGCTCCAACATTCGCGCTCCCAACCCCGCCTTAAGCAACCACAACACTGGTCACACCCTATGATGCTAAGTACAACAAATCATCGTATATGATCACGTGACAAAGCTCGTTCCTCATAGGGAGAGGTGCACATGCATCCCCTCGTCCCTGCACACTGACAAGACGTGGCGGCCGAGGTAGCCCCGCACCCCCTCGTCCCCGCGCACCACCACGAATGATGGCATCATCGGTTGAGGTGTCCTGCACCCTGTCTTCTTCGCGTGTCGCTAAGTCACGATGGGGAGGTGCCCCACACCTCAGCGGCTCCGTGCAACGCCACAGAACGTCGAGCAAGATGCTCCCGCACTTCGCTGCCACACCATGAATCGCGACACGATGTTGCGTCTCGTGCACCTAAGCGCGAGCATATATAACACTCCTTAATGACACGCATTCAACCCAGAGCCTCAGACGGACATGCCCAACACCTCACTCCAATTATTATGCTAGAATGCACACATCAGCAAAATACCCTCGGCGAAAGCTGGCAAATAAGGAAATGCACAGACATCAGCCAACACGTCTCATATTCGAATGTGTAGACAACACAAATTTTTTTATCTAAACAACGCAACAACCTCAAGCGAAGAGCAACCGCGACCTCGCCTAACCCACGATCACTGATCTTTTTTCTAGGGAGGGTACGGTACATGGTACAACTACATCTTATTGTACAATGAAACATAACGATGCAAACTTCATCGAAATACAAGAGGGCAGGGTACATAGTACCACTACAACTTATGGATGAATTCGAGATGGTCAATATCAAGCTTAAAAGATATGTCACTTGTGATCATATGATCAAGTGGTTTTGTGTGAGGCTAGATTCATTTCATGATGCTACATCAAGACGATGATCTCACCAAAGCTCAAGTGAAGATGACATCAAGTGTTGTCATAAGTCTTCGAAGGTGCTTCATATGAGGGTGATACACAAAATGGTTGAGGTGGTCATTATGCGAGGATAAACTTGAAGCAAAGTTTCAATGTTGATAAGCACCAAGATATTACAACATTAAGGTGTATAAGTTCAAGTCGAGCATTATGTGAATACATATACTTGAAGCATGTGGTCCGCCAAGCTATGATGAACAAGCTAGTGAAGATGTCATCAAGAGAAGGCTTCACATATTGGTTCATGGAGGAGCATATTGAAAGACTTTAACAAGCAAATAAGATTAAATAAAGATAACTACTTTGAGCAAGGACGATTGTCTTCGTCAAACTCAAGTGGAGTGCTGAAGGCAAATGTATGTTTAGCTAGGTATTCTTAGTTTTACGAATTTTAAGGTGTTCGACAGAGACCGGGTTATAGGATAGATAGTCGTTCTATCAAGAGGGGTTATCGAATAAGTAGCTTCAACAAGTCACGTGTTGAGTGCTAAAACATTTGCGAAAGTTGTGTCCTCCTCTTTGTTGATCTGGTTTGAATCTTGGGTGATTCAACCATTTTTTATTGGACTTTGATGACTTGGCTGCACCGTTGCATCGAGAAGAAGAAATTTCTCAGTTCAACACCTCAACTCTTGCTAAAGGCAAGGATCTTGAAGGAAGAGCTTGATTCGGAGCCAGCTTGTTCATCAAGACAGGCTTCCTCAACAAAAACGTCGGATATTAGTGGATATTCCAACTTCGAGAACAAACACCATTTGTGTCACTTATCTCCTTTACTTTGTTGCAATCCAAATCTTGTTATTGATACTTGTGTAATCAACTTATGTAGAAATTGCTTTGGTTACTTGTCATCCTAGTATTACATATCTTGTCTTAGACTTATTGGTCTACTTAGTTGAGCTTAGAATTTCTAGGATTTCATCTTGTAAAAATTCACTTAGTTAATGACGATAACATAGCACCCGGGTATCATCAAGGAGGATAAAGCTGGTCATCCGGGCATAGGGTGGGCCAGGCCGACTACTCGGGGTCTGACTACAACACAGGGGCGCATCATCGACTTGGAGTACAAGACATGGACACGTGCCTGCCCGGAATCCCGGGTGGTAGTTGTAACCGATTAGGAAATATATGTGTAAGCCGATCCGGACTCTTGTAACTCTATCCCGGCCGCCTATATAAGGCCGGGTAGGGATCCCCGGATAGGTATACAGAAAAAATAGAGCTCTCAGATCATCTGATCATAGGCATAGACACATACCCTCACGCGGGATACAAGCAATACGACTCGCCAAACACAGGACGTAGGGTATTACCTCTTCTCGAGGGCCCGAACCTGTCTAAACTCTGTATCCCGTGTGTACCCATCTAGATCTGCTACTCGTACGCTACCCCATATTCAGTATTGCCGAAATAATACCTCGACAGTTGGCGCGCCAGGTAGGGGCTGCACGCGTAGATCCATCTGAACAGATCCAGACGGGTTTTTTCTTTGGCAACAGCAACTTCGCTCCAAGTCAGGCCATGAGTTTTGGCCCCCAGGACTCCGTCGCCTATCCTGGACAGATTTTCCGACTCGGAAAACTCAATTTCATTATCGACAAGCTTGGCAAACTCCACCTCTGCGACTCGGCGCCCGGCCAATCGGCAGAGGCTTCATCACCTTTCTCACCCGGACTCTCATTCGATTCAGTGGCTTCGGCAAGCTTCACCTCTGCGATTCGGCTTCCAGCCAGTCGGCGGAGGCTTCACCGCCTTCCCACTCAGACTCTCGTCGGAGTGGATGACTTCGGTGGCCATCTCCAAGGACGAGGTCACGCGAAAGATGGATCTACTGCTCGGGCATGGGTCTTTACCCGTCGAGCAGGGATCCCGACTGGTCCGTACGATCGAGTCCCTTCTACCTGTCCTCGATTATGATTCAGACGGCTTCAAGAGTTTGGGAAGCCACCATCCTTCTCGAGAGGACTTTATGGCGAACTCGGATGCACCGTATGTTGCCGCCCCACTACGCCCGGGGGCTTACCGACTGAAGGATAAAGATGGCAACCTCATCGCTAACGCCTGAAACATTGAACAGCTAAGTCGCTTCTATGCTTAAGCTTTGTACTTTCATAATTTAAATGAATAAATATTTTCTTGCTCCATCCGAGTAACTTTTCGGGTTTCCTGACTTACTTGCTATGCACGCTCACGGCTACACATAGTGGACACTCAGGAGCTACAGCACACCGGGTGCGCCCAGGCGCACTCAGGCTCTTCTCTTTCAACAATTATTTTAGTACTATGTAAATAGCCCGGCGTTAACTCTTCGTCTTCGATCGCCGGTCTACGCCACAACCCTGCGCTACACGGGAAACAGCCCACGGCTAATCTCAACGCAATGGGGGATATGACGGGTCGGCAAGAGCACACACAAAGGGCTAACTTACACACGAACAAATTTTTACGAAAGAAGGGGTTAATAAAACACAGAACAAGTTAACCAAAACATGCATAATCAAGTTACACTCGGCCTTCCCGAGTACTTCACATGTATATGGAACGTTTCATTTGTTTTCTCCCTACTTTTTCAGGACAACGCTGTCAGCACTGGTATCCGCTGACTGGGCTTTCTCCATCAGCACGGGGACCTCTTCATCGGCAATGTCGGCAGCAAAGTTACTCGGCAGGCTCCGACTGAGCAGACATGACTCGGGGGCTTACCAGCGGCGGCGTCCTGAGTTCTCTTCAGAGAGGGCTCGGTGGCGGCTTTCTCCACCTCAAGCTGCCAAGCACTCGGCCTTGCGCTGGCCGAGTCGGTCGAAGGCGGGAAAATCATCAAGACCCTCCACTCGGTTCCTCGAACCAAGTAGAGGCTCGGGGGCTACACCCTCTGGGTGCACTGTTCGTGCCCCCAGAGTGAAATCTATGGAAAGGCAAGTAAACCAGCTACTCGGGAAGAGTCATTGAAGACCCTCCACTCGGTTCCTCGAACCGAGTAGAGGCTCGGGGGCTACACCCTCTGGGTGTACTGTTCGTGCCTCCAGAGTGAAATCTACAATAAAGCAAAGGAGCCTCCGCCCAACTATCCTAGTCGGCCGAAGGCTCGGGGGCTACTGACGATAACATAGCACCCGGGTATCTTCAAGGAGGATAAAGTTGGCCATCCGGGCATAGGGTGGGTCAGGCCGACTACTCGGGGTCCGACTACAACAGGGGGGCGCATCATCGACTTAGAGTACAAGACATGGACACATGCCTGCCCGGAATCCCGGGTGGTAGTTGTAACCGATTAGGAAATATATGTGTAAGCCGATCCGGACTCTTGTAGCTCTATCCCGGCCGCCTATATAAGGCCGGGTAGGGATCCCCGGATAGGTAGACAGAAAAAATAGAGCTCTCAGATCATCTGATCATAGACATAGACACATACCCTCACGCGGGATACAAGCAATATGACTCGCCAAACACAGGACGTAGGGTATTACCTCTTCTCGAGGGCCCGAACCTGTCTAAACTCTATGTCCCGTGTGCACCCATCTAGATCTGCTACTCTTACGCTACCCCGTATTCAGTATTGCCGGAATAATACCCCGACAGTTAAATTTTGCATTGTTCTAAATCGTATTCATTTTTAAAACGTCTATTCAACCCCTCTAGGCGACATTCGAGGTTCTTGACACCATGGCGTACAACTCGCTCGCACACAACAATACCCTAGGGGGACCACGCCACCAGAGGTGAGAACTTCACCCATGCGCGACCACCTCGCCCGTGGCAAACCCTTCACCCACGTGGCCATAGGGACAACTTCGCTCGTGGTAAGCACCTTGCCCGCGTGCGACTACCCATCCGCGTGCACTCACCTCATCGGCCTCCGCGGCAAAGTGCGGGATGCACCTTTTCTATGTCGTGCATTTCACCTGCGTTAGCCTCAGTGGCAACGTGTGGGAGCACCCCGTTCGTGGCATCCACCTCGCTGGCGCCACACATTTCACCCATGTCAACCTCCACGATAACGTGGGGGAGCACCCTGCTCATGGTGTCCACCTTGGCTACGTCATGCATTTCTTCTGCCTTGGCCCCCACGGCAACATGCGGAAAGCACCTTGCTCGCAGCATCCACCTCATCTACGTCATGCATTGTGCCTGCCCTGGCCTCTACGACAACATGCGGGAAGCACCCAACTGTAGCATCCACCTCGCCTAGGTCATGCATTTCGCCTACGTCGACCTTAGCAGCGACATGCGGGGGGCACCTCGCCCAAGGCGTTCACCTCGCTCGCGCCACACACCACGCCCGTGCTGGGATCACCCCGCAGGCGTCAGCCACTGCGGTGAATTATGGGATGCTCCCGTGCACAACCTACAAGGACCAAACTGGGCATCATCTCAACGAGGGGCTTGCCCAGAATTTGGTGCTTGTCCCACGCACACCTCCACCGTCATCTAGTCCAGCCTCGTAGAAAGATGATGAGAGAAAAATAAAAAGAAAGAGATTTAAAAAAGGAAAGGAAGGCGAGAAAAAAGAGCAAGAAAAAGACAAGAAGAAGAGTCTTAGAAAAGAGGGGTTATGCTGTTCTTAAGAGTTGAATGCACAGCCTCTTTGATAACATAAAACTACACTAGCCAATTTAGGTAACAAGTATTTGTGCTAGACTAAATATCACATACTCTTTTACCTATTGGAGGGTTGTGGGCCTCGTGCAGCACTCCTCCCGAGCCTTGACCCCGTTGCGGCCTATAGGCTCCCAAGCCACCTCACCTCCAACCTACAGCCTGCTGTGGGCTCATGGTGCACCCTGCTTGGGGGATGGGTTTACGGTCCACCTCGCCTTGAGCCACCAACCTGATATGGGCTCATGGGGCATCCCGCCCGATGGCTGGCTCGAGGGCCACCTTGCCTTGGGGCACCAACTTGTTGCGAGCTCACGGGACACCCCGCCAGGGGCCGAGCTCGTGGAACACCTCGACCTAGGAGCGGGCTCATGTGCCACCTCGTCCTAGGCCTCCACCCTGCAGCAGGCTCACAAGCCACCTCGCCAAAAATTCCATTAGGTGGGACTTGAACCTACAACCTCGCACTTCCACCCATCAAGCTCCAACCAACCTACCAAGCCTTGTTTCCGAAGAACCAAAAAAAAGAGGGAAAACAAAAATTTGGAAAAAAATTCCCAAAAGTATGAAACAAGACCGGAAATGTTTCAGTATATCCTTGATATCCATAAAAACTAAGAGAAATTTTGGGGAAATGGGAAAAATCCAAGGAAAAAAGTGAAGAAAAATCTTTAAAAATCCAAAAAAATACCAAAAAGTCAAGATAAACTCTAGACAAGCTCTGGAATATGCAGGATGTCATGCAATGGTTTTGAACAATAGAGTACGAAGCCGAGAGCCAACCGAGTCACCCATTGAGTGCCTATGTGATTGCTGAGCGAACACCAAACACCGGGATGCATCGATCCAATGGAGCGTCAACCCCAATTGATTAAAACACCGATCTAGACGGGTGCTTTTTGACGGCCCATAGTAGCGAGGGGCTACTGCTGTAGGAAGGGTCCTTGCACTACCTCGAATCTACGCAAAAACCCGAGTAATGACTCAATCCCCCATTCATTAATTTTAATACTTAACACTTGTGCTATGTTGGTGACTAGGCAAGGTAGCATGACCTGTGACTTTCATTCGTTATGGCTCAAGCATCTGTGGTACAACCCTCCTAACCGCGCAAATTTTAAGGTACTTAGCATGAGTTGCACTCGAAACAAAACCCCGAGACAACGAGTCAAGTACCTAGGAGGAGCGCCCGAGGGAGGTCCCCGAACGATGAGCCAAATACACGGGAGTGCCTGGGAGGAGGCCCCGGGACGACGAGCCAAGTACACGGGAGGAGCGCCCGGGAAGGGGCCCCGGGACGACGAGTCATGTAGCCAGGTGAAGCACCTGAGAGGAGGCCCTGGGCTGATGAGTCAAGTACCCGGGAGATGTGCGTGGGATGAGGCCCGGGAAGACGAATCAACAAGTACCCAGGTGAAACATCTGGGTGGAGGCCTCGGGACGACGATTCAAGTAGTCGAGTGAAGCACTCGGGAGAAGGCCCCGTGACAACCAGTCAAGCACCCTTTTGAGAGTTTCTAGACAAGTCTATAAAGATGGCACCGTATATTCTACTAGGGACAGCGTAGATGATTGAAACACCTAGGCGGTGTTATGAGTTTGATGCCAACACTATAAACTACTTAGGGGCAGGAATATAACTATACATTACATCTTATCTTCCTCCTATAAATCGGAAAGCAGCCCCTCTCATTCGGGTGATTTTTTGGAGGAGAAAACCAGTAGTATACCTACCAGATCAGTGTGTTGCTTCAGGTGACGGTATCATAGGTGAGACCTAGATCTAGTTTGTTTCCCGTCGGTCGACTATGCGAACAGAAATGCTACAAGTTTACTGTCCGGTTAAGCACCACTCGACAACAAGCACAGTAGTTTCAACTGGCAAGAGCAAATGGCATGCATGATCTAACATTCATTTAGCAAGCATGCACCCATGTACTAGTTAGCAGTAATCTATATACCCCCTCTCTCCCCGACAGGTGCTAGCTGATGCAGACAAGACGCATGGATTTAAGTGACATTACACCCTAAACAAATAATCGCATGCAGCCAGTACAAGCACTTCAAACTACCATGCATGCATGCAGACAGGAATAACAGATCAGTGTAGCGAGAGCCATGGAATGGAATTGGCGCACACACCCTGGCATAGTGGCAACTAAACAATACCTTCTCTGCAACTTCTTTTTGCATCAGCTCAGAATCCCAGGCATTTGTCCTCACCCTTTTGGACTCCTCGTGTCTGGGCATATCCGCAGGTAGGAAAGTCTCTCCACATGCACACTCTCTTCTTGCATTGCTTTCACAGCACACACAGACGGCTTAGTTTCTTGCGGCGCCTGCATCGAAAAATCCATGGGGATTCAGTAGCTAAATAGAATTTTCCTAGAAAAGTGCAAATGCCTCAGCCTAGTTGCTTGTCCCCATGCTCGATCTGTTATCCTCTAGTTGCAATAAAACAATGCACTAATTAGTTAATTAACCCTTTTGCTGGCAGCAGCCAAATATAAAAGGCCTTGCGACAGCAGCGCCGAGCTTAATTCAGTACTTGTGTAACAGGATGACAAAGAGAATTGCCCCTTGAGAAAAAGCTGAGATGGCTTAGCCTAGCTGCTTGTCATCTTGCCCTTGTACCTTGTAATAAAGAATCCTCTTTAGTTAGTGCCTGATCATCATGGGGACTAATATAATGGCGCAGGCTTAACCCTATCCTCTGCGCCCTATTTGCTTTCCATGAGATTCTTCTACTGACAAAGCTGCTCTCCTTTGCATGCATGGCATGCATGCAAAATCAAGGTGTTGAAGCACCTTTCGTGGGAGTGACTGCAGTAACCTTGCAATTAACAAGCATGTATACATGCAAGTCCAAGGAGGAACCGGCAGGCCCCAGCTTTTGCACATTTGACCGGGACAATTTGAGATGCTCTGCATCACAAGCTGTTGTTCTGACGTGACTATGATTTCGGTGTTGTTTAATCGGTAAACCTAATCTCTGATCGATCTGCCTTTTTGGTTGCTGGATTTGGATGTTTTGAAGATGCATACACAATTCTACCCGGCCCGTACTTCGTTTGGTGTTGGTACGCAAAAGCATATACACTTAATTAAGCCTAAGGATCGACACGTGTGAAGTTGCTTAAAGTTGATGTAGGAAAATTTCGACAAGTAACCAACAACATCACCTTTTTAGATGATCATGACGTTACTAATTTAATTCTCTCTGCTGAAATTATGTATGATGTGTCCTGCGTGCTGCAAAATGTTGTCGTCTGATCAAGCAAATTAAATATTGCAAAAGTTTTTGGTCCATAACCGTAAGTCACAAGTGTGTGCGATAGGCTGTAAAACAAACCGTATGACTGTACTACGTATGAGACAAAATCTTCTTGAAGTTTCAGCATGACTGTGACATGGTGTGACCACGAGGCTAACCAAGCTATAACAAAAATTATAGCCGTCCTAGCTACGTACACAAATTTAAAATCATTGCATGGTTTTCCTAACCTAACGACTTGGTTAATAGTAATTTCCAAGCGCTGTGCCCCTAGATCGAGTAGCTATGTGAAGTTTAGCTAGCTTCTACTACTTCGCTTCCGTGATATATCCATCCTACCACTCAGCAGCAATCAGGCCCGATCGCCTCATTTGCCTTCTCAGAAAATGACAATTATATTAATCAATTATCACAAGAAAGATCAACTCGTCACTCACCAGCACGTTACTGAGAGATATTTACGATTAAGGGACATGGAATAGAACGATTAGACATATGCATGATGAACGTCCAAGACTGCAGTGCTGCCTCCACAGCCTCCTCGCCACAAAGCATAAAATTTCGTTGTCATACGTCATCAACACTAAAGGTGGGACTCGGGCCGGGTTATTTCGGGCAAACCCGAGCCCGAGCCAGCCCGACACGGAGCCCGGAACGATCCGGCACGGGGCTTTAGCGGGCCGGGCTGGCACGGCACGAATGCTCGGGCCGGGCCGTGCCACGGATTGGTGACCGATGGGCTGCACGGCCCGGCACGGAGCTTCGGGCCGGGCTCGTGCTGGCACGGCCCATCTACCTGCGGCCTAACCCCGCCGCCCCGCTCCCGCCCCCGGCCCAGCTCCCGCCCCCCGGTCCAGCTCCAACCCTAGCTCGCCCGCTGCTCCCCGCCGCCGCCCTCGCCCACCGAGCACGCCCGCCGCTCCCCGCCGCCGCCCTTGCCCACCGCGCGCGCCCGCCGCTCCCCGCCGCCGCCCTCGCCCACCGCGTGCGCCCGCCGCTCCCCGCCGCCGCCCTCGCCCGCCGCCAGCTCCTCCCTCCTCCCTCCTTTCTCCTCCGCCGGTCCGCCGACCTCCTCCCCGCGCTTCCTCCGCCCGGCGCCCTCCGGCCGCCTCCCGTGGCGGGCTCGTGCCGGCACGGCACGGCAGTGGCATGGCGGGCCACCGTGCCGTGCTTGGGCCCCAGCCGCGGCTCCCCGTGCCAGCACGGCACGGCACGGCGGGTTCGCCGGGCCGCGCCGACACGGGCACGCTCCAGCCCGAGGCACGGCGTGCTCGTGCCGTGCCGGCACGACCCGGCCCGAGTCCCGGCTTTAATCAACACACGCATGCACAGTATTCTGTGGTCCAATTCACGGCTGCTTAATCCAATAATCCGCAAATTAATCAAATGTTTTTTACAGTTTACCGCATGCATATACGTACAAAGCCCAAACGCATCGATCCATTTCAAGTAGAGGGGATCGATCGAGCAACTCAATAAAGCTCGGGCCCGGGCGGCATGCAGCCAGCGAAGGATAACCTAGAAAAATAAGAAGCTGACATGTGGTCCCAGGAGCCGTTCTGAGAGGAATCAGTAACTAACTTCATCGCAGTGACATCGTCATCGATCCCATGCATGCACATGCAGCAGTGTCACGAGAAACTGGGTTGTTTTGGTTACTGCTGCTCGATCATGCAGATCGATGCAGGCGTCGATCGATCATGCGAGTATGCATGCGTCCATTCATCATGCGGAGTCAGAGTGTGTACTGCACCATTGCAGCAGTGCGTGATGCAATAGACGCGCGGGGTCGGGGAGCAATAACTGGAGTTAGGGGATCGATCGCACGTGTGGCCAGGACCACTGCATCGCGCGCCCGCGCCGTCACTGTGGATGTGGTCGCGCCACGTACTTGCGTATGTATGAGCCATCCTTTACTGCGTAACGTTCGGTTGCATTGCAGGGTCACGAGATCGTGCGTGCGTGGCGGCGAGTCACGTAAACTCCGTGCGTTTAATTATGGCGTCTAGCTTTTAACACGAACTAGAAACGTATTTCACCAAAAAAAATTAAACATATCTAATAATCTTTAATTTATTAGATTTATAAGTAGAAATAAAATCCAAATCAAACATAAAACTTAGGGAACACTCTCATAAAACATAAAATTATGAATATCTATAGGATGTGGATCTTTAATAATTATTAATGTTTATGTACAGTAACAAACAACTATCGGTTGTAGTCTATTAATACTAAGACTCAACCAGATCAATAGCTAAATGATATTATGAAGATTTATCGGTTCTAATATGTTTAGGTACAGCTATAAAGATCTATCAGTTGTGATATGTTTACGTAAAGTTATGATAATCTAGCAGTTGTGATCTATTTAGATACAGTTATGAATATTCTATCGGCCTTGATCTTTTTAGGTATAATTATGAAGATCTATCCTCCATGATTTATTGAGGTACTAGTTATGAAGATCTCTCAGCTGAATTGGAAATATTTCTGTCGGCTCTTATCCCTAGTAGCGTCACAGGCATTTTGATTCCTTTTTAATAAAATCAATGAGGGCATTCGTTGATGCAGAGGGCGAGTGTGGGCAATCATCTCCTCCTTTATCTAAAAAAATAAAGATATCAATTGTTAGGTCACACATGTTGGATCTGGCATAAACAGTTAGGATGAAAGTATATATGGATGGTTTGATTTGACACAAACATTAGTACAATCTTCTTAAATATGCAGCATAATTTTTTTAATCTGTGGCAATGCACGTGCACTGTTCTAGTTACTCAAACAAGATTATAAGGAGCTTCCACATTCGTTTGGAGAGGACAGGAAATTTCACATCTATTGTATATTTGTATATTAAAAGCATAATACGGCAGAAAAGAGAGAGATAGGCTAGAAATTTTAAGTAAAAAACAAAACATCCAATAGATCTTTATAAATATATCTCAACATATCACAATAGATAGATCACCGTAACTGTATCTAAATAGATCACAGCCAATAGACCATCATATCTGTACCTAAACAGATCACGGTCGATAGATCATCATAACTGTATGTAAATAGATCACATCTTACAGATCATCATAATTGTACCTAAACAGATCAAAGTTGATAGATCTTCATAATTGACTTATTTATAATTCTCCTAAACATATCACAGCTAATATATCTTCATAATTTTAACTAAACAGATCACAAACGATAGAATTTCGTAATTGCACCTCAACATCATTTATCTGGTGGACCTTTATTATTAATGGACCACAGCCGATAGATCTTCATAATTATACCTTATTTTTTGGCATTGATCAAATACAACTTAATTATTAATGGCTCTACAACTAATAGATATTCATAATTTTACACCTCATAGAAAAGCTACCTGAGCTTTAAGTCTGGATACCAATCTAATATTAATGACCGACGATCTGAACCTTGACTCAGTGTACTGATCTCATATCACATACAAATGATGGACTAATCATGATCCAAATGTTAATTCCTCCAGATCTAATATCATGTACACACAATCTATCGACTCAGTAGAACGATAGATCGACCGACGACTCACGTTCTGAACATTTATTCCGTGTACTGATCCAGTTTCATGTAAAAATTACAAGTTGTCTGACTACAAGCCAACAACCGACTCGGCTATCGAACTTTAATTCCGTGAGCTAATCCAATATCACATACAAACAATTGGTAGTTCACGATCTAAACATTAGTTCCGTGTACTTATCTGATATCATGCACAACCAACCTGTCGACTTAATACAAACGACCGAGTGCCCATCTCTATAAATGACCAACCAGTTGGCGATCCGAACTTTAATTCTGTTAACTCATTTCACATGCAAACGACTTACCAACTCACATACAAACTACCGATCGGCTAGATCACGATTCGAACTTTGATTATGTGTACTAATCTACTAACACGTACAATTGACACACCGGCCGTAATTAGTTGTTCTTGCAAATAGCATAATATTATATAACTAGGTGACTCCAAAAAATAAAGATGATTAAAGACATTTCTTGTGTAATTGTGTGGATAATATTCTAGTTAATAAAAAAAAAGACTAATCTAGTGGTGGATCCAAATTACAATAGTGTGGATTAATCTGATATATTAAAACCGTTATTTGTACCACTACGTGTTTCAACTGTAGCACCGAAATTGTATGACAAATACAACTCTGTCTTTAAATGTAGACATGTATTGTAATATGTTTGCAGCAGGCACAGACTCCTCCCGACCTGACAGCCTTACATGCACTTTGCGAGCTAACCAATTGCTCGTATAAGACTACAAAACCTGAACGCTCCTTCATGTCCATGCATCTTGCATGTCCTCCAAATGATAGTATGATACACACGACAGTAGCAGTAGTAGTACACCGTCTCATGTGTGTGACGAATTTAAGGTACTGGCGGGCCTTCTCAAGATCAATATGGGGCCGGCCGGAAATAAATGTGTGTGTGTCTAGTTGTGGAACTAAAAGTGGTTTCAGTACTCGGACTTGCAACCTCTGCCATTACAACTGCAAGTCTGCAATTGGAGAAGAGTGCAGCACTGTGGTGTCCTACCCTTTCTTTTAAGAAAAAAGAATGGAACCTTGTCATTGCAAAGCTTGCAGTTTTCATAGGTGCCATTGGCTGTGGGTATGATGCATGGGTTCAAATCCCATATGATATTAAGAGCCAGTGGCGATCTTGAAAACTGTAAACTTTTTGCAATGGCATGGTCCGAGTTTCCTTCCTTTAAAGACCAGTATATAAACAAAGGCACGTGAGGAGCGACAACCCTAGCTAGTGTTTCTCAAGCGCGCTCAGAGAAATGCCCTCTCGTATTCTTGCAAGAATAAATGGCATTCTCGAAGTGGAACATTTTATACATGTAGACACAACTGTCCTCTATCAGTGCGGTTGGGTCTACAGAGTAGCATCCCTGGCCTAAAGAATTCTTCTGTCGAATAGTTTTCAGTGCTTGGACGTGTAAGTTTAAAGCCAAACAAAGAGTCGTTGTCTTCTTATTTTTCGAGGGAACACAGAGTCGTTTTCTGCTTGCAAACAATGAGAATATTAAATAGAATGGACCCTCTAATTACTAAACTAGCTCTAACATGTCCCATATGGGACCCGATTCCAAACTGACCAAATCATTTCACCATGATATGGCCCGTGATCTCTCTCTCTCTCTCTCTCTGAAATTTCATAGGAGAAACTATTTGCAATAAATTTGTGGGAAGCAATATAAATCTTTGGAATTAGTCCAACTGAAATGATCAATAAATGTCAATGTTCTCCCTTTTTCTGAGTTGGTAATTGTCATGTTACATGATATTTACCCGGTGAAGTATACTAGCTAGTTATAAACTGTTGTCCATATTGTGACATGCTGTTATCCCAACAATTACTACTACTTACTAATCACTATAGACTAATATAAAGCTGGCCATCCAGAACAATCCAACAAACCACTACAAATTTCCGTCTACAATTATCGACCTTGTGACAGCTGGTAACCTTCTTCCCCTCCTCTTCCCCTTCCCCTTCTCCTTCTCCTTCCCCCTAGCTTCTCCTTCCTCTTCCTCGATATCTCGCTTCCCAATTGCTCCTCTAGCTCTTCTTATAGATCACGAAGCACATATGTTCGCAGATTCACTCTTGAATTCAAGCCAGCTAGTCGTAAACATGCACGTACATGTGCTAATTAATCATCTTGATTCCTCTTTAGCTAGTTGCATATGATAGTGCTGTTAGATCTCGATCCTTTTTGGTGGTACATATATAGAAAAAGATTTTGTCTTCCTGCCCTTCCTTCGATCGAGCTCCAGATCGTTTCTAGCTAATTACAAATATCCGTCTGCTACTTCACTGAAATATTCCTTGTACTTGATGAATCAACTCCTTCTCCATTCCGCCTTTGATTCGCGCGAGTTCCCAAAGTTCTAATGGAATAGGGAAGCACGTGTAGCGGTGTAGCTGTGTAGCTCCGAGCAGCAAGTGCGTGCACAGCCCTCTATATATGCTCTGTACAAGCACCAAATCCGCTCCTCAAACTGCTCGACGTGTACTAGCTCTGCCTCTTTGCTCTTTTCTAATCATCGCTGCGTCGCAAATTTGTTCCCTTGCACCTCTTTCCACCTGTCTCGCGCTCTCGCCGCCCCCTACATGATGCAGTACACTCATGCCGCAGTAACTGCACCGCCGCTCCTCCCTAATGGCCACGGACTAGGGTTAGGGCTTTTCCTTGACGTCGGCGCACCGAGGGCACGGCCGTGGCCCGGGAGTTTCCCGACGCCGTCATCAACCAAGATCTCCCTCGGGAACCTCAACAGCGCGGGCTGCATGGAGCAGCTGCTGGTGCACTGCGCTAACGCCATCGAAGCCAACGACGCCACGCTGACGCAGCAGATCCTGTGGGTGCTCAACAACATCGCCCCCGCGGATGGGGACTCCAACCAGCGGCTCACGGCGGCGTTCCTCTGCGCGCTCGTCGCGCGCGCGTCCAGGACGGGGGCGTGCAAGGCAGTCACCGCGGTCGTCGCGGCCGTGGTCGAGTCGGCCGCGCTCCACGTGCACCGCTTTACGGCCGTCGAGCTCGCCAGCTTCGTCGACCTCACGCCGTGGCACCGGTTTGGTTACATGGCGGCCAACGCCGCCATCCTCGACGCCGTGGAGGGCTTCCCCGTCGTGCACATCGTCGACCTCAGCACGACGCACTGCATGCAGATCCCGACGCTCATCGACATGCTCGCCGGCCGCGCCGAGGGGCCCCCGATCCTCCGGCTCACCGTCGCCGACGCCGCGTGCAGCGCGCCGCCGCGGGCCCTCGACATGTCCTACGAGGAGCTCGGCGCGAAGCTGGTCAACTTCGCACGGTCCCGCAACATGTCCATGGACTTCCGGGTGGTGACCACCTCGCCGGCCGACGCGTTCACTTCCCTGGTCGACCAGCTTCGGGTACAGCAGCTGGTGTCGGACGGCAGTGAGGCGCTCGTCGTGAACTGCCACATGCTGCTGCACACCGTCCCGGACGAGACGGCCGGGTCGGTGAGCCTGGCGCAGCCTGTCTCGCTCCGGACCATGCTCCTCAAGTCCCTCCGAACCCTCGACCCGAGCCTGGTCGTGGTGGTGGAAGAGGACGCCGACTTCACGGCGGGTGACGTGGTGGGGAGGTTGCGCGCGGCATTCAACTTCCTGTGGATCCCTTACGATGCCGTGGACACGTTCCTGCCCAAGGGGAGCGAGCAGCGGCGGTGGTACGAGGCGGAGGTGGGGTGGAAGGTGGAGAACGTGCTGGCGCAGGAAGGGGTGGACAGGGTGGAGCGGCAGGAGGACAGGGCGAGGTGGGGGCAGAGGATGCGCAGCGCGGGGTTCCGGGCGGTGGCGTTCGGCGAGGAGGCGGCCGGGGAGGTGAGGGCGATGCTGAACGAGCACGCGGCCGGGTGGGGGATGAAGCGGGAGGACGACGACCTCATGCTCACATGGAAGGGACACAACGTCGTGTTCGCCTCGGCGTGGGCGCCGTCGTGATCGAGCCGGGCGACGTTCGGATGGCATGCGGTTAACAAGGTGAGTGGGTATGTAGGTGTATGCGGTGTGCCTGCTTGCATGGATATGTGATTTAGGGTTTGTTTGTGTATGTTCATGATATGAAAGATGACCCTGTTAAATTGGAATTACTAGCTGATTCTTTGCTCAATTATATCATTGATTAATCAGGTTGTTCATCGTAATGATAATCTATCTCTCTCTCTCTCTCTCTCTCTCTCTCTCACACACACACACACACACACACACAAGAATAAAGGGAGGAAAACCATGGGATCATTATCATACTCAAGAAAAATGTAGCAGAAATAATTATTCAAAATGTGGAAGAAATAATTCAGAAATGGATCAATTCACTTGGACAAAATTTACAATTTTGTTTTTTCAAAGAGCAACTCACACAGAGCCCCCTATTGCAATGTTCAAAATATAAATTTGCTAAAACTTCCGTTGGTGTGATGGATTTTGCACGTAAACTTGTTGCAGCCGGCGCTTCTCTACTGATTCAACAATAGAAGTTGTCATACTCATACCCTTCTTATGCTAACAAATCGCTGATCCGATATGATATGTAGATGAATCACATATAGAGAGAACAAAATAACAACACTGAAACAATTAAAGTGTAGATATTTGACAAAGCCGATCAGATTTCATTAAGCACAACCTCAAAATGAATACAACGGGCTGTCGTTCTCACACAACCCCTCGCGGCTTAAAACCTTTTAGAACCATCGGATGATTACCGTACACAAGATCTAGTGATAAAGATTCAAAGAATAACCTAGCTACTAATCCTGTCAAGCCCTATTTGCTTTTATGTTGCTTAATATAATTTGGCAAAATTGTCTATTTGATTGTCGTTTGGTTCTCATTGGATGCAACTCATGGCTTCATATAGTCCTCCTTAGTCTCATCAAAGGAAATATTTGGAATTGATCTTATAAGAGTAGGATTCACATAGAAAACATCATTACAGAGCCAGATGAGATTCTCTCCTCCTTTGTCTAAAAAAGACATGGGAAACATCTAGTCACACATCTGGAAGTCCTAACATGACTTGGATCTGATCACACCCTGAAGGAAAAAATACAACCATAATGGTACCCTTAATGCTTGTGCCCGGATGGTTAGTGCATGATACCAGTTAACAATTCCATGGGAAGAAGCACTAGCTAGGGTTTCTTGCATTGTTTGCTGCCTGCTAGAGCCACCATGCATTTCCTCTTCCATCTCTGCTCCTTCCTTCCCGTCCTCCTCTATGCCGCCTCAAGGATTGAACTCCAGCACAAGAGGCGCAACAAGGGGCTATTCATATACTAATTTTCATAGTGATGGTGCGTTTCTTTTCGTTGTTGTAAAAGAGACTAGTTCCTTCGTTCCTGAATACATGACATTCTAGCATTAAAATTCTATGTTTAAATGCATGTCATTCTACCACTTTGAGATAACTTTATACCAATTTCTCCCTTGGATACCCTCCCTTTGGCTATTTCCAATGCCATTTATTAGTATGGAGTAGAGTACTCCCTCAGTTCATAACTATAAGACGTATTTTGATTGCACAAGTTCATACTTTGACTATAAATTACTTGTACAATATTTCATTAATAGTTACAAAATCACAAACAAAGTGTTTTTGAAGAAGAATCCAATAATACTAATATTATGTCACATACCCAATATATTATTAGATTAACTAGCACAGTGTACTACGCAATTGCACCGAACAAGTTTTTAGTTATTATATTTTTTTACCTATGTGCATGATATTAGATCGGTATGGAAAATAAATGTCTGGAACGCTAGGCAGCCCGTTAGTCGGTGTACAGTTATAAAGATCTATCGGTTGTGATATGTTTAGGTACAGTTATGAAGATCTATTCGGTTGTGATCTGTTTAGGTACAGTTATGAAGATCTATTGGTTGTGATATGTTTAGGTACAGTTATGAAGATTTATCGGCTATAATTTGTTTAAGTACAATTATGAGGATCTATCGGTTGTGATCTATTTAGGTATAGTTATCAAGATCTATCGGTTGTGATCTGTTTAGTTACAGTTATGAAGATCTATCGGTTATGATTTCTTTAGGTACAATTATGAAGATCTATCGATTGTGGTCCACTAATATTAAAATGGTTCACCAGATTAATGGTCGAATATTTTGCTTTTTTTGAGAATTTCTAGCCTTTTTATTTTTTATTATATTGCATTTTTATTATGTAATAGATACATTATTGGTCAAGACTTGAATTTAGACATTAAAAATATGTAGATAGAGTAACGCACAACTTACAAAGATACTAAATGGCCTAATAAAGAGGGATAATATGATATTTTTCTAGCACATCATGCATTTGAGAACAGAAGAGAGTAAGTACGACGGAGGTTCCGCCCCTCTTGCATCTCGGCCAACCAGAAAGGATCAGTAGCCACGGATGAGTTTGTGCACATGTTTACAGATGTAAGCTTATGCACCGATATGTTGCATGGCATATGTAATCATAGTTAGAGTGGTAGACAATGAACATCTTAATGCCTTGAGTTCCATTCCTGATTAATTTTGGTGAAACTCTATATAAATCATCTATGCACTGGCTTTGAACACTAATTTGCAAGCAGATGTCGTCTTGTCGAGTGTATCGTGTAAACCGACATGATCATTTCTCCAAAAATATCATTATCTACTGGGGAATTGTTATTTCTCAGTCGTCTGTTATTTCTCGATTGATCGAGTTACATATTATCAAGCCTAGCAACTGTAAGTCTAAAAATATATAATTGTATAGTCACAATTACATACTCCCTCTGTTCCGTAAAGCCCATCGTTTTATTTTTCTGTTTAGATTCCACAAAGCTCGACCGAGACTCCTCAATGCTGGGTGCATGCAATAACTGCACCGCTTCGTTTTCTGTCCAAGCGCATGCATGTGGACTCCCATGCAACGCCATTGGTTAAGCGAGCGATCGCGCGGATTAAGCGAGAGCGAGCGCATGTAGACTCGAGCGAGCGAGCGAGATGGCGCATGCATGCAGACTCGTGCGCATGGCAATCCTGCGTTTAAGAGAGAGCGAGCGAGCGAGTTTATTCGAGAGAGACAGCGTGTGGCGGGACTGCGTATCATCTAAAGGGGCATGGCGACCATGCAGTGCTAATTAGTGCTCCGATCGCACGAACGGGAAAGCTTCTTGGTATTAGTGATAAAAATAAAACGATGGGCTTTACGGAACGGAGAGAGTATACACTACCTTAGGATACATCAACACTGATGGGTGCAAATCGGCAATCGCTCACGGGTTTGGAGCCCGTCAGTAACCTCCTGTCAGTGGAAGTTCTACTTTCACTGACGGGCGGAGGGCCTGTCAGCAAAAAGATGTATTTCACTGACGGGTGTATCTTGCCCGTCAGTGAAGAGCCTACCAGTGCTGCCCGGGTGGCAACCTGAGGGGACTTTCACTGACGGGCGGCAAATCTCCGCCCGTCAGTGGTATAGGTTTCCGCTGACGGCTACATGCATGTTGTCTGTCAGTGAAACTATTTTCATAGTTTTTTTAAAAATAGACAATATGAAGCAATTAGTATTCATATCTGAATATAACAATTAGTATCACAAATAATAAGCATATATAGCAATTAATATCACAAATATTAAGCTCTGGAGAGGAGGTCCTCTTGCCTCCCGTCAACGCTTCGCCCACTGCGGCATTGAGCGTGCTTGGAGATAAGATTGTCTTTCCTGCTGTCTTCGGGTCATGGTGATGCTTGGAGCGCCTTTCATGGGGCGGCGAGTCCTTCTTGGGTTGCTCCTCCTCCTTCCCCGGTTCCGGTTGATGGAGAGGGGATGGTTGACGTACTAGGAGAGGACACCCCGGGGATAACTTTCTGACTCTTCGACCACAGAATGTAGTACCCCTTGCAGTCTCCCAGCTTCGTGACATCCTCTTCAGGGGCGACAGGGACTGTGATGTCACTGAACTCGGCGACGACGCGGTCCACCTGCACCCTCGCCATATGGGAAGGTATAGCAGCGTTGTGGCATGTCGCGCCCTCTACTGTTGGGAAGACTAGGCCATGTGCAACCGTCTTCTTCACGCCGGGCAAAGGGATAGTGAGGTGGCATTTTGTGGGGCCCTGCATAATAAAAAATATATCGTACCCATTGTTATCCGCACAATGCTGTGAATTAGAACCCTCAAACAAGTGACTCAAGGTGGAGACGAAGCTTACAGCGATGTCTTCGACGGGACTTGGCGACTCGGGGGCGATGTCGAAGGCTGAGACGCAGCTACTCCATCCAGCAGGATAGGAGCCCTGATGTCCATGAGGATGCACAGGTGGACGAGATGTATCGCGGGCGTCGTAGCCTCTAGACTCTAAAAATTGTTGCGCCGCCAGCTTGCCAGCCTCCTAGACTGCCCTTATCATCTCTTGCATAAGAGATGTTTGCCTTCCTCTCCTCCTCTGGCGGGTAGCCTCGCAGTCTTGCGAAAAGACTTCGTCCCAGATAGCCCCGCTCCCGATCCCTCGGACACGCCCTGTCTGCTCCCTCGTTCCTAGAGCTTTCGAGAGATGGTCTTCCCACCTCAAACTATGGACGGAGTCCTGGGAGCTCTCAGACTGCTGGGACAGCTGCCTCTGTAAGGTAATTGGCACAAGGTACGGGCCGTTAGCGTATTGCAAGCATAAAAGTATATTTCAAGAAGACATTGGGTTTAGATTATACCAAACGTTCGGAAACTGCCTGAAGCTCGGGGTCCGTGATAATTGGTGACCCAGTGGCTGGGTCAAAAACTGTGTGCGCCCTCATCTAAATCTTGGCGCGTTCCTGCTCGATATCGGCGAAGGGAACCGGTTTGTCAACAGCTATCAGCGCGGCGTCCTCTTTGGCCCAGATCGGTCTCTTCCTTGGAACACCTCGGCTGCCAAGGTGGTGGGGGAATTTGTTCTTCGCGCGCAGCTCCTTCCCCCAGCGACTATTCTCCTTGAATACGTCACTCTTCTTGTCAGCAACGAACTCCTCCCAGTGTTTGAGTTCTATCTTCGGCCATTTAGTTTTAATTGTAGTTTCGAAATCGGCGTCTAGCAACTTCGTTGCTTTATATCGTCATGTCCTTAGCGCAGCACACATGATGCTGTCGGCTTTCCTCTACACTCTTTCCTTGTCAGCCTCTGGGATAGCGTACTTATCCCAGAGCTTGTCGAACAGGACCTTTTTCTGGGCGTCGGTCATTTTCTTCAAGTCCCGGCATGTGATCCTGACATGCTCAAGGACAATGCACCCGCAGGTGTTGCTGAACTACCTCGCGGCCTTCTCGGGACTTGCAGGAACACCTGTTACGCTGACTCGAGAGACGACGAATGTCTCGTTCGTCAGCTGGTTCCCTCCTCTAGGGTTGTACCGTCTCTTCGGCTTCGATTCTGCTGCTGACGACGGCTTGCGGGGCTCCTGTTCTTCCGATCCCGACTCGCTAGATCGAGAATCGTCAGACGAGCCAGACGCACTCTCTTCATCTCGCACCGAGGGAGGCGCAGGTGCTGAAGGTACCACAGCCGGCTCGACGGCATGTTCACTGGCCGGCTCCGAGGGAGGTGCAGGTGCTGAAGGTACCATAGCCGGCTCGACGGCAGGTTCACTGGCCGGCTCAGGGGCTGTTTGATCGGTTCGGGGTGGAGCGTCAATCGGGGCCGCCACGTCTACGGGCACCGCCATGTCATCATCTACGCGGGCTAGTTCCCGGGTTGGCAACGAATCCATTTCCGACTAAGAAACTTAAAAATGAAAATCATGTATCAGAACAAGTAACTAGAAATGAAAACTAGAGAACATGTTTCATTTTACATTTCTACAAAGATAGTGCTAATACTCTCTACCAAAGTTAGCTTGTGTTCAGAATTTGGTTGAATATGTTTTGTAAGCAATATGCTATGCTGGCACGATTAAGAAAATAGACTTTTCAAGTCGTGGAGATTGGCATTGTATTGATCAAAGAAGCGTCTATGTTCTATCATAAATATATAAATAACACAAAGTTGGCCAAAACAATTAGCATTGATCATTTGTTTCCTCTCTGGAGCATATGCAAGTAATAAAAAACAATCCAGTCTTCATGAAGGACCGTTAAAGTGTCATGCCAAGTTTTGGAGCACTTCGGACGACAAAAATAGTATATGGACATTCTGCTATGGGTGGAAAAACTTTACTCTTGTATACACCATTTGTAAACATAGAGACTGATGCATACATGTATGCATCCATCTGTACTGTACATGTGCATCCCATCTAAGTATGCGCGCGCCATAGATAATGCATCACTCACAAGCCTCGCTGAAAAGCACAACTAAACAATCACATCAAGGACATGACACAAGCAACAGATACATGGACGAGCGCGAGGGGGAGAACACAAGACAGTCCTCATGGCTTGGCCTCCGGCAACCTAACCCAACCTCCACAAAATTTCCCATGAAATTGAAAACGGAGCATCCTCAGCGTTCACCAGCAGCAGGAGTCGCACGGACAACCAGAGCCAGCCGAATCAAGCAAGGAGAGAAGGAGAGAGAGAGAGACTTGGCCTTCTCCTTCTTCGGGCTTGGACGACGGCGACGGCGCTTCTCCTTCTTCGGGCTTGGACGACGGCGGCGGCGCGGGGGCTCGGGCGGCGGCGCGGGGGCTCGGAGCGGCGCGAGGGCTCGGGGCGTTGGCGCGGCAGCCTGGCGGCGAACGTAGGGTTCGCGGCTGGTTCAAATCAGAACGCGCGAGGACGGCCAAAATTTCGCGAAGTCCCCTCTATATAGTCCCGGTTACAACTCCACTGACGGGCGCGTACACCAAGCCCGTCAGTGAAAGTACTTCCACTGACAGGCGACCACAAGGTGCCCGTCAGTGGACACGGTTTCGATCTACTAGACTGCTGTAGTACTTTCGCTGACGGGTGAATGAAGTGTGCCCGTCAGTGGAAGTTGGTTGGCACAGGGCATTGATTTACTTCCACTGACGGGCGTTCAGATGTTACCCGTCAGTGAAAGTTCTTCCACTGACGGTCCATGTGTGATTGCCCGTCAGTGGAGTTCATTTAGGGTTTGATGCTGGTTTTCCTGATTTCCAGGTTTGCGGAGATTTACAGAGTGAAAATAGAAGCTGATTTTAGGGTTTGCGGAGTGGACTTATGGGCTAATTTTCATGTTTGCGGGAGCATACATGCGACACATGCCTAGCTATTTCACGAAGTCCCGAACATATATAATATATTAACCATTCAATTAATTAAAATGATATTATTACATATTGAGATTCGTTCTGATCTTCTTGCTGGTATACATCAGACCTTCGTCACGACTGCGTCTTATGTAGGGGCACGCATCCTGAGAACCTTTGTGCATCTTGCTCGTTCAATCACCAACATCTTCTTCTTCTGTGTCCGGATCGTCGAACTGGTCGTAGTCTTCTTCATCAACTACACCATCGACTCCGACAATACTCCTTCTTCCTTTCCTCATGACAACGCGCTTCCTATTCTTTGGGTCTGTTATGTAGAACACTTGGGCGAGCTATTTGGCTAATACCCATGGCTCATCTTTGAGACTGATTGTTTTGACTTGTCGTGACTCCATAGGGATCGGTGGAGGTATCACCATGGTACTGGTGTTCATATGTTCGATTCTGACATCTTTCACCCATCTGACACGAAACATGGGGATCTTGATCACGGTGTAGTTAAGTTCCCAGATCTCTTCGATCACGCCGTAGTACCTACACTTCTTGCCATGATGACCAGTTCTAGACTCCTGTGTTACACCGCAGTTCTGGTACATACTGTGCTGGTCTTGAGCCTCGGTGTAGAATGTGTATTCGTTGATATCATATGATTGCCACGTCACGACTTTGCTATCGGGTTCTTGTGACAACATTCGGCCAGTTTCTTCTTCTCCATTTGACGGCTCCCTTTCATACCAGTAATCCTTTAACCATCCGGAGAACTTTGCGTTATGCTCTTTCGTGAGCGCAACTGTGACCTTTTTCAGATTCGCTTCACGCAACTGTTTCATGTGGATCTGAATATAAGGCCGTACCACAGCCAAGTGTTACAACACCACGAAATGTGCTCTGTTGTAGTCATCTGATCTTTTCGATCGATACATGTGTAAACTTTTATGCCCGATCGCACCTTTACCGTCGAGCCTGCCTGTGTGCCGCGAAACTGGAACACCTATAGGTTTTTGATCACGCATGTAATTCATGCAGAACTCGACGTCCTCTTCGGTAGCATAGCCTTGGATGATCCTACCTTCCGGATGCGCTCTGTTACGAACGTAGCGCTTGATAACCCCGTTGTACCTTTCAAACGAGTACATGTTGTGCAAAAACACGGGACCGAGGTCCAGTATCTCCGGGACGATATGGATCATGAGATGTACCATGACATCGAAGAATGCTGGAGGGAAATACATCTCAAGTTCGCATAGTATGACAGTGATCTCGGCCTTCAGTTTCAGGCAGCCTTGCACCGTGATTGACTTCTGACAGATAGTGTTGAAGAAGTTACAAAGATTTGTGATCGTCTTGCGGACACCTGGCTCCATGATACCTCTAATTGCGACAGGCAGTATCTGTATGATCATCACATGGCAGTCATGAGACTTCATGCCAATCAGTCGGTGAGTCTTCATGTCAAAAAGTTTTCGGATGTTTGCAGAGTAACCCAAAGAAACTTTGACACCATAGAGGCATTCGCAAAGGCTATGGAGCTCGTCTTAACTCAGAGTGTAGCAGGCAGCAGGACAGCTAGTCTTGACTCTGATACCATTCTTCCCTGTCTTGGTCGTTTCTCTGGTTGCCCACAGCTCAGGTCTTATATTCATGTATTGCATGTCTGCTCGTGCCTTCGGCCCATCTTTTGTCTTGTCCGAAATGTTGAGTAAGAGACCAAGCAAGCTGTCGCAGACATTTTTCTCGACATGCATTACATCAATGCTGTGATGTGTGTCTAGGTGAGGCCAGTAAGGCAATTCCCAGAAAACAGATTTCCTTTTCCAGACGCCCTTTACCGGTGGTTGTTTCTTTCCTTTTCCTGGCTCAACTTCGTCCATTTCATTCAAGAGATCATAGATTTCTTGTCCGGTCTTCTCGTGAGGCTTTGGACGGATTTCTTTTGTTCCGTCGAACCTTTCTGTGTCCTCTCTCCATGGGTCATTGTAACACCCCGATCTCTCACCCGGACCGACGGTCGTTACGCCTGGCTATCACCTGGGATCTAGACTGGGCCCCACAAACCAACACTAGTGTTTTCTGCGCACTTTGTCCTCACTCGTGCGCACCCGGGAAGAACTTCCCGGTCGGTCACCCATCCCCAAATTGCTCCAAGCCAAGCATGCTTAACCTAGAGGTTCTTTGAAGATGAGCTTCCGGAAAAGAAGGTGCACCTTGTTGATATGAGTAGTCTATCAATCCTCTTAACCAGGATGTCACAGTCATTCATGGTCAGCCACCTTCGATGTCCCATGAACACGATTTTTCTAGAGCCCTCTAAGAAAACACTTGTGGTTTCTTCCATGCACTTAATACATGCTTCGTATGCTTTGGTGCACTGACACGCGTTGTTCCCGTACGCCGGATAATCTTGCACCGTTGTGAACAATAGGCCTTTCAGAGTGAAGAACTCTTCTCTGTCCGCGTCCCAGACCTGAGCCCCTTCTTCCCACAGCGTAGCTAGTTCGTCCTTTAGTAGTTGTTGATACACGTTAAGATCCATTCCAGGTTGTTTTGGCCCTTGAATGAGAATAGATAGGTGCATGTACTTCCGCTTCATGCACAACCATGGAGGGAGGTTGTAGATCCAAAGAACCACGGGCCATGTGTTGTGTCTGCTGACCATGTTGCCGAATGGATTTATTCTGTCTGTACTCATACCAAACCTGATATTCCTCGGATCACTACCGAAATCTGGGTATTCCGCGTCAATTGCCCTCCACTGACAAGCATTAGCTGGGTGTCTCAACACCTCGTCCTTTCTTCGCCCCTCTTCGTGCCAACGCATCAGCTTTGCCTCCTTCTTGTTACCGAATAAACGCTTCAGACGGGAGAGGACTGGAAGGTACCATACAACCTTTGCAGGGGCACCACTCGTCACCTTGTCCTCATCATCGTCTTGGTTTCTGCCCCGCTTATATCGAGACGTGTTGCACACCAGATATTTGTGCAACTCTCTATACTCTTTGCGATATATAATACAGTCGTTCCGACAAGCATGGAGTCTCTCTACATCCAATCTAAGGGGGCAGACCACCTTCTTGGCTTCCTCGGTGCTCGTAGGCAACACGTTCTCCTTTGGAAAAACCGTCGTAAGGTAAGCCAGTGTCTCATCGAAGCTTGCGTCTGGACAGCTGTGGGCTGCATTGATCCTTAGAAGTTCTAGTGTGACTGATAGACGCGTGTGGTCAGCATCACAGCTGCGATACAGTGGTTTTGTCGAGTCTTCCATCAGTTTCGCAAACTTTGTGACCTCTCTTTCATCCTCGAGGTCTTCGACCACCTGGTCCGCCTTGTGACTGTCCCTCAACATTTCAGCCAAATTGTTCCCCGTCTCTCCCGTCGAGTCATCCCTACATTCAGAAATATGGTCTTCATCTTCTTCTGCGTCTTCATGTACGTCCTCTTCTAAACATTCATGACTAGCTAAAATCTCCGCCTCATCACCGTGACTTGTCCAACGTGTATAACCTTTCATGAAACCTCGAGTCAACAAGTGTAGCTGTAACATGCCTCTCTCCCTGAACATTATCGTGTTCTTGCATCCACAACACGGACAACACATCTTGTTCGCACCCCTTTTCTCCCTATCTTCCTCGGTCACATCTAAAAATCCATTCAAAGTATCGACGAAACACCGTGTTGCTCTTTCGCGTACATTCAACTTCGACCCATCGATCCCTACAACAACAAACTAATTGATTGTAATCCAAATTAACAAAATAATCACAAAATTAATTCTCTTCTTTCATATATTACATCATACCAAATAGAACTCGCTAGCACCGTCAAGGAGCGGACTCGAGAGCCTTCCGAATAGGGTAAGGAGAGAGAGGAGGGGAGGAAAGAGAGGGAAAAATGGGTGAAGAGGAGGAGGGAGGGTTAAAAGATATCTAAATCTAGATTGTATATCTAGGAGGAGGGAGGGAGGGAGGGAGGAGGGGAGGGGGAAAGAGAGGAAAAAAGGGGTGGAGAGGAGGAGAGAGAGGATTGAGAGAGATCTAGATTTAGATTGTAGTATACCTAAAAGAAAAAGGGAGAGAGAAGGGGGAGGTGGGGGAGGAGGGGGAGGAGGCCAAGGGGGAGGAGGCCAAAGGGAGAAGGGGGAGGAGAGGAAGAGCAGCCTAAATCGCCGGAACTTGCAGCTGGCCGTGTGAGGCGCACGAGCTCAACGGCCAGCTGCGGGCGCCTCCCCTGTTTTTATAAATGCAGTACTATCACTGACGGGCACAGCAAAGCCGACCGTTAGTGATAAGCATACCCTCGAAGACATTCCTGGAGCTACCTTCCACTGACGGGCATAGATTTACCCATCAGTGAAAATACTACAGTCACTGACGGGCACGTGACGAGAGTCCGTCAGTGGAGATGCCAAATGCGTCCACCCTTCTTACTTCTACTGACGGGCGTCTACTGGGCCCGTCAGTAGAAGTTTGCTAGCTCGCGTGCTATATCACTATTACTGACGGTCCCGATCTCGCCCGTCATTGTTTGCTCTAATCAGCGACGGGCCTCCTAGTGCCGTTAGTGATGGTGATGTGGCAGAAGTGTTTTCTGAGGTAGTGATAATTTATAAAATATATAACTATCTCATAACTATTAGATACAAAATTAATGTTTAAAGTTATTAATTTAAAAATAATAATTTTTTAATTGACTTAGAAATAGACGCTGCGCATTCATTCCGTTTCTCGGTACAAATTAATCTCCTTACTATTCTTGTTTAGCTACAGTTGACTGGCTTGCATGCATGCATACATGTAATGATATCACCTTTACGGTCGGTGGTTGGCTTGCTGGTATTACTTTGGCGATGTATGCATGTTTCAATGTGAATCGATCCTACGTATATATAACGTCGAACAAATAATATCCTTTTGGTCGCCAATTGCCACTGTGGGAAAACTGCAGGTATATGGTGCAAGATTAATTTGTACGTCTTGGCGCGTAGCGTGATGGGATTAATTTGTACGCCTTGGTGCGTAGCGTGATGGGAAACTCTGCATGTGTATAACTTCTTCTTTTAGGGACTGTATATACGGAATATTGACTAGAGACTCCATTATAGCCTACTAATTACGGTCAACGTCGCTCTACCTTTTGCTCCAAGAGTACTCCATGGTTCCATCGAGATCAAACTACGAAAACCGGTGGCCGGCGCCCGGCGCCCGGCGGCGGTGCACGCAACCACGCACCAGTTCGCAGTTTCGAATGCAACACTGCAGGGCGTAGGCTACGGGGTGTCCCCGGTCTGCGGCCTACGCGTACCTGAAGGTTGATGCTGACTGTTTGCGACCCGTCACGACAGTGGCCGTGACGTGGGCTGCGCCGTCGGAGCTGGGTGTCATGGCCCTTATCAGTATCAGCCGTGACGAAGATGCTTATGACTCGTGCGCCGCTGGGCTTTGTTCCTTTTCTGTCTTCTTCGGCTAGAAATTCCATCTATGTTCTCTTACGGCCCGTGGTAATGTTGTCCTGTGTTTGAGCCATAGGCCCCGTAGCCCGCAAACCATGGCTTTTCTTGCGATAGCCGATAGGTCGCGTTTAAAGCGTCGGCAGTTTGACCTCCGTCCACTGAAATGTTCTGAACTCACAGATTCAGAGTCTGGTCTCTCTCTCTCTCTCTCTCTCGTGGATACGGCCCCCTCTCAAGCACAACCTGATGGTCAAAGTACACGTGTATGTAAGCTTGTTCCTGACGTACAAACAATCTAGGAGGAGTTGTACTTCGTAGCTGCCACTCTCGCATGTCGCGCAACCGGCTAATTTCAACTGGCTCTCGATGCTGCTAGCTAAAAGACGGACACGCTCTACTGTATCTACTGATCTACGGTGGACGGACGGTGAAAATCACAAACACTTCCATTTGTGCGCTGCTGCAAATCCTGCGGCAGGAATCGCCGTTTCAGAATATCCCCACCAGCTTTGCTACGGCGCTTCGCACTCCAGTGATCATTGGATGTTGCAGCCTGCAAGCATTTTTTGAGTGGATTCCCAACACTTAAAAGTAGGAAAAAGTGTATTTTTCACCCCTCAACTATTGCCTGTGGGCACATTTCAACCCTGAACTTCAAAACCGGGCAAATTTCACCCATAACTGTCAAAACCGGGTAGATTACCCCCCTACAGCAGTTTTGCGCTGACGTGGAGTGGTTTTGTGACAAGTCAGCAGTCCACGTGGATCCCAGTCAGCTTGGAAAAATTCAGAAAAATTTAAAAAAAATCAGAAAATTCAAAAAAATTCAGAAAAATTCCAAAAAAAACAAGGAAAATTTAGAAAATTTCCAAAAAAAATTCAGAAAATTCAAAAAAATTCAGAAAAATTCCAAAAAAAATCAGGAAAATTCAAAAAAATTAGGAAAATTCAAAAAAATTAGGACATTTTAGAAAAATCCCAAATAATTTAGAAAATTCAAAAATTTCAGAAAAATTCTAAAAAAAATCAGGAAATTGAACAAAAAACAGAAAAATTCGTGTGGCTCAATTTTTTCCTGATTTTCTCAATTTTTTAGAATTTTCCTAATTTTTTGATTTTTTAGAGTTGTCCTCCGAGCTCAACTTCAATCAAGCTGGACTCCACCCCTGGAATCACTATCTAATTTAGTCAATATAGCACCAGATATACCAATCTCATATATTTTTTCTTTTTTCTTTTCTATTTCCTTATTTTTATTTTTTTTATTTTTAAATTTTTTTTCCTGATTTTCTCATATGTATATTTGAATTTTTCCTATTTTCTCAATTTTTAAATTTTCCCTGATTTTCTATTTTTTTGAATTTTTCTGATTTTTTGATTTTTCCTATTTTTTTGGAATTTTTCTGAATTTTTTTGAATTTTCTTATTTTTTTTTAATTTCCCTGATTTTTTTGGAATTTTTCTGAATTTTTTTGAATTTTTCTGATTTTTTTGGAATTTTTCTGAATTTTTTTAAATTTTTCTGATTTTTCTGAATTTTTCTAAGCTGACTGGGATCCACGTGGACTGCTGACTTGTCACAAAACCACTCCACGTCAGCGCAAAACTGCTGTAGGGGGGTAATCTACCCGGTTTTGACAATTATGGGTGAAATTTGCCCGGTTTTGAAGTTCAGGGTTGAAATGTGCCCACAGGCAATAGTTGAGGGGTGAAAAATACACTTTTTCCTTAAAAGTACAGTAACAGTTGAGTCGCGCTCGCGCATGGTCGTGCTTATTCCCTGGGGATGAGGAGTTCCAAACATCAGATAGAGACATTCAGCTCTGGAGTAGCAATATACTAGAGTATAATTTGATTAGGCTGGAATGGATTAGGTTTATATTGCATCTAAACACTTTTAGCCACCTCGGAAATTGGAACCAGCGGCTGCAAAGTGCGAACAACACTGTGCAGCCTTTCTCGTGTAGCAGTGCGAGATGTCATGATTAAGCTCTTTGTTTATGCTCAACTGTGCACTTGTGCAGTGCACATCATAGGCTCTCGGAGACACGCACGCAGTTTTTGAAAACTTTGTCCTACTACAAAATTATGCCTTTTACGAGCTAGTGTCACTTTTTTCAGTTACTCTGTTTCTTGCGCTCCTTTCACCTGTATACATATATATTCCGGCCTCACGCTCTAGTGATTTCTGTGCGTTTCACTCGATTACCCTACGCTTTCTTTTACTAGGCAAAACCAAAGGCACTATGTGAGAAACGAGGCGCGCATTCGATCCTCTTTCCTTTTGCTAAAGCCTGGATCTAGCGAGCGAGGTGCAGCGTTGTCTTTGTCAGTTTCAAGCACTGGAAAGCAGCGACCGTCTTGATTCGTCCGTCGCGCTGTAAAAGAACGGATTAGGTGCGTGTTAGATGAGCTAATTATAAAAGTTCCGAACCGCTCCAAGAACCCACCTAATCTAATCTCCCCCGCGGAAAGAAGCAACCCACGACGATTTAGCCCATCAGAAAGAAGCAATTTTTGAAGACTCGACCGGGAAAAAACCTGCCTGCCTTGTGAAAAGCCAGAAGTACCGGGCGTTTCGAGCTCTGGCGCTGCCTGCTCCGACCACGCACCCACGCGTGGCGTTATTTTCGTTTGGGTTCCCGGTGAGAAAGGGGTGGGCGTCGCCGTCAGGAACGGATTATGAGACCCGGACTGCACTGCGCCGGCCGGTCGCGGTCACCACCGACCGCACGCAATTGTAGCAGCACCACCACGTACGACGGTGCGACCGTGCGAGTTCACGACTCCTCGCGCGCCACATCGCTGTCTCCAAATCCGCTCGGGATACGAGAGATGCGAGAGGAGAAAAGCACACGGGGTAGACGTAGACCGTAGACCGACCAGGCCAGCTTCGAGGCATCTCACGACGCATCGACAAGCGGCACCAAGGTTCAGGCAGTGGTGCGAGCTCCACCACGGCATTGGAGCTCTTTCCGCATGTCTGGGACGCAGTGACTCCGTAGAAAAATTTACAGAAAACTACCAATATTTGCAGGAATCCGGGGGAAATTTCCGCGTCGCGAGCCGCGCGCTCGTTTCGTGCTCAACAGGCGCGTGCTACCTCACTGCATCACGCCTGTCGTGTAGGAGAGGGATTCTGGCCTCCTCGCCATCAGCACCGCACCTAGCTTTCCCCAAACTTGTTGTCAGTGTACAAGTACATCATGGCACCCAAAGAGTTTTACTCGTTGGAAAATGAATTCAACATGGATATATGTGTGGGTTAGTCGTTTTTTACAAACTCTTGACTGACAGCCTGACAGGTTAATATGGGTGCACGTACACGAAAGGAGAATACTAATGAGTTTTTTATTGATGGGTTTATTGTAAGATTCTAGACAAGGACCAACGACAAAATGCAAACTAGACAAAGTGTAAACAAATGGTCAGCCCGAAAGTTTTTTAAAAAAGTACTCCACCTTGCAATGGATATCCTGCAGGTAGATCAAGGAACTGAAGATATAAGTATGATGATTAAGTTCATAATCTGTACAGGCAAAGTTAATTTTCTGAATTAACCATTTCCCGTTAATCAAACGAGAAAAATCGAATGAACCAGCTTAGATGTTTCTTTGAGCATACACAACTTAGCGAAAGGCACGATCTTTAGATTCTTTACACAATGTTACTTCTTTTCCCTGATGATGGAAAGCTCTTCGAGCCAGTCCAAGATCCTACTTCTACGACGGAGGCTCTGACCTCTCTTCAATCCTCCATTAGTCCTGCTCTTCTTCGCCGCCTCCGGCACCCTGCCGGGCTCGACGACGTCCGGCGAGCACTTGCACCCGAGGCCGTCACCGAACATCCCCACGCCATGCTTCCTTTCCATGGCGCTGCTCGCGTGCTCGAATCTTGCACTCCTGCCGCTACCTCCTCTGGCCGAGACGGTGATCTTGGCCTCGGCTGGGCGCAGCGGGTACACGTCGGGGGCGCCGACGACGCCGAGGCGTAAGATGCCCCACGCGGCGGGCTGCGGGGCCGACCCGGTGCTCTGGCGCGGCCGCGAGCGCAGCTGCGGCGAAGGGCTCGGGTGCGCGTAGAACGGGCTGCTCGACAGCGACCTCCGCGGCGGCGCGGCGCCGTGGTCGGAGGAGGCGCTCTTGGACGAGTGGCTGCGGCTGACGCAGCCGCTGCTGCTGCTGCTGGAGCTCGCGCTGCGGCTGTCGGACCGCGACCCGAAGCCCGCGACGGACTCGGACCGCGGCAGCAGGACCAGGCTGGGGGCATCGGTCGCGGTGGCCGAGGAGGGGTGGAGCGGGAGGAGCTTACCGTGGGAGAAGAGCTCGTCGGCCACGCACATGTCGACCGCCGGGCCCGCGCCGGCCGGTACAAGGCCGCCGGTGGACAGGATGCTGAACTCGAAGTCGTCGGCCGCTTCCGAGGTGGAGTTGTCGGTGGCTTCGTGGGACTCGTGACGGGCGTCTGCCATGGTTCGGATTCTTTCCTTGGTCCAAGGAGAAGGAAGGGAGAGATGAGATGGTCAGGTTTTGTTGTGTTCTGGTCTTCTTTTTGGCTCGTTCGGTTTTAACTGCGAAGGAACGGGATGGCATGGCAGGGACAGGGGTGCTGTGGTTATGTTGCTGGGGCCCGGAGATGTCAGTAACTCAGTACTGTGTCTGTGAACAATGCTAAAATAGTCCATTGGTCAATGCACACAAAATTTGCTGGTCAATGGTACGATTGGTTTAAGCCTCAACCAGCCGGGCCAATGGTTCTGCTTACGGAGGTCTTGGGAAGGATTGGCAAGAAACATTTTGACAAAAGCTACGGTTGCATAAAAAATATAGCAACCATCTAAATAGGGTCGAGTCTCGGAAATGTCAAACAACCAAACGCACCAAGTATTACGGGAGATTAAAGATGGTATCCGTGAGATATTCCTGTTATGTGATAAAAACATTTTGTTAACATATATAAGAAAATTTTAGATCAATGCTATACGATATTTTTGTATAATGTATGTTTAAAATATTTTCTTTCTGCGATACAAATCTTCTTTATATCATGAGAACTCATCCTACGAAAAATAAAAATCATAGTACAGTTGTATAGCATTTTCTAATTGCATATAATTTGTTGACTCCTACTTAAATATATGAATTTTACGGAGGTATTCCCTCCTTCCAAGTATATAAGGTGTATTTATATTGTTCAATTTGAAGTTTTGACCAACAATTAATCTAATAAGACATAGGTTATGTGTAAAATTGATATCTTGGATTCATGTTCAAAAGCACTTTCTTATGATCATGGTTTTATAACTACCAAAAAAAATTATACCAATATAAAAAGCAAGAGTTATGGTGGGTATTATTCATCTCAACCGTGTAAAAATATTTATTTCATTTTCACAATTCTCATCTAATGGTGACCCTCCCTTAATCACACATGTACTAATTACACAATAAATCCTCTTAGCAACCACTATCCTCATCTGCTTTTGTTTCCTCTCCTTCCTACTCGCTAGGTGCACCATTTCATATCTTGTTGTTTGAATTCATGTCAAACACCTCTGCTTGCGCTATCATCCTTTCGTTGGAATGCTTCTAGTCCCCAATAACTTAATCACTCTGTAAAAAATGTTCTTACAAATTTTACAAATATTTTAACACTGTTTTGAATTGAAATTGAAGGATGAAGAATCAAGGGGTTCGCCTCCGAGGTCCAGTTGGTTATTTCTCTTGTTTATTATTGGATTTTCGTGGATAGATTTTTCAATTACGCCTAAACATATCTTGAATTTTATATGTCTCGATACTTTAGTTATGGGTCTAATTCTTTTATCATGACGTATTAGATATATTTATGCTTGTTAATATGTGTATTGCATGTAGACGATTGCTTGTATAAAAAAAGTTTATGATCAAAATTTAAATTTAGACAATTAAAAATGCTTTGTATTTTATATATTTAGACGGTGGAAGTACCTTATTAGAGGTTAGGTTGATTATAATCAACCATACACGTCACCTTATTAAAATAGTTCAACGACTGAGCCTAAGACACAAATAGCTATGGTCAGTTTCCTGATAACTGTGTACTTCTCCTGCATAAATCGCTAACCCAAAATTAACCTGCTTACTAAATTGATTTTGCTCTTCCCGAGTGGCCACGACACCGAGCTATGATGTATGGGTGCAGTTTTTGGATATTGCGCTGTGTTCACCGTTTCCTGTTAGACCTTCGTTGCTTTTCTTCTGGCTCTTTGGCTTGCCTGCTTTCGTTTTTTTGTTGATGCACTGCCTTGTGGAAAGAACTCCATGGTTTCTGGTAGTAGAATTCGGAGAGCGTGCTCTCTTTCTTTATTAAAAAAAAACGACACCGAGCTAATCCTTTGCTTCCTCCGAATTCAGATACGGTATGATGCATCTATTGTCTTGGCGTAACATACGTCCAAGCCCAGTCACCCAGCATTCATGACTGGTCAACGTACCACGACTAGCCATTATTCCCTCTCGCATAATTTACCGGATGAGCGATGGTTACAACTCGTGACATAAAGAAGATTAGATAAGGTGAATCTCACCATGGAAAGACGCAATGCAATTTATAACCGTGCAATGTAAATGCTCTCCTTTCACCATCTTTGGGACGGCACCTGTATGACACTCTGCAACAGGCGGAGAAAATGGAGCTAATTACGCTCAATTAGCAACGTTCATATCACCTAATAATTACGCCGCAAAGAGATCAACCTCGACGCAAGGGGATTAATAATCCGAATTCTGGCTTAGATAACGGCGAAGGGGACGGACAGACCATCGACGAAACGACACCTGTGCGTCACCGCAGAATAATTTATCTGATAAGCAAATTAAGCAGCAGCTATCAGTAAAAAGGCTTTCAGGGCTTTTTCCTGCCATCGGGTGCAGCATTTCGACCGATCAGCGTCGTGTTTGTACGCGTTTGTCTCGTGCCGAGTTGGATGTGACGAGACCTTTGTGCGCGCCTCGTTAACCTCCAACGGCGGTCATGCGGCACCAGCGATTGACGCTCCCGAAGGTTCAAAGCTCGACTATGTGAGGTGAAAAGCTATCATAAATAAAAAATATTATATATCTATAAATCTTTAATAGAAGAGTACGTTTTGGTATTAGTTTTTTTTTAGAGATATCTAGATTAAACTAAGATAAGGAAAACACATAGAGGTACACTACAGGACACCCGGGAAACATCTGGAGGGGAACACCTGTTTCCCAAATTTGCAAACACGCCCTCAAAGAAACGGAAATTACATCAAAGCCCCTAGGGCGAAATCCAACGACCAGAACGCCGGCGACTTCCTTCCCGCCGACGAGGTGCCGAGCACGCAGAGATGCAACGAAGCTGGCACTGCCAGAAACCCCTGCAAAAGAAAAGAAGAGGACATCGCCTCGTAGCAGTGCCGCAGAGAACGCCCGTCGCGGACGGCGGGGCTTAGCAACCAGGGGAAGCACGTCGGCCGGGGCAGCGCCCCAAGCTTTGCAGGTAACCCAGCAACGGCACGGATCGACTCCTCCTGCGCGACCTGCAACAAATCGAGAAGAGAAAGAAGCGCCCGGCATCCACGGGCACGGCATCGCTGAAGCCGAAGCCGCAACCACCGGAGACAGGACAAAACCCCACTCCAGACGCCGCACCGGGCAACACATCGAACAAACACTAAAGACCACTAGCTCCTCACCGATACCGACGAAGGCAGCGGCGAGCCGAGTTGGGAGCCGGGCCACCAAAACTCCAATCGCCGCCGACCAACCCGACGGAACACTGGTGGCGCGGAGAGCCAAAAAGGGGCCAACCCAGGCCCTATCTACAACCGGACAGAGGCCGCGTTCCTTCCCGACCTCCCGGCGCCCGCAGGCGACCGGAGGCGGGGAGGAAGAGCGGCCTCGCCGGGGAGAAGGAAAAGGAACTAGGGGCGCCGCTTTTTCCGCCTCTCAGCACTGTAGGAAGAGAAGGGGAAAGGGCTGCTTGGTATTAGTTTTGATCTAGCATCAAGCTTCTTTAACATGGACATTGAATCACATGAAAGGCTTAAATTTTAACAATAAATTTTATTTCTACTGTATAGTTGTTTTTTCTATTATTTCATACTTGTTTCCTTACATATTTTGTTCACTAGCATGCTAGAATTTAATTGGAGCTATAGCATGTCTAGAATTTACTTTTGGTATTAGTTTTTAATAATCTCATATTCACTCACTTCTAGTCGATAACTTAGATCATTTTAGTTGACTAGCTCTCCTATTTATAGTACAACTATCATATACTCAATGTAATCACTGGATCACTAAAATAACTAAAAAATATCGTTAATCTTCTAGATTCTATGCCGTCTCTTTTTCAGTCTTTTTAGGGGTTATCAATGTCATCTCTTTCAACTTTCCTTGAGGACTGAATATATAATCAACATTTTGACGTATATATTAGTCTCTTCATTATTTTATTGTTAATCATCAAAACCCACTTAAAAGATCAAAATGTACTTTTAGGTCTTTGATGCTTTAGAAATATAGCAGAGACAAGACCTAAGATCATGAGGGAAGATGATATCAAGTGGACGCGGGGAGCTTAGGAGGACTTGAAACTGGGCGATCATAATGCTAAGTATTGCATAACTAATGCCAATGGGAGGAGAAGACAAAACACAAAGGAAGGGACACTGTTATTGAAGGACAACAACCCCTCATGGCTCACATAGCTGCTTTTTATAAACAGTTATTTGGCCAAGAGGCAGGGAGCACTATCACAGCTAATTTTTAGTTTGAACATTATGTCTCCCAACAAGTAATGATTCACACTATGGCTCAATATAGTTAAGAAACTTGTTTTTTCTATGGATCATAAGAAAACTCTTTGGTCCAGATGGTTTAAGAAAACTCTTTGGTCCAGATGGTTTCTCTATTAAGTTTTTCCAAAATTTCTAGGATATTATTAAACATTATGTAAGGAAGTTGTTTGATTACTTATGTTCTAGACAGTAAGATGTTAAGAGCTTAATTATGGAGCTATTACCTTAGTTCCCAAAAAACCAGGTTCTAATATCATACAACATTTAGATCTATATCTAAATGCAAGATTTAAACTTCTTACCAAGAGCACTAACGATAGAATGAATGAATGTGCCAATGAGGTGATTGATCACACTCAAACTGCTTTTATGAAAGGTAAAAATATAATGGAAGATATTCTTATTCTACATAAGATGCTACATGATATTCACATCAACAAAAGGTCTGGAGTTCATTTTAAGGTTGATTTTGAAAAAGCATATGACAAGATTAATTGGGTTTTTCTGTATAAAATCATGAAGCTTAGAGGCTTTTCTAATCTAGTTATTGATTCGGTCATGAGTGCTATGGTGAATGGTAAAGTCTGTAGAGTTAAGGATGAGTTAAGCCCTTATTTCACCACCTATACAGGGGTTAGACAAGGTGATCCCCTATCTCCCCTTTTATTCAATATAGCCGTGGGTGCACTATCTTATCTAATCCACAAGGATCGATAGTCTGGTAGTCTTAAAGGCCTGACTCCTCACTTACAAGAGGACGGGGTGGCCATCTTGCAGTATGCAGATAATACTTTTGAGGAAAATGCTAGAAATCTAAAGTTTATCCTATGTTTATTTGAACAAATGTTTGGTTTAAAAATAAATTTTCATAAGATAAGATGGAATCTAAACTTAGCCGTTGGCAGGGAAAACTTCTCTCCATTGGAGGAAGACTTGTGCCACTAAACTTTTGCTTAAGTAGTAAATCTATGTATGTGATGTCCTTCTATGGCTTACCTAAGGGGGTAGCTAAAAGAATGGACTATTTCAGGAAAAAAACTACTCTAGCAAGAATACTTAGGCACTAGAAAATATCACCTGGTGAATTGGCCTGACGTTTGCACACCTAAAGATTTAGGTGGGACGGGGGTGCTATACCTCGAGCTTATGAATTTGAGCTGAGAAAATGGATTTGGGAGTTAGAAAACGAAGATGGTGCCTGGTAGAAAATCTTGAGAAACAAATACCTCAAGAATCAAACTCTCAATCAGGCTAGAAAGAAAGCTGGACAATCTCAGTTCTGGAATAGTTTAATGGATGTCAAGGACATTTTCTATTCCTCTGTAAGAGGAAAATTGGAAATGGTATGTAGACATGTTCCTGGGAAGTCTTTTGGATTGGAGATGCCCCCTTGGCAGTTACATTTAGAAGGTTATATAATTTGACCTTCTCCCAAAATATAACTGTACATACTGTCCTCACCCAAGGATGGTGCTCTCTTCGGTTTAAAAGGATTCTTTAGGGGATTTACCTCGAACTCTCGCAACAATCTATAGATCTTGTGTTTGGGGTAAATTTATCTGTTGAGAATGACTCACTCATTGGGCTCACTGGGCCGAAGGGAACCTTCTCTGTTCAATCCTTTTACCTGCAGATGTTAACTCACTTGCTTTTTCCTCCACATAAAGTAATATGGAAACTGAAGCTCCCCCCCTACAATCAAACTTTTTGCTTGGTTAACTGTTCGTAGAAGTATTCTTACCCGGGATAATTTTTACATAGAGCACGGAAGGGTGAGAAGAAATGTCTTTTCTACGATGCTGATGAAAGTATTGATCATCTACCTTTTGGCTGTGGTCTGGCCAGGTATATCTAGTGGATAGCACAATGTGCCTTTAACCTCGCTGATACCCAAATCAGCCTGTCACACATGTGTGATACTTGGCTTGGTCAGTTTACTAGAGCTCAGCGAAATATGATATCAATTGCATTGGCTATTATCTGGACACTTCGGAAAACCCGCAACAAAGCATGTTTTAAAGGCTCTTTCCCAACTAACCATACTTATGTGATCCATCTTATTTGCCATTGGATGGATTCAAGGGCGGGTTTGCAGAAGGAAAAGGCTCAGAAGGCTCTCCAGCTCGGATTTGGAAGGTTAGGGGAGGTGGCGTCAAAGATTTTTAACGGGGCAAATGGATGGGCACCGATCACAGCTGTGCATTGGACTGTGAAAAAACTGTGATGTGAATGGATGTACTTAGGCCCCCTTCTAGACGGCTATGGCTTGTGCATAAGCCGGCTTAAGCTTAATGGTGTGGGGAAGCTGCGGTGTGGTGAAGCCTGATAAGCCCCACCTTCCCCTTCTAGACGGCTTCTGATATTTGAGCTTATAGACAGAGGTGGATTGTGAAAAGTCTGTAATACCCTTTGTCTTGTTTGTTTGCTGTTTAAATGATATTAACACTATCTTCATATATTTTTTACGTAGTTTAACACATAAATGAGATATAAAAATAGAAAAATAAAAATAAAAATTGTTAAATTACCATAAAAAAGTAAATTGCACATTGAAGCACACTAATTTTTTATCCAACAAAAAAATAGAACGTACGAATAACAACGCATCATGTAGATATTCCCTCTCACGCTACCGTTGTGAAAGCCATTTTGTCAACGCCTGCCTGATTTCAGGAAGGTGAAGTTAAGAGTGTTCCTGTTCTAATAAAAGGGCAGAATGCCCAAAACGTATCATTTCTCGTTGCAAGTAGTTTTCGGTTGATGCTGTTGGTTCATGCTCTTCCTTGTGAAAACTTTTAGATGGAAAATTAAAATGAACAGAACAGGCACTAAGTTCAGAATTACAGTCACAGTTAAGAACTTTGTTGAGACCAAGCTTGCAGGGTCAAATTCAGAGCTCAAGGATTTTTTTCTTCAAAGCAGTTCACGAAGAACTAAAATTTGACGGCTTAGGCAAATCACTCCGTAACCGTGTGCATAGCCAGTAATAGCCATATCTGTAATCCAAATTCAGAACACAAGATGATGTTGTATTGCTTGCTTCAACAAACTTATCAAGATCTCTGGAGTTGCTATTTCAGGCTCTGTTTTCACTTATCACATCCAACATAGTCCCAGCCATCTGGCAGCCAAATAAACGAATTCCAAAACCCAAATGTACATTGCAAACGTCAGACGTAGTATAAGCAGAGGGGCAAAACCAGCAGGATAAACACGTTCGTTCGCAAAACTGTCACTTGCAGGATCGCCTCTTTTGCAAGGCTTACTTAAAAGATACAAGTAGAACATAAATATATGTTCATGCAAAACCTATTAGAAGGCAATGGTCTAAAGTCTCTCCCTTTCTTCCTGCATGTGTCTTACAACAAAAACTCACTACAAGGTATTTCCTCAACGTCTCTTCCTTCTGCTTCCCTTCTGCTTCCCCTTGCCCTTTTTCTTACCCTTTCTCATGTCCCGCTCTGGTGCATCCTTGCCCGATGGTTTTGGTTGTGCCAAAAGGTGCTTCACGTCGAGTATACCATTCCTGAAACGCCCCTCAGTAGCCCTGAGTACTTGGTCCTCTGGTCTAGTCTTCTAAAATTTGCTGTTCTTGTTATCTCGTTTCCTAAATATCCCAAGTAGTCTTTCCTGTATAGAGTTCTCACATGTCACTCGACGTTTACACCTTAGACAGTAAATCAAAACAATGTAATGGTTAAGAAGCATACCTGTTCAATTTTCTTTTGTTCTATTTTCTGTTGATTCTTCATAGCTGGTTTTACTACAGACAACGGTGTATGCTGCTTCTTAATGGCCTATTGCAGATAAATGGAGACACTGAGATAATGCAATGTTTCAAATCAGGGTATATAGAGGTGAACAAGATTAACACCTTCCCACCCAATTCGACTACTTTACGATTCTGTATTTGCTTCCGGTCCTTCCATGTAGAGGCGCCTAAAGAGATTAGCATCAAGTGAGGACTTGTACATCAATAAAACACTGAGATCAAAATTTAAGCCTTTAACGAGACACAGAAAACAAATCTTGACAGGAAAAAGGTATAGATAATGCTGAATAACAAAAACACATAAAAAACTAAGCTAACTGATATAACTCATCATTCCTCGAGAATGAAGGAAGAGCCCTTTCTGACAGCCCCTCTAGCAACACGAATGGAGTTGAAAAGCATTTTAGGAACAAATTGCAGTTCTTCAAAACCAAAATATAGCATGAGACGCAATGCCACATTCCTTTTTGTAAGGCACATCTAGTGAAAATAATCATGCTCTTAAGCAAACTGACATGTTTCTGCTTTCTCAGTCAAACTCAACATCCTGTCTTAAGTAATTAGATGGCAAGCTTTACATGGACTAATTTGTTACATAGGCGTATAATAGAACAATTTACAACTGTTTCAGACTTTGCTTCACCAATGTGGCATCTTCAGTTACACGGTATCCAACACGGAGTAATCAAATAGCTGGACCAAAGCACAAACCATTCCTCTCGCCCTTCCTGCTCCGGCCGTGTGGTGCTGCCGTAGTCGTTCAGGGAGAACGGCCGGTCGCGCACGAGGGGCGAGCCGTTGGTGCGGTGACGCGGCGGCCAGGAGGCGGGGCCGGCGGCGGCGGGAGGCGGAGGAGTCGGGCGGCTTGCGGCGTGAGGCGGGGCCGGCGGCGGCGGGAGGCGACCGGGGGCGGCGGGGGTGGGGGCGGGGCCAGGGACGACCGGATGGGCGGGGTCGGGGGCGGGAGGCGGGGCTGGCGGCGGCGGGAGGCGGGGCGATGGGGGCGATGGGGGCGGGCTAGGGCAGGAGGGAGTGCGGGTTAGGGAGAAAAATTGGGAAGTTTTTTTTATATACCCAGTGGCAGTGGTGGGTAAATATCGTGAACTAGCGAGGATAGATTGGTCATTTGAGGTAAAATTCGCTGGAAGAAGCTTGGGAAGCACCAAAAATACAACTTTCTCTCACCAACAGAAAAATTAAGATGCTTAAAATTTAAGCACAATCCTAAATAACCTTTCTAGACAGCTTATGGCTTTCTGGAGCCATAAGCTGTCCCATAAGCTGTCTAGAAGGGGGCCTTAGTCTAGACACGGCGACTGCTGTTGCCCAGAATGCTTGCACGGTGATCTGTGGTAACCTGTTGAAACTTCTCCTTTTGCTTTGTTTTAATTTGCCTGCCGTAGAACATATATGATTTCCTTAATGAAATCGGGGAGAAATCCCTTTCTTCAAAAGAAAAAAAGAATTTGGGCCCAATTGTTTGAGCCCAGCCTACCACTAAAACACAAACCTGGAGTAACCTATTCCATTTCAGAAAGCCCAAATCAACCCACCTCATTGCAGCCGACAAGATCAGCCTCCATTTCGGCCCGGGTCCTGACCTCCAGCCTCCGTCCTCAAACTCTCCCATATCCAATCCTCTTCTCCACGAGCGGCCGTGCCGGTGCCACCCCCACCGGCCATAACCCCTAAACCCCGCCCGCTCCTGCCCGCCATGGCCGAAACGCTCGCCTTCCCGCTCCCGCTCCGCGCTCCCGCGCCGCCGCCTCCAAGCTCCAAGCCCATCCGCCAGCAACCCCCCACGCACTCCCCTCCCCGCCTCTTCTCCCCCACCTCCCTCCTCTCCTCCTCCCATCCCACCCCCACCTCCTCCTCCCGCACGCCGCGCCTCGGCCGCCCCCACGACCCCATCCCCCGCCGCCGCGGCGGCGGCGGCGGGCACGCCTGGAACCTGCCCCCCTCCCTCTCCCTCCCCGCTCGTCGTGCGCTCCTCGCCCTGCTGTCCGACCCCGACCGCGCCTCCCCGCGCGACGTTCTCTCCGCGCTCCCCGTCTCCGACCTCGCCGCCGTGCTGAACGCACTCGCCTCCCGAGGCCGCCCCGGCGCCGCGCTCGCCGCCCTCCACGCCGCGCGGGACCTCCACGGGGAGCGCGCCCTCCACCACCCCCGCGTGCTCCCCACGGCCGTCCGCGTCCTCGCGCGCGCCGGCCGCCTCGCCGACGCCTCCGCGCTCCTCGAAGCCGCTCCGGACCCCGACGCCAGCGCCTACACGGCCCTTGTCTCAGCGTTCTCCCGCGCCAGCCGGTTCCGGGACGCGGTCGACGTGTTCCGCCGCATGGTGGGTAACGGCGTTCAGCCCGCCCTCGTCACCTACAACGTCGTGCTCCATGTGTACTCCAAGATGGCCGTCCCGTGGAAGGAGGTGCTGGCACTCGTGGACTCCATGAAGAAGGACGGAATTGCGCCGGACAGGTATACGTATAACACGCTCATTAGTTGTTGCCGGCGTAGTGCGCTTTATAAGGAGGCAGCAATGGTGTTCGATGAGATGAGGGCTGCTGGGCTCGAACCTGACAAGGTCACGTTCAATTCACTGCTCGATGTGTATGGTAAGGCACGGAAGCAGGATAAGGCAATTGAGGTGCTCAAGGAAATGGAGCATGGGGGCTGTCCACCCAGTGTGGTGACTTACAACTCGCTCATTTCGTCGTATGTGAAGGATGGTTTGTTGGAGGAGGCGGGAGAGCTCAAAGAGGAGATGGAGGTGAAGGGGATCAAGCCAGATGTGGTTACATACACGACATTGATTTCTGGTCTTGACAGGGCTGGCAAAATTGATGCAGCAATAGAGACATATGATGAAATGTTGAGGAAGGGATGCGAGCCAAACTTGTGCACATACAATGCATTGATCAAGCTGCATGGAGTGAGGGGGAAGTTCCCAGAAATGATGGTTGTCTTTGATGACCTCAGATCTGCGGGGTTTGTGCCGGATGTTGTGACCTGGAACACGCTCTTGGCGGTGTTTGGGCAGAATGGTTTAGACACTGAGGTGTCTGGGGTGTTCAAGGAGATGAAGAAATCTGGTTATGTCCCTGAGAGGGACACATATGTTTCACTAATTAGTTCATATAGTCGTTGTGGCTTGTTTGACCAAGCAATGGAGATATACAAGAGGATGATTGAAGCTGGTATATATCCTGACATTTCGACATATAATGCTGTTCTATCTGCACTGGCTCGCGGTGGTCGTTGGGAACAGGCAGAGAAGTTGTTTGCTGAGATGGAGAATATGGATTGTAGGCCAGATGAGCTTAGTTACTCTTCATTGCTTCATGCATATGCTAATGCAAGGAAGTTGGACAAAATAAAAGCTTTGTCAGAAGATATATATGCAGAGAGGATAGAGCCACACAACGGGCTAGTCAAAACGTTGGTCTTGGTCAACAGCAAAGTTAGTAATTTATCTGAGACGGAGAAGGCATTCCAGGAACTGAGGAGGAGACGGTGCTCCCAGGACATTAACGTTTTGAATGCCATGGTTTCCATATATGGGAAAAATAGGATGGTCAAGAAGGTGGAGGAGGTCCTTTCACTCATGAAGGGAAGTGCTATCAACCTCAGTGCCGCAACATACAATAGCTTGATGCATATGTATTCTCGTTTAGGTGATTGTGAAAAGTGTGAAAATATCCTCACTGAGATCAAATCAAGTGGTGCGCGTCCTGATAAATACTCTTATAACACTGTGATCTATGCGTATGGAAGAAAAGGGCAGATGAAAGAAGCCTCAAGATTGTTCTCTGAGATGAAATGTTCAGGCCTGAATCCAGATATTGTAACATACAATATTTTTGTCAAGAGTTATGTGGCCAACTCAATGTTTGAAGAAGCTATTGATTTAGTACGATATATGGTTACTCATGGTTGCAAGCCCAATGAGAGAACTTACAATTCAATACTGCAGGGGTACTGTAGGCATGGTAGGATAGCAGATGCCAAATCATTCCTTAGCGACCTTCCTCAGCTTCATCCTGGAATATCTAAACAAGAACAACAGAGACTATTAGAACTGTTGGCCAGGCACACTTCATGAGTATGGAAGTAGATAGAACTGTTTTCTTAGTTGTCCTTAGCAACCTGTACTTCATAGTTTATATGTACAGATTACATGTTCTCTGAAGGAGAATTGAAAGAAGCCACCAAGATACATTTTGTTTCTCTGCTTAATTTGCTGAGAAACCCATTTATGTGCATCCACTGTATCACATTTGAGCCACTGTGTTTTACTTATGATGTGTGTGGCAATTTGGGTCTGATCTGTTGGAAGTTTTGCCTGTATGCAGTGTTTTACATGTGTTTATTGTCTCATATTTGTACATGATTCTTGACATCATGAAAGGTGCAATTCAAGTTTAGGTTAGTTGGTTCTGTTGTTCTAGAAAATATTTTCCCTTAATTCTTTATGGTTTGGTCTCTTCATCTCTTGCTGAAATGTCAAGTTGTCTTTACCTGTTCACAAAAATAAAAAATAGTGAAAAACAAATATGTAGAGGTTTGTCTAGTTTTCTCTTTCTAATTCAGTGAGGTTGCTTTACAATTTTGCATGTGTGTAGTCAATTTACAGATGTGCAGGATTGTACCACTTGCTACACTCTAATTGACCCATAGATTATGCTACTTCTGTTCTATTTTGACAATCAAAGTAATATTTGGCATTTTCGTTTGTGAGGTTTGTATATGCTATGTATTCTTAGTATATCTGCTAGATTGGTTTTATTAGCATCTCGTGGGTTTCATTTTTCGATTCAGGTGCAGAGTAATGATTTTCCATGGTATGTCCATGTTGCTCAACTGTTCGAAATTTTGGTGAATGCCCAGGAGGACGAGCGCGCCCTGTGCGTGCAGGTGCTGTGGCCGTAGAAGGGTAACTGGGATAGAATAGAGAAATTATAGGCACAGAGATTAGCATCTGCGAGAAAGGAGACTTATTTCTTGCTTGATCAGAAGATTCCACGCTATGTACCTAGGGACTAATCTCGACTTGCTTTCTAGGACAAGAACTCCTAATATGGGCTCCTAATGTGATGCGAACTCTTTTAACTATTTTATATTTTGGAGACTCTTAACATGATACAAAGTTACTATTACTATATTTATACCTCCCCAGTCCTCTTCTGGACTCTTTCCTAATGTTCCTGGCATACGCCACAACACCGACAATGCCGCTTTCAGAGACATGTAGCATGTGTCAGATGCGCTAAAGCACATTTCCTTTGTCAGCCCAAGATGTCATGAACCTGTCCTAAGTTAAGGCAAGAGCCTCAGCGCTTAGCATTCTTTTTTGTTTGTTTGATGTAATAAATTAGTCTCTATTGAAGCTTCATTATCCATTTCTTGCAATGTCCTTATAAAACTTATGCTTGAATTCAGAAAATTTCTCCTGAAGATCTCAAGATCATGCTGACTGCTGAGGAACCATTTGTGATGATAGTTCCTATCCTGGCTACCAGGAGATGCTAATCTACCTGCAGCAAAAACTGAATCAGACCACATCATTAGTGGGAATCGTATATCTCTATCGCAATACTGGCATTTGGCAGCAAGTAATTTTTTCATCATCAATGTTGCATATATATTTAGCATGCACAGGTGACTAGTCAGGCGTCATCATGCTGCGGTAAGTCGTGAAAAACCGTAGCTTGCTCCAACTAATTTCTTTAGCTGGGACTTATGGGTACTACCTCCGTTCTTAAACGATGTCGACGCAATATGTCTGCAGTCAATCTTTTAAAAATTTAACCACTAAAATTTAAAAATATATATTAATACACTCTATAAAATAATATCATTAGATTTGTCTTATAAAATCCTGTTAAAGTATACACTTTTTTAATTATCTTTTGATAATATATCATAGTCAGAGATTATAATCTTGTATTAAAGAATGTAAAAAATCAAAAACCACTTAGCACTTGGAAATGGAAGAAGTATGTTGTATGTAGCGTTCTAAGAGCAACTCCAACAGACTAGCCAAAACTCACCCTTCATATCACCATATGGATAGCTATCCATAAAGATTCCTCCTCCATATTATCCCACCACTCCAGCAGAACATCCATATCTTACCCTCCATATTCTCTTTCATATATTTTAATAATATCCTATAACTACCAACATATTTGTATTTGCTATATCTACAATCGGCTATCTGTTTAACGGCGAGACTAATTTTGTAACGACCTTTTTAGCAACGGCTGTATTTCCAACGGCAACTTCCAATGGCTATATTTCCAACGGCTACTTTTCCAACTGCTATATTTCCAACGGCTACTTTTCCAACGGCCATATTTCCAACTCTATATATGCAAGCCCATTTGCCATCCCTAGCAGTGTGTGCTCTCACATATCTCTGTCTCCTCACCCACACATATTTCTCTCCTCTCCCACAGCGCAATGAGGCGTCACAACATTGTGAAGCAAATGGTCATGGATTCGTCATCGTCCGATGCCTCATTGGATGATGACGAACTCATAGTTGCTACAACACTTATAGTGCACGACGAAGATCAGCAGTTGAGTGCTCGACGCCATGGTGGTTCCGTGCTAGGACGTCGGGTAATTAATCGTGATAGACAAGCCGGACATGCTAGACTATACCAAGACTACTTTTCGGAGGCTCCAACCTACGGCCCAACTATCTTTCGGCGTGGGTTTGAAATTAGTGAATATGTTTTGTTTGGCCATTCTTGTTGATTCTCCCATTTCAATTTTTCTTTTAATCTTGGCAGGTTTAGAATGGCTCGTTCTCTGTTTTTTCGTATAGTGCAAGCTGTAGTAGAGCATGATAGTTATTTTATGCAAAAAAGAAATAGTGCCATGGTTCTAGGGTTATCTCATTTGCAGAAGATTACCGCTGCATTCAGAATGCTAACCTATGGAGTACCAGCGGACGCTACAGATGAATTTATTAGGATTGGAGAAAGTACTATCCTAGAGAGTCTTAAAAGGTTTGTTAAAGCTATTGTGGAAGTCTTTGAAGATGAGTATCTGAGATCCCCAAGTCATGTTGATATTGCTAGATTACTTGCAATAGGAGAAGCAAGAGGTTTTCGTGGGATGTTAGGGAGCATAGATTGCATGCATTGGAAGTGGAAGAATTGTCTTGCGGCATGGCAAGGAATGTATATGGGCTATGTGCACGAGCCCACAATTATTCTAGAAGCCGTTACTTCCCAAGATCTTTGGATTTGGCACGCATCCTTTGGTTTACAGGGATCTCACAATGATATTAATGTTCTTCACCGTGTTTGCACGCGAAATCGATCCGCGCAACACCTAGATAACTATCATGCTTTCGTGACGACGAACGATTGCTTTCCGAGCAAAGCAACAAAGATCTCCTTGCTTTCGTGAAGGAGAACCGACCGCTTTTCGACGCAAAATGGTAAAGATCTAAACTAAGAGAAAAGGTAAAAGAAACATAAGATAAAAGTAGTAGATTGGTTTTGATGTATCGATTGTGTGTTAATCAGCCATCACCCTTCACATATTTATATAGGGCCGCTGGTCTTTTCGTAGGAGAACAGGACTCCTAATCCTATCTGAATACGTACATGTGACTTTCCTTTCTCCCTTTTCTTGTCTCCCAAGTCTTGTGCACCAAATTTGGTAATCAATATATCCTTGGTTCATCCGTAGGGCAACTCTATCTCGTGCAGCTATCTTTGCATACAAACCGGATATCTTTCCAAATCTTTGATTAGTTTGGCCGCCGCAATTAACCTCCGTTTCTTGCATCCCAAGTTAGGGTTTCTAGCACCAGAAAGGACCTTAAAGTAAACAACTCGGTACATTAGTCCATTCGCAGGGTAACTCGGCCACGCTGCAACTCGGACACACAACTCGGCAAAGCTGGAACTTGGACCCGCCAGAAAGAACTCGGCTTGGGCCACTCGGTGCGCTGATCGACTCGGCATATCAGACCACTCGGGAACGCCGCAGGTCACTCAGTTACACTAGAATTGTCAAGCCTGCATTAAGAGTTAGCACTAATTCCATACAGCTTGTCAGTCAATTATCTTAACCATCAGCAGTTAAACTAATTCGGCTGACTGAATAAATCTTATATCCAAATTACACCATTAACACACCGTTCCCCTCTATTTGCAAAGCTAGCCGAAGGACAAGCTCCGGAAGTGAATTACACCATCAACGGTCACAACTATACAATGGGCTATTACTTTACAGGTGACATTTGTCCACCATGGGCAACATTCATGAAGACAATACCATCTCCACAAGGGAATAAGAAAAAATTCTCACAAGCCCAAGAAGCTGCTAGGAAGGATGTGGAATGAGCATTTGGTGTTCTGTAAGCTCGTTTTGCCATTGTTCGTGGTCCTGCAAGGTTTTGGGATCAAGAGACACTCGGACAAATCATGACAGCATGTGTCATCATGCATAACATGATAATTAAAGATGAGCGCGATGGCCAGAAGACTACAATTACGATCATGTGAGAGAAAGGGTAACGGTTTCTCATGAGTCCACCCTCGAGCTTTCCTAGTTTATGGAGTTCATTCAAAGTAATCATGACATTAGAAACAAAAATGCTCACTTTCAGCTTCAAGAAGATCTAGTCGAGCACCTGTGGCAACTGTATGGATAGTCGTAGTTCTTAGAATGCACATGTTTACAGCATAATTTGGCTTTTAGGTTTATCCAGTTGGCCAAATTGGTGTTACGGTTGAAAGTCAAAATAATAGACTAATAAGCTGTGGCCTTAGTGCTGAATTTTTCATACAGGCTTGACTATTACAACATCCCGAGCAGAATCTCCGGACACCGAGCGCCAGAGCGCCCGCATTCCCGAGTACTGATGTTCCCGGATGCTTGCGGCCCCGAGCACTCGCAGCCCGAAGTGCCCGAGTGCTCACATCCCCGAGTATTCGCAGCCCGAGTACTGGCGGTCCCGAGTACCCGCGACCCTGAGTGTTCACGGCCCGAGTGCTGGTGTTCCCGAGTACTCGCGACCCCGAGTGTTCGCGGCCCGAGTACCCGTATTCCTGAGTACTTACGTCCCCGAGTATCGAGTGAATCAGCTCGGAAACTCGAGTAGTTCTCCCGAGTACTAAGACATCGTCCGGATCGACTCGGGACCCGAGCAACCTGTGTCCCCGAGTACTAAGGTACTCGCAGAAGTTCCCGAGACCCGCATAGACGTGCATCAAGACGACCACGTACAAGTCTGCTTTCGATGATAAGATCTTCGACTTGGAGGTGTCAGAAGGCTTTGACTTGGGAAACAAGGAACCGTGGAGGATTAAAAAGGAAAGTTAATCACGGATTTGGAAAGCTACGCGTATACAAGAAGGAGTCCTGATTCAAAGGTGGTTACGGTTTATATCAGGATCCTTTAGATAAGGAAAGACTGCATATTTGTATTCAGTTAGGATTAGGAGTCCCAATCTTCTACGGAAAGACCAGCCGCCCTATAAATATGTAAAGGGTGACGGCCGATTAAAGATATCCAACAATCGACACAAATCAATCTACTATTTTACCTTTTACCTTTTCATTCTTAGCAATAGACCTTTATCGTTTTGCGCTGAAAAACGGTCGGTTCTTCTTCACGTTAGCAAGAAGATCTTTGTTGCTTTGCCTGAAAAGCGATCGTCCGTCGTACACGAAAGTGCGATAGTTATTCTTTGTTGCTTTGCCTGGAAAGCAATCGTTTATCTGAAAGTACGGTTGGCAACTCCACTCACCTAGGTGTTTCGCGGATCCAATTTTCGCGCGAACACAATTGGCAACTCCGCTGGGGAAGGAAGAAAAGATTACACAATGAACACTGACTGCAAAGACGGAAGCATCGTCAACCCCGACAACATCATCGCCGTCACGCTCGACGATCTATCTGAAGATGAACGGCGAGAGATTGAACGCCAACTCGAAGAAGAGCAGGGGAGCAACTCCGGCAAAAGTTGGCCGGCTACCAGAAGACGAAGAACGGCATCATCAAGAAGGTAGTCGTGCCGAGTCCCTCTGCTACGCTCAATACCGAGGTAAGTAAACCGACTTGTTCTGAGGATATTGCTCATCTAATTGACATGTCGGTAGCTAGCAAATATGGCACTGATATGGACAACACAGCCAAAATACTCGCCCAAGTAATGACTAACCGATTTGAGGATTTCAAAGAGCAACTCGCTAGAGACTTGAAGAATAACCTGCAGCATCAGGTTAGGTCAACTGTGTTGCGGGTTAATGACGAACATCGGGATAAGCAGCCGATGTACCCTGACGCTAGCAGATCTAACCACCGGGTAGAGGTCACTCCCACGATTACCACATCTATCGTTCCGACTTCGGCTCCTCAGGGTTTCGCCAATGATGACCGAAGTCTCAGCCTTAACGCCAACGTCCCGCAAGCCATATTATCAGACAGTAGCATATAGCACACCGCCTTTACCACCTATCGGTACCGGGGTTCCTCATGGGCCGGTTCCAGATGCGTATTTTAACTCACCACAAGTCCAACCTGTGTTGCCGGAACCGACTTCATATCCTCATACTACGCCAGTGCCACCGGCCAACACAAATTTCAATGATCAACTCGCTGGAGCACTCAAAGAATTCGGCTTAGAACCCAAGGGTAGAGCGCGTGCTTACCAAAAGCCGTATCCTGAGTGTTTTGACACAATGCCATATCCCCGAGGGTTTAGAATTCCAGACTTTGTTAAATTCACAGGGAGGATGGTAGGTCTACTTTTGAACACATAGGGCAATTTTTGGCACAGTGTAGCGAAGTCGGTACGTCAGACATTTACAGGGTAAAGCTATTTTCTCTATCATTATCTGGTACAGCTTTACGTGGTTTACGTCGCTTGCCCCGAAGTCTATTACGTCATGGGCGCAATTAGAGCAAAAGTTTCACGAGTACTTTTTTAGCGGCGAGACCGAGCTTAGGCTCTCGGACTTAACAATGGTCAAACAAAAGTACAATGAACCGGTGTATGATTATATTAGAAGATTCAGGGAGGTTAAAAACTGGTGTTTCAGTTTAACTATAGCCGAAAAAGACCTAGCCGACCTCGCTCTTTCGGGCTTGCTCGCTCATATTAGGGATAGGTTAGAAGGTCAGGAGTTTTCGAACATTAATCAAGTCTTACAGAAAGCCGTGACCCAGGAGAACCGTGCTAAAGAAGTTAAGCAATATAGCCAGTTTGGGGATAACAAGAACAAAAGCAAAGAAAAATCTGCGGTTAACATTATATCATATGATGACAACTCGGCCAGCGACGATGATGTCGATATATGCATAGCCGAGTGGGTCCATGCGCCCAAGTCAAAACCTTTTGCATGCCCTGCTTTGAAGCCTACGCCTACTCGGAGAGAGGAGATTAAGTATACTTTTGACGTTAGCAAATGCGACAAGATCTTCGATATGCTCCTACAAGGAAGCTTGATCCGAGTTAGGGAAGGACACGTATTTCCATTGGCGGAAGAATTGGGCAAAAGAGCTTACTGCAAGTGGCATAACTCCTTTTCTCATGCTACTAATGATTGCAATGTGTTTCGTCGACAGGTACAATCGGCCATTAATGATGGATGATTGATATTTGCTCAGAGCACCAAGATGAAACTAGATAGTGACCCTTTTCCAATCAATGTGATCGACTTGGAAAAGAAGAAGGTGTTAATTCGGTCGGATCAGGCCGAGTTGGCAAAGGGAAAGAACGTCATCGTTGACGATAACGCTGCTCCAAGGATGATCAAACCAAAAAATCCAGAAATCGGAGTCTGGAAGGTCAACCAAGGAAAGGGGCAAGTCGCAAAGCCGAAGCCGATGGTGAAACAATTGCTGGACAAATATGCCTCACGCACGCCCAACAATGTGTTCACTCGGCTCAGAAGCATTAAGCGTCCGAGGTCACCTCCACGACCAGAGTTCGGTGCTCCCGAGTACTGGCAAGAAGGTTCATACATTCAGCCACCATACTTCACAACGGGTCCTCCATATTGGGGATGCGCGCCTCTGTGTTATCCGCAGTTTCCTCCATGGGGTTTCAATCCCTGGGCACCCCCGTTAGACCAATCGGCATTGCACAGCCGAGTTGGGTCCCATCAAGGCCCGAGTTCAGGGAATACCCACGAGGGAAGAAGACTCGGTTTAACCCGAGGGCCAGGTCACCGAGTGAGATTGCCAGTCGGCGTCAGGGACTCGGTACACAGAGGTACTCGGCGGCACCCGGAGAGTCTCAGAGGAATAGCTCACTGATCAAGCGCGTTTGGGTGCCGGTCAGGCGGGACGAGTCCAAATCTGGCAGCGCCACAACGGCCCAGTCCGCGCCCGACTCGGACGAAGCGGGTGTTACCCGAGTTCCGGAGGCAAGTCAACAACAACAATCCGCCGTGGCGATCAATCCTCAAAACAGCTCGGCGACACCAGCGGGAACCTAGCGGATACAGTTCAGCACGATAGACAATTCGGACAGGCCAGAATCCAGCGGCGCAGCTAAAACCGGCACGCAGAAGAATGAACTCGGCAAGCCGGTACCAAAGAAGCAAGGTAGCAACATCAAGTCGGTTGAGCCAGGAACAAAGCCGAAGCCTCAATGGTGCCCTATAGGACTCACGCATACTCAGAAGCGGAGGGTACAGCGATTACGAGCACTCGAGCTCAGAGAAGAGCTAGTCGAGAAGAAGCGCGACGGGTGGTTCAACCAGGCAAGGCCGATGACACCAGCAAAAATGACTTGGAAAGAGAAGCGCATAGCGAAGGAAGAAGCTGGTGTTGCTGGTGGCCATGTCAGGGAAGTGCCCACCGACATGGACGTCAACATGGTATTCGAGTTGCCCATGGATTTTCGTGCACCGGAGTTGGAGATTGCAGAACTCGTGCTCGGCCCGAAAAATGCCACATTTGAAAAGCCAGAGGAACCCGGACAGCACTTGAAGCCTCTGTTCATCAAGGGTCACATCGATGGGAAACCAATCGGCCGTATGCTTGTCGACGGGGGTGCTAGAGTTAACATTATGCCCCTTTCGGTTTTCTCTAAGCTGGGCCGAAAGGAAGATGAGTTGATGAAGACTAACATGGGGCTCAACGGGTTCTCGGGGGAATTATCTGAGGCCAAGGGTGTGATTTCCGTAGAACTCACAGTCAGGAGTAAGTCGTTACCGACTGCTTTCTTCGTCGTAGATGTCAAGGGTCGATACAATGTGCTCCTGGGACGTGATTGGATTCACGCAAGTTGCTGCATCCCTTCCACTATGCACCAATGTTTGATCCAATGGGTAGAGGACGATGTAGAGATCATTAGGGCAGATAGCTCGGCTTGCATCGCCCTTGCGGAAGCAACTGTTGATTGGCAGCACGGTGATATGAGATGCTTGTCAGGCCGGAATTTGTCAGACTACGATTACATTAGTATCGGTAGGGATGGGTTTGTACCGATACAGGCGCAGCCGGCTTGTATAGCTCGGCTTAATGACTTATCTTTATAAGCAGTGAATAAAGAGGATAGCATTAAATGGCTGCAAAAGCGCACTGAGGAATATCGGTCTGGAAAGAATGATATGCATGAGACCATTGAAGATTTCGATGATATAGGGAAACTCGGACAAGGGTTCTCATCGGCCGACCCGCTGGAAGAAGTCGACATCGGCAACGGGGAGATCCCCCGACCTACGTTCATTAGTGCCAATATGGAAGTCGGTCAGAAGGACCGGGTATGCACGTTACCTAAAGAATTTATTGACTGCTTCGCTTGGAATTACACTGAAATGCCCGGGTTGAGTAGAAGTCTGGTTGAGCATAAATTACCTATTAAGTCGGGTTTCAGGCCACACAAGCAACCACCTAGACGCTTCAACCCTAACCTGTACGACCGTATCAAAGAGGAAGTCGACCGGCTGGTGAAAGCCGGGTTTATTCGGCCATGTAGGTATGCCGAGTGGATCCCTAATATTGTGCCGGTCGAGAAGAAAAACACTGGTAAAATTAGAGTATGCATCGACTTTAGGGATTTAAATAAGGCTACCCCTAAAGATGAATATCCCATGCCAATAGCCGACATGTTAATAAATGATTCTTCAGGACATAAGGTGATTAGCTTTTTAGACGGCAATGCCGGGTACAATCAAATCTTTATGGCCGAAGAGGACATGTTCAAGACTGCCTTTCGTTGCCCCGGTTTTGTCGGGTTGTTCGAGTGGGTTGTCATGACATTCGGGTTGAAAAATACTGGCGCCACGTATCAACGAGCCATGAACTTGATATTTCATGATCTTCTGGGCATAATATTGGAAGTATACATTGATGATGTCGTCGTGAAGTCAGACGGATTTGATCATCATTTAGCCGACTTGCGATTAGCCTTTGAGAGGATGCGTCGATATGGGTTGAAGATGAACCCGCTCAAATGTGCTTTTGGGGTGTCGGCTGGCAAGTTCTTAGGGTTCATAATTCATGAACATGGTATAGAGATTGACCCTAAGAAGATAGAAGCCATCAGGAAGTTAGAAGAACCCACATGCAAAAAGGATGTGCAGAGTCTTTTGGGGAAGATAAATTACTTAAGACGATTCATATCCAACCTGGCGGGAAAGATTGAATCGTTTGTCCCTTTACTCCGGCTAAAGCAGGAAGCCGAGTTCACTTGGGGGGCAGAACAGCGAGACGCTTTCAATAATATTAAGAGATACTTGTCGAGCCCTCCGGTGCTTCGAGCACCCAAGTCGGGTGTGCCGTTCAGACTGTACATCGCAGCGCAAGACAAGGTGATCGGTGCGGTTTTAACTCAGGAAGTCGACAAGAAGGAATGCACTATTGCATACATAAGCCGCCGTCTACTTGACACCGAGAGTCGGTACGTGTTCGTTGAGAAATTGTGTTTATCTTTATTCTATGCATGTACCAAGTTTCGGCATTATTTGCTTTCGAGTACTTGTGTGGTGGCTTGCCAAGTCGACGTAATCAAGTATATGTTGCATCAACCGATTCTTAGTGGTAGGACTAGGAAATGGGCGTATGCATTAATAGAGTATGATCTAATATATGAGTCGTTGCGCTCCATGAAGGGGCAAGTCGTTGCCGACTTCATTGTTGATCATAGGGTTCGGGATGAAGAAAATATTAATTACGTTAGCATATGCCCATGGAAGCTTTATTTTGATGGATCGGTTTGTAGAAGCGGACAAGGCATTGGCAACGTTTTAGTCTCACCAAACGATGTCGTTTACGAAGCATCGGTCCGACTAGAATATTCTTGCACTAATAACCAGGCAGAGTATGAAGCACTGTTATTTGGTTTGCAAAACTTAGTTGATATGGGCGTAAGAAACGTGGATGTTTATGGGGATTCATTGTTAGTAGTTCAGCAGGTTAATGGAGAATTCCAATGTTTTGATGGGCTACTAAATAGTTACCTGGACCGATGTTTAGATATAATCAAGTCCTTTGATACTTTCATTATCAGTCACGTGCCTAGGGAAGGTAATGCTAGAGCAAATTCTCTAGCACAGCAAGCATCCGGGTATCAAGTCGGCAGAGGGATATTCTTTATATCGAAGGAACCGATGCTAGCTGCTGTTAAGGGCAAGGCCGACTTGTTTGAGGTCGAAGCCGACCTGTCGGAACTCGAAGCCGACTTGCTTAGAGGCGATACCGACTCGGTGGGCACTAAGTTTAGTACAAGGACCGCAAGTAGCCGAGTCAACGGGCAGCTTAGAATTAAAGGATTGGAGAGTACCTCTGGCTAACTATTTAAAGGATCCGAGTCGAACAAAAGATAGGAAAATTCGGCGACAAGCTATAAAATATACCTTGTTGAATGACGAGTTATATCGCCGAACGATAGACGGAGTATTGTTAAAGTGTTTGGGCCCTGACCAGTCGAGAGTAGCCATGGGAGAGATACACGGAGGAATATGTGGGACGCATCAGTCGGCCCCTAAGATGCAATGGCTATTGAAAAGAGCAGGTTTTTATTGGCCGACGATGTTGGAGGATTGTTTTCGCTATTATAGAGGATGTGAAGCATGTCAAAAGTTTGGAAACGTGCAATCGGCACCCGTGGCCATGATGAACCCTATTATAAAGCCGTGGCCGTTTAGAGGGTGGGGCTTGGACTTCATTGGCCAGATACATCCCGCTTCATCCAAGGGACATCGCTTCGTTCTTGTGGCTACGGATTACTTTACTAAATGGACTGAAGCAGTTCCTCTAAGGAATATGACTCATAAGGAAGTAATTAGTTTTATTCTAGAACACATTATTCATAGGTTCGGCATTCCTCAAACTCTGACGACTGATCAGGGTGCTTCTTTTATGTCTACCCAATTTAATGAGTTTGCCGAGTCCTTTGGAGTTAAGTTGCTGAACTCGTCGCCCTATTACGCCCAAGCCAATGGACAGGCCGAGTCCAGTAATAAAACATTGATTAAGCTTATAAAGAAGAAAATTGAAGAGCATCCAAGAAGGTGGCATGAGGTACTCTCGGAAGCTTTGAGGGCTCATCGGATATCTAGACATGGAGCAACCCGAGTGACGCCGTACGAGTTGGTGTATGGGCAGGAGGCGGTGTTGCCTGTCGAGATCCATTTGCAAGCTCTTAGGGTAGCCAGGCAACATAACTTGTCGGCTCAAGATTACAATAATTTGATGCTGGACAAGGTAGATGAAGTCTCGGAAGAAAGACTGAAAGCCTTACGAGAGATTGAAAAAGAGAAGTTGAGGGTAGCGAAGGCTTACAACAAAAAGGTAAGGGAGAAATCGTTTCAGACAGGAGACCTAGTATGGAAAACGATTTTACCTATTGGGACTAGAGATAATAAATTCGGCAAATGGTCGCCGAGTTGGGAAGACCCATATAGGGTTGTAGGAATTGCACCTGGAAATTCCTATTTTGTGCAAACTTTGCAAGGCGAAGGTTTGCATAGAGCACTTAATGGGAGGTATTTGAAGAAGTTTTATCCAAGCCTATGGCAGGAGGCTTGACAGCCGGTTTGGCCGATGTGCTATATCGCCCTGAGGAATGACGTAGTATTTTCGGTAAATGCCATTATACCGAAAACAGGGGGGCATGTGTTTACAGCATAATTTGGCTTTTAGGTTTATCCAGTTGGCCAAATTGGTGTTACGGTTGAAAGTCGAAATAATGGACTAATAAGCTGTGGCCTTAGTGCTGAATTTTTCATACAGGCTTGACTATTACAACATCCCGAGCAGAATCTCCGGACACCGAGCGCCAGAGCGCCCGCATTCCCGAGTACTGATGTTCCCGGATGCTTGCGGCCCCGAGCACTCGCAGCCCGAAATGCCCGAGTACTGGCAGTCCCGAGTACCCGCGACCCCGAGTGTTCACGGCCCGAGTGCTGGCGTTCCCGAGTACTCGCGACCCCGAGTGTTCGCGGCCCGAGTACCCATATTCCCGAGTACTTACGTCCCCAAGTACCGAGTGAATCAGCTCGGAAACTCGAGTAGTTCTCCCGAGTACTAAGACATCGTCCGGATCGACTCGGGACCCGAGCAACCTGTGTCCCCGAGTACTAAGGTACTCGCAGAAGTTCCTGAGATCCGCATAGACGTGCATCAAGACGACCGCGTACAAGTCTGCTTCCGATGATAAGATCTTCGACTTAGAGGTGTCAGAAGGCTTTGACTTGGGAAACAAGGAACCGTGGAGGACTAAAAAGGAAAGTTAATCACGGATTTGGAAAGCTATGCGTATACAAGAAGGAGTCCTGATTCAAAGGTGGTTACGGTTTATATCAGGATCCTTTAGATAAGGAAAGACTGCATATTTGTATTCAGTTAGGATTAGGAGTCCCAATCTCCTATGGAAAGACCAGCCGCCCTATAAATATGTAAAGGGTGACGGCCGATTAAAGATATCCAACAATCGACACAAATCAATCTACTATTTTACCTTTTACCTTTTCATTCTTAGCAGTAGACCTTTATCGTTTTGCGCTGAAAAACGGTCGGTTCTTCTTCACGTTAGCAAGAAGATCTTTGTTGCTTTGCCCGAAAAGCAATCGTCCGTCGTACACGAAAGTGCGATAGTTATTCTTTGTTGCTTTGCCTGGAAAGCAATCGTTTATCGTACATGAAAGTACGGTTGGCGACTCCACTCACCTAGGTGTTTCGCGGATCCAATTTTCGCGCGAACAGCACGCAGTTGTAATAATTTAGTCGGGACCTCTGAAGTAGTGTTTTCAAATTATGTACTATGATGTATGCAGTTCTCTCATAATTAATATATGCATTTCTTTCTTAACATGGTTGACCATCTCTTTCATAGAACAAATAGCTCACACAATGTATAGTTCACACAACAAATAGTTCATAACATAAATAGTTCATACAATAAATAGCTCACACAATAAATAGCTCACACAACAAATAACTCATGTAGAATTGTTGTACCGTCGAGCGATGATCTCACCTTGCAAGCTTAGGTAGTATTGTTGTTTTGGCCCAGTCATAGCGCTTATATCCATGCTCATAATTCTCTTTTCATCACTTCTTCCCTGTCGATCTAACTTTTGTTGTTCTATAGCTAACCTATTTCTTTCAATTTCCTGCTTACTTTCTTCAAGTGCCATCATCTTTTCTTCCATTGCAATTGCTCGCTCATATCGTGCTGCTTTAATGGCCTCTTTCTTATCATCTCTTTCTACCTTCTTTGACCAAACCTGATCCAATGCTAACATCACAGTACTAGTATTTGAAGTGCCAGAACATTTACCTCTTCGTAATCGCTCTTTCTCAGCCTTCTTACCGGTGGGTCTTCTCAAGGGATCATGCTCAGGAGTAGAAGCCTCAATTTCTTCATCATTGGAGGTAGCACCTGGAGAAGAACTACCTGGACTAGCATTCGAGGCCGTCTTTTGTTTTGTCTGAGATAACCTAGAAGTCAATTTTGGATGGTGCTCTAATACTCTCCAGCAATGTAGAATTCCTAATGATCTCCTTTTGGTATCTTCTGATTGGAACAAACTACATGCCTGAACAATCTGCAAGTCAATATGAGTTACTTTGCTAGCCCACAACATAAGCAAGATACAAACCAAGTAAAGAGATAGTTGTATACCCTGTCTTGCGTTGTCATCCCGCTTTGCCTCCTATTATGAATCAGTCATAACAGCCACAAGACTTGTTAACCTGTTCTTGAATAGTACCCCACTGGTTTGCGAGAGAATTTTAGTTGCGCACCGACTCGAATTCCCTATTCTCGTGAAAGTATTGATGAATCCTTGCCCAATAAGAATCACGAGATTGTTCATTACCAGTTGCTGCATCCAAACTAGTATTTAGCCATGCTTGTACCAACAAGTTGTCTTCTTGCTTGGTGAAATTTTTGGATCTCTTATTGTTGGGTCTACTGGAGACGATAGGTTCGTCAACTTGCGAAGGTTGCTCTCTAATAGGGTTAAATTCTTGACTATCTTCCTTGCTCCATTGATTCCACCATTCAACAAGTTAGAACAAAAACCATCATCCATTGGACCACCATGCCACTAGTATTGAAAACTTTATAAATATATAATGCTCCATTTATTCTTCTAAATACTTATCCACAAGCAATCTTAATAGTACGAACATGGTGCAATTTAACCACTCATATACAACAGCATGTTTGTATTTAGAACATACAGATAGTTGTTGGAGCTCGCCTTAATTTCTTGTCCAAAATCCAATGGTTCAAATGGTGTACACTACAATTGGCTCAATCTAACTTAAGAATTGCATAGAGAAACAGATTAGAATTTACAAAATAATAACGAATTCACATTGTTAACATGTGCAGCTAATTTACATTGCAAAATAACACTAGAAATCCCTCAAAATCCCCAAATCAGCATCCCTTTTAATCCTTCATACCCTAATCCCTCAAATTGCAAAATAACAGATTATTATTTTTAATAATACTAACAAATTAACGTTGTTAACATATGCTGCTAATTTGCAATGCAAAATCACACTAAACATGTCTCAAAATCCCCAAATAAACCTTGTCTTTTAATCCCTCAATAACTCTAATCCCTCACCCCCTCTTATTTTTTCCCCATTCCCCATTTCCTATCCAACTATCCCACCTCCCCCATCCCACCGACAACTCTTCTTCCACCCTCCACCGGCGGCCCATCCATCCAGTGCCGACGGCCCTCCCCTCCCCTCCCATTGCACCGGCGACCTCCCTCCCCTCCCCATCCCGGTGCATCTCCCTCCCCTTGCCTCCCTGGTCGCGCTACCTCCCTCCCCTCCCCGGTCTCCTCCCCTCTCGTCACCGGCTCGCCCGAACTCGTGGGCCGGAGGGGAGGGGACGAGCGGGCTTGGCACGCGCCGCCGCTCCCAGATCTGGAGCGGTTCGGGCTGCGCCGGCGCTCCCAGATTGGGGGCGGGGCAAGCCGGGGGAGGTGGGCCGAGCTCTGGCCGTGCTGCGGGCAGCGTGCAGAGGCGACCCGTGGGCGGCGTGCAGCGGGCGGTGGCTGGCAGGCGGCACTAGAGCGGTGGCCACTAGACAACGGTGGCGGCGCATGGCCCTTCGGTGGCAGCGACGGGGAGAGAGGGGAGGAGTGCTTGGTGGGATAGCTCATCTTGTTGGGGGCGGTGGCGCGGGAGGAGTGCTTGGCAGGAAGAACGCGTCCGGGAGAAGACTGTTGCCCAAATTGCGTGTGCGAGCTCACGCCAAATATGGCGTCCGGAGCGGTCGGGATGGAGGGGCTCCAAATTTAGTGTGTGGTATGACGTGTCTGCTGGGGAGGGTTTTTTGCTCATGGATAGCTATTTTCAGTATAGCGGATGGGATGGAGAGGCTGCTGGAGTTACTCTAACGCTGCAGCTTTTGAATCTTTTTAGCCTCTTTCGCAGAAATGGCATTCCTGGAGATTGATGCTTCAACTTGGCGACATGTGCAGATGCAATCCATAGCTGGCTCTTGGCTTCAGTCCCTGTCACCTGGTGCGTTCAAAAGGCTACCTGTTGCTTGTGTGTTGCCTATGGATTGGCCCTGCTACTAGTAGGTTGTCATGGTATCTTTGTAGTTGAAGATCTTAACGAGGCGTGGTGTGATGCAGTACTTGGTTTCCATGATGGTGTTGGGCATCTACTGCTCTCAAATGACGAGATCTATGGCCCAAAAGCAACTTTTGCACACGCTTTTAAGCAGGCGAAAGAAAGGTGAATTTACTCCCACATATACTTCATCCAGATACAAGCTTCTTTCGGAGTAAAGCTGTGATTAACCTGTTGAAGCTGTTGGCTTCATACTTCCACTAGTAGATGTGGATCTAAATCTTTATTCCGATCTCCGACAAAATATTCCGTTACCAGAACGTGGTCCCAAACACCCTATGCTCCGCTCGACCGCTGCTCCTATCCGGCCGCGGCGAGATGCTGCAAATCTTTTTCTCTCGCGGTCGAACAATAATAGTAGCTCGACGAGATCGATTTGTTAATGTGGTACCGACACGGGGGACAAGCTGATCTATCATTTTCTTTTAGAGTAGCGTCTCATTTATCATTTATGTATGAACATATTCCTCCCGTGAAAAGGCTCATGGATGACGCCAGAGGGGAAGCAGAAGCAGCAACATCGCCATAAGCCCATGACGTACTGGTTGTTGGTGTACACGCCGGAGTTGAAGGAAAACCAGCCTGGAACAATCAATTCCGCGCGTACGTTCTCCTCTTGAATAGTTGTGCCCGCCTGCCCGGTGCAGGGAATCGCGCGTCCGTTCGTGCTGTGGTCACGAGCTCACGGACGACCGGGAGTAACTCGGTTTTGCCGTGTACTTTAACCCCAGCGTCCGTAGCACCGGAGTAAAATTTTAAGAGACTTGCTAGTAAGGGCCCGTTTGGATTGCCGTTTTCTGGCCCAAAACCGGTGTGATTTACGGAACCCATATTTTTTACCAGCCAGGCCGAAAAGACTGTTTGGAAGCCCGTTTTCATTTTTTGACTCCTCGGTATTGTGCCAGTTTTGGGTCACTTACACCCAAAAAATAATACGGACCGAAGCAGCCCATGAAACAAATCCGACGAAAGTTGGGTTCGGCCTCCGCGATGATCGCCTCCAATTGCTCCTCCTCCTCCCGCCGCTGCCACCTCCGACGCAGCTCCCGGCTACAGCTCCGCCAGATCCGAGCGTGAGTTGGAGAAGGACCCGGCAGCTCCTTGTCCCGGCGGGGGACGAACAGGCGCTTCCCGTCGCTGCAAGGCGCGCGGTGGCCATGGACGCCGAGGACAAGTCGGGCGCCTCTTGCGGAAGAAGAGGAGGTGAGGAGACGGGGCCGAGGTAGTCGAGCTCATCCGCGTCACCCCCGACTTCCCCGCGCTCGAGAGAGACGGCTGCCTAGCTCAAAGGGCTATTCTAAAATGTGCTATATGAATTCCTGTCGACAGATCTTGCATTCCTGCTGCTGTAGTTTATGGCCAGGATGCTGCTACAGATTTAGAGCATCATCAGGAATTATGTTGACCTCTTTCATTGCACAAAGAGCTCCAGTGTTCGTACAAGCAAATGGTAGTAAACCAACATTCAGAACTCAATATGAAGTAATAGTCACAATGATATAGCGAATGCACTTCTGTACCTATTGGTAGCTTCATATATACAGCCAAATGTACCACTACCTAGAAGTCTTCCTTTTTGCCACTGACAAGCCACTGAGGGCATTTCAACTTTTGGAGCAGGCTGGTTGCTGAAAGCTGTTTGCGTTGGGCTTATAGCACCAGGAGGAAGTGGTAATGGATGGAAACTGACACTTCCATTGCCTTCAGTAAACGGAATTTGGTTTTCTGGGAATAACTTCAGGTGCATAGGTGATGGAGGGGCACTGGTATTCCTTGGCATAAAAATAGAGCTTTTCAATGCACTAACGCATGGAGATCGCTCTAGACCCCCTGTATATTTTTCAGGTGAAGTCTGAGGAGATGAAGCTCCCAGAAAATCTATAGCGTGGATAGATGAAGCTGACCACGCTGGGGGACCTTGAGCAGATGCCAGAGTAGATGAGAAGTCAGCATTGCTCTCAATCTTCGAGGGCTGCATACAGGACTTGAAAATCCACTGCTTGGAGCACTTTTAGCAGGAATGTTCAACTAGAACTTTTCACGGAATGCCTTTCTGTGGTTACTAGAGGCAAGCCGCTTTGTACCATTTGGGTATAAGTCATTTTGCTCAGGAAACTTTTGCACAATCTGACTTGTCACCGTGTGAAAACAAGATTTTTAGCATCAGGAAATAACGCAAGGAGTAATGCAGGTATAGATACAGCTGCACCTCAACGACATGTGTAGCATCTCTGAAAAATAGAAATTATCCATTTCAATGTTATATGGAAGTAGTGTACAGATCATACAAAAAGAGAGGGAGAGGACCAGTCAGCAAAGGGAGATGAGGTAATGGAATTGACAGTAGTGAAACCAACCACCAAGTTGTTCTGATTACCCCACAATCCTTGTTCTTCCATCAGGCGTCATAATGTACAACTAAGCTAAATCATTGATCAAAAATGCAATGGTACCATCTCAGAACACCAGAAAAAGTCCTACCCTAGGGCATATTGTATGGCTACTTTAAGTGTTCATAAATCATGATCCAACAATTACTCAAGGTACCTAACAACAACTAAGCTAATGCCACGTCTACAAGCTTGAATAAGTACAGAGTTAAACCTTGGACACTGTTTATAAGGGTATAAATTTGCAAGTTTTTCAAACAGGATTTACAAGGGATCTAAATTACACTTGTATACAAGGGTATTTGTGGTGCCAAGTATTTTACAAGATAAACTGTTTACAAGTGTAAAAGTTTACAAGTCTCCTAAACAGGGCCTAAGTATTTGATGTTGCTAGTAATTTTAATCTCCTCTTCCAATCTACCGGACCTTGCCTTTAAAAAAAAATATCTACCGGAAAAGCTGACGGTGTATATATTATCTTGAAATTCCAGGTCTCCTAAAAATGTAGAAATATTAAGCCATGTCTAAGTAGGAGACACATCACGCATAGCTGGATGTCAAATATACTTGCCAATTTATGTCGGTGATAACGACGGGGCAAATGCGAGACACCTGCACGCACCGCTCAGCGTAGAACACGTCGCTCTCGGTCGGTTGCGCGTAGTGGGGCGAAACGAAAACGAGTCGTTGCACACAACTAAAATAGTAGCACCCGGCAATCCTTGCTAAGCACGGACAGTGAGTGCTGATCTGTGATCTACGATTCTATATCTATGCGTTCGTAAACTCCATGATTGGTACATGCGGAAGACTTGGAATCTACGGCTACTTGCCACCTTCTAGTTTCGAAAAAAAAAGGCTACTTGCCACCTTTTGCAACTGCTGTTCGACATAACTATTGCCAACCCATCATCATAATATATATGTAGTTCGCCCCTAAAAAAGAATTATCATATGTATTGAGTTGTGAATAAGAGCATGGACTCACTCGTCACCGACACACTCGGAGAGTAGACAGAAATAATATACTCAATACATATGACGTAAGATGAAATACTAGGCATGTTTGGAAGAAGTACCCATACATCAGCGATAAACATTGAGCACCCGAGCCAGTAATTGCACTCAACTCAATGACGAAATAATAGGCATTGTTATTCCCGTAGGAATCTGGAAAAAACGTCAGTATGATCAACCAACCTTTTAGATGGGGCAAGTGTAAAAGACGGGAAAATGTTAACAACATAACAGGTCCATCAAAAGATATACTTCAGATAAAACGATAAGGGGGTTGTTCGGCTAGCCAAACTTTAGAAATTTTGATCAGCTTTGGATATCTTTTGATTAGTGGATTTGTAACACCGACAAAAATGTGGCGCTGTTTACGTCCACGGGAAGTTGGTAACGTCAATGAGGGCAATCTTAGGGCGGGGAAACCGGTCATCAAAATTTGGATTCTTCGCAATGCAAACACCATTTGTTTTCCGAAATTTTTGCTTGGCTCGTGGAGATCACCAACCAAACAAGCTCTCTAGCTCATTTTTGAAGCCGATTTTGGCCAAAACCTGAGAACCAACTTGATCACCCAGACTTCGGTAAGCTGAAAATTAGGCTTCACGGGTATACTAGCACGGCAGCTGGCAGGCATGGATAGTGAAATACGCGAGTTGGGTTAGCATTTGGCCAGTGAACGAGTTTAATTCACACTGAAAAAATACAACGGTAAAGTTGGCGTTCGTGCTCGGACCATACAATATTTCTTCTACAAAATGCGAATCATAGCTCACTTGATTGTAAATATCACAAACATATTCCGTGCAGATCAGACGAGTGCCAAACACATCCAACCAAAACGGATCTGGCCAGCGGGACAGGCCAGGGCCAACACAAGACACGCGCATGATAAAAAGAGACAGATCTATGATTAAACAAGGATGGAATAATACAATGATAAAAAATATAAATAAAATCTCAATTGATACAGAAGAGGAGGAGGAAGAAAGAATCCGAGGTGAACGTGAGTGGAACTACACGAGTCATGAGGCCCGCCCAGCCTGTTACAAAAATGAATAGACAAGAATACAGCACAAAATGTGGTGGCATGCCAGCACGACTCGTCCGAAAGGTAGGGTGCAGCGGCCGCATAATTGTGTCGTGTCGCACGTCGGGCCGGACCGGACCGGCAGGCTCTGCTCACGCGCGCGCCGGCGTCTAGGCGACGAGGGCGACGAGGCCCAGCGCCACCGCGCACGCCGACATGATGCTCCCTGCCATTGTCGGCATGGTCCTTCCTGCCGCCTGCAGTCACCGCGAACGAGGCAATTTTAATCAGCAATCCCACAGTACTAGTAGCATAGGTCACACGCATGATATGCAGCAGTAGTCCGCAGCAAATTGAAAATGTGTTCTCACTTCTGAGCACGTTCGTGTGTGTGTGTCCGTCCCACAATTTCAAGTGATAGTTAAATTATCTAGTGATTAGTAACATATTTATTTGCGACTTAGCTAGTGATTAGCAGTGGCAGTGTGGTAGACAATGCATGGTTGTTTACGGGCGCAGCGCAGGTTATAATACTAAGAGTAGATGATGAACTGGCATAAAGGGCTCGTAGAGGCTTGACTTTCGAATACTGCATTAACTGTTCTGTCCGTGTAACGGCTGGAAAGCACGTGCATGCCTGGCCAACATGTCGGAGCAATGGATCTGCTGCTCTGTTCTCAATCTCACTCACAGCCCAATACTGTGGTCCTATTAATTAATTACAGCGCCATTAGCTTAACTATTTACTCTATATCTACTATAGTTTGTTTTTTCTGAAACTCTATATCTACTATAGTTTTTTTTTCTGAAACTCTATATCTACTATAGTTTTTTTTTCTGAAACTCTATATCTACTATAGTTAACAGCATCGTTAAGTGTTCGTGGTGTTAGTAAGCAGTAATAACAACGGTAATGCTTAACGTGAAAACTGTAGTAGAGTTCATAAGTTCAGCACCGCCTTGCAGTTGTGCCGTCGGTTTGTGGGTCAGTTGTGAAATATAGACGTGCATTGTTGATTCAGATGACGTGTAGAAGTCCGGAGAGAAACGTACCGCGGTGTCGGCGGCAGCGGAGTCGAAGGCGGGGCCGGGGGCGTCGGCGTCGGATGCCGCGGGGGCCTTAGCCTTAGTCTTGGAGGACTTGGTGGGAGCCTCGGCGACGGGCGCGGGGGCCGGAGCCTTGGTCTTCTTCTTCTTCTTGGAGGGCGTCGAGGGCTTCTTCTTCTTGGACGGCGCGGGAGCGGGGGCGTCGGGCTTGGTGGGGATGGTGGCGGGTGCCTCAGCGACGGGGGCAGGAGGCGCGGCTACGGGTGCCTCGACCGGCGGAGGGGTGGCCTTGGGCGCCGGGGCGGGGGGCGGGGTGGCCTTGGTTGGTGGCGCCGCGGCGGGGGCCTTGGCCGGTGGCGGGGTGGCAGCGGTGGTGGGCGCGGCGGCGGGGGCAGGGGTGGTGGTGGTGGACGGCGCGGCGGCCGGAGGGGTGCTGTCGGCGGGGGGTGCCGGGGTGGCGGTCGGCGTGGCGGCGGGGGCGGGCGTCTTCTTGGAGGGGGCGGCCGGCGAGGTGTGTGGTGGACGGCGCGGCGGCCGGGGCCGAGGACTTCTGCGCGACGGCGGAGTGCGCCGCGAGGAGGCAGAGCAGTGCGAGGCAGAGAGCGGCGGCGCGCGCCATTGCGGCTGCTGCGGTCGAGAGGGGAGGAGGCGCTGCTCTGGCTGAGTGGCTGTCTCTGGGTTATGATGATGGGAGTGGAGGAAGCAGCGATGGCCGTGATAAATAGCGGCAGGTAAAGGGGGGAGGGGAGGGAAGCGGCGGGACACCGCTCGCCACAACTGGCAGTGGGGCCAGCGAGGCCATGTGGGGGTAGGTGACGCCAGTTGGTCGGGTTCGGACGCGTTCACGTGGTTCGGTGGGCCGCGGCGGTGGGCTACATCGCGGTGGGCGCTGTCGGGGAGCCGTTGGGGCAGTAGGTGAGGTGAGGTGTGGATGCACGCATGCATGCGCGGAAGAACAGGCCCAGAGAGACAGGCCAAGGGATGGGCTTGTGAGCCGTTGTGCCAGGCTGAGTGGACGAGTAAATGAGACACTTTTACAGTTTTACTCGGTGTATTGGACTGGGAGTTGGGATTTGGACTAGCAGAGAGGCTTGAGATGTGCTACAGAGTGGTGGAGAGCCCGACGGAACATTACGGGGTGGGCCTAGCTACGCATGACCAGGCCTAGTAATCTCAAATGGGCTGGACCGTGATCGTTAGCAGGCCATGCGGTAATAATTGGCTCTCCTTCAATTCTCGCACGTTTCGGCCTCTGTTCTGAATTCACTCCTATATAAAACAAAAAAGATTTACCATTTCTTTGATTCGCAGAGAAGCAAATGGTCAGGAGTTTTTTCTCGCAAAATAAAAAATGGTCCGCAGTTGACCACTACCACGGAGTCAAAACAGACAATATTTGCTTTAAATTCAAGAGCCAATTGTAAGCAAGTAATTCATGTCTCCGGTGCTCACTGAAACGTATTAGAACGGACCTGGCAGCTCGAGTTCGTTTCGTTCGTCAGGAAACTTCGTCGTGAGAATTATCCAATGGGTATGGGCCGCGTGGCAGAAGTGAACACTGACAAAAGCAGATATTGCCCCATCACAAATATCCAAACTATCTGACATAGTCAGCGATTTCAAGTTTCCAACGGTATAGTTGGAACCAAACAGTTCAAATTCGTAAGGAACGAGTACTAAAATTGCGTTTGGAATAAAACTAATCACACCGTACCAAAAACTAAACGTCAAAGGAGAAGCACGTCATTTTTCACAACTAGCGAGAGCATCTCTAATAGTCTGTTTCATAGCTTTTAATTAGAAAAAGAACGAGGACAAAATCTTATGAAAAGAAATAGTCTTTCTAATAATTTACTTTTTCACCTTGTTACTAGAACAATTTTATTCTCTCTCTCTCTCTCCTCTCATTCTCTCCTCCACCTCACAGAAATGCCAACATGGCAACCCCTAAGAAACGTCTAACATTGTCTAAGAGGAGTTCTTCTAAATCTAGTTTCAACTACACCAGCGAATATAGGTCATGTTTGGTTCATCACTAACTCTGCCACACCTAAGCTTAGATAAAGTGTGGCTAACAAAATGTGAACCATAAGTGTGGCAAAGGTTGGTAAAACGTTGAGTCTATAACACGATGTACCATATGTATAATAAAGTGTGATTAGCTACAACTGAGGTGCAAGCCAAATACATATATAAAAAACTGTGACACATCTAAAATTAGGCGTGAGAAACCATGGCTTTGAACCAAACATGACTCTAATATATACATATGGTTGCACGTGGACAAATGCGCTCCAAAATTTTCAAATTCATATTTTATTCACGACTTTAAGTCACGGTTGTTGACACTTTCCAATGGGAAGAGAGAGGGGGGGCGGGGGTTTAATTGGTACTATCTATGTGTCACGATGTAGGTCGTTTTAGATATTGAAATAGTCTCTAAAATGACACTTTCTCTATCAATTTCTAAGATGTTACCTCAAATAAAACTAATTATAAATTATGAAAGTATTTTTCATGATGAATTTAGTAATATCATTTAGCATTGTAAATATAAATAATTTTTTCTATATTGATGGTCAAGCTTCAAATGGTTAAACTTCTATCGATTCTAAAACAACGAGACACATTGTGACACAAAGGAGTATATTCTATTACTGTATGCTCGAATCTTAAAGACGTGTGCGGTGAATTAATTGGTCCAACTAAAAAGAGATTCAGTCAAATATTTCTATGCAACGGATAGTACGAACACATGCAATTGGAGGCAAGACAACTCCATATAGCACGTTAAAGCTAGATGAGAATACCACCCGAAACCCGAAGGATATTGTATGTTTTCCAGTCTTCGGCTTATATATTCGAACCTATGCCGAAAATTGTACCGTGGGTTATATGATCTTGACATGAAAAGCTGACATACACTGCTGGTAGTTCTTAGAAAGAAGTGCAATATATTTGAACATGAACATGTCCTGAAATTTTAGCATTGGCAGTGGCCCCCATGGATGCCTGTTTTCATTAGCAGACGTCCTACCTGAAGAAGCTTTATCAGAAAGGCTAAAGCCAAGCACTAACACTTGTGTGCATTGTACTAAAGCAGCTTTAGATCAAACATATGCCCGTCCTGAAATCCCGCTTTGTTCTAATCAAATCAAAGATGTCACAACAGAAAAGATGAGTGGGTTGCTCCAAATCAAGTGAAGCTTCTGCTGCTTTTTATGTTTCAGACAGTGCATGCCTCCAACAGAACAGACATTGGCGGACTTGTGAAGCAACGTCTCTAGATCTACGAGGTTAAAGATAGAGATGCAGCATAGCTGATCTAACTGTGATTATACATAGGATAACACTGTACATGTGAGGCTAAATTCACAAGCCACTTGTGTAGTATTAAACTCTCTGTTTCATGAGTACATGTCTCAATTCTGCAAACTATCAATCCACTTGGGATAAGAAAAATAAATAAACAACACGGAAGAAGATTGGTCTGGTGCTGTAGCTGTTGTTTAATAAATATAGTAGATGCAGAAACAAAGGAACAGCTAATATGTCCAGACGCAGTAGGGCCAAATCATTTGGACCATAGCGCCTTTGTGGCTCGTAGAAAGCTGACACAAATTTAGATCCCATCTATCCATCCATCAGAGTGCCTCGATACAAGCGAAGCAAATTGGTGCCATTGTTGTTCCTCACATGCAGATTTGGGTTCTTGCTCCTTGGCAGGGTTATGTTGGATTCCCTGATGGATCTAAACAAAGGAACTATGCAACGATCATGTTATCAGATGCATATCGTAGCTGGGCTGCGTGCTACGGACTTCTGAGCTTAGGGCTTCTTAGTATTCAAAAATATATAGAATTAGATTTATGTCACGTAAAATTTACATGAATTGAAATCACATAAATAAATAATAAAAATTATTCGTTTGCACCACAGAAGAAACGTATAAATTTTCTTGAAAGATTAGGTATTTGCCATAGTTGTTGTAGGCTCAAAAAAATTCATGAGATTAGACTCAATAGAAAATTTTCTTTAGAATTATATGCAAAGTAGTCCATAGGAAAAATTCATGAGGTTTTTAATCCTATAAATCAAACAAACTTTACATGATTTTTTTAAAAATATAGTTCTCTAAAATTTCTATGAGGTCCTTAAGGGCACAACCGGTGATGGTAGTGCCAGCGCCATTGCAAAATAGCCAAATTTATCCTGTGAATTCTGCAGCACTTCTAGAGGCTGCGCAATATCTGAAGATGAACAGCACTGCACGAAGCACGTTCGCAATAAATAAAGCAAGGCACCTGCAGATATAGAGGGAATTCATTAAGAAAAACCCGGGGTTTTAGTAGCTCAAATGGGCAGCTTAGATTAGCCATGGTGATATCCAAATGGACAAGGTTTCGTGCAAATCGACCGTATGATTGCATTAAACAGGATTAGCATGCGTTGGAGGGCAATAATATAGTAGCAGTGTTGGGCGCTTCTTTTCTTTCTTGGGTACGAGTATCTCTCTACACTGCAAAATGGAGTGCGCAAATGTAGTAGTGTCGGCCATACTGCCATCGATTGGAATCAACACACGAAGGTGTTGAAAGCAGGATGCGATTGAATACAAGAGACAAAAGTTGGAGCTACAACGTTTGCACTGGAATTGGAGACTACCAAGGATTCCGAGCAACAAAAGGTGCACAAGGTGTTGATGCTATCACTATGGTATGTTGTTTTTTGTTTGTTACTGCTAACTCTTTTTCTTTAAAACAAACTGCTAATCCTTGAGGAGAACACAAATCAGCGGCGACATGTACGCATGGAACAAGTAGAAATGCGTTTTCTTAAGCTTCCCTGTTCTTCATAAAGCACCAAGTACCCCACAAGTAAACGCGGCGACGACTTCATAAATAAACTTGTGATCGAGGTGCCCTAGTCAAAACTCTCTCGCATATCAGTAAGTCAGCTTTAGCACCAAAAAGAGGAAGTTTGACAAACGTTTCCACTTGAGCCATGAGGTACACATGCTTCAACACAACATGTGAAGTCCGCAACAACCAATCTAGAAGCTAAAAACAAACTACTCGAGTAACCAATCGAGATACCTTGTGCAAGTTGTAGAATGTATAAAACTATCTTGACTAAGCATGCTTGAAAAATACCAAAACATAGAGAAGTGCTAAAGCGGCAAAAATAAACTGCTCAATTCAGCTGCCGTGAACATTGAAATCGTGCAGAGTTGTTTCACAAATTAAGAGAAAACTGTTTACACTTTAGCTTTCTGGTCTTCGATCTCAACAGCTCAACTCCTATCAAAAGTCATTAAAAAAGAACTTATAGGAGTACTTCCCTTCACTTCACAAAAACAAAAAACTGTACGTACATATCGTTTCGGAATCTCTATCAGTGAAACATTTTATATCTTGGCCATCAAAATAGAATAATTTATCAATATCTACGATACCAAATTGATGGTACTAGGTCTATCAGAAAATATAGTTTCATAATATATATTTATTTTCTATTATAAAAATATACTTTTATAAAATATATATACATATATATGTATATATATATATATGTATATATACATATATATTAAGGTGGATGCTAGGCGTTGGGTGGGGGGGGGGAGGGCAAATCTTCGAATGGGCCCGCCCCGTCCGATCTCACTTAAGTGGATCAATCTAGGGCGTCCCTCCGCTACAACATAAGAAACCTGCATGCAACAATATCTTTTACATATACAACATCATTGCAACATTTTTCACAGTGGTTAAAAGAACATGAGAAAACACTTGCAACATCTACAACGTTTTAAATAAATGTATGCAACAAATTTTTATATGTATGCAACAAATTTCTATCCAATGCAACAATTCATGTAAAAATGGCTACAACATGTGCAACATAAAAAGTTAACATAAGCAACATAAAAAAAAATTACACAACAACACAAAAATAATGTGCAACATGCACATAATCTATGTACCAAAAAATACAGAATATTGCAACATAATGTCCATATGAATGCAACAAGAAAAATACACATATACAACATGCAATAATAACCTAAGCAACATCAAAAATTTCTAAATCACTAACTCTCATCATCATCATCTAAGCCACCGGCCTTGCCATCTCTGGGCACGACATCAGCGAATCTAGCCGATTGGGGCCTAGCCGTTGCCAGATCAGGACGCCCAAACTCTATCCTTACACTACACCGTCCTCCATGAGCTCGACGGCACGGAAAATGGCCGTCTCGAGTTCCGACGGCGCCACACCATTAGAAGCAGCAAGGTGCTCGGAAGAGTTGCGGTTGTCGACGATGAGGTGGTGTCTGATGGCATCAAGTGCAGTGTGAGAAGAGAAGCATAGGGATGAAGCTTCTGGGTTGAAGAGAGGGTAGAAGGAGAAGAGAAGCATGAAGATTAAGAAAGGAGGGAGTGTGTCCTTATGCTTCAGTTGCTGCGAATGAGGAGGGCGATCGAATGAACAAATCAATCGATCGAGGGGCAGCTTTCTTCGTAAATTAATGGTTCAAAACATCATATACCAAGGCAACCTTGAAAACCATGACAATGTTCAGAATAACATGTACCATGACATGGAGGATACAGAGCAATCTAAAATTACCGTAACAGTCATGTTCTGGCATCCATTCCAATACAAACATAGTAAACAGTTTTATCATCCTTTAATTTTCTAATTATGTTTTCATTAGTGTTACCAATACTACTCCCTTCATCCACAAATATAAGACATACATACTTCTCAAAATTTATCTTTGACTAAGAATTTATTCAATAAAATATGAATTACATGATATCAAATTGATACTATTAGAAAGTGCTTTTTAATATGAATCTAACAATATTAATTTTGTATTATATAACTCATATATTATTAAATAAATTATTAATTAAAGATAAATTTAAAAATATACACGCCCATTTATGAACCGAGAGAGTAACATCAAGTCTCGTGAGCTTTAACAACTAGCACTCCTTGTTTGCGGGACTTACGCGGCACGCAATAAAGCGAGCAGGAATTGGCGAGGAAATTGACCGATCGAGGCAACGTTCGTGAGACGAGGCCGCACCATCATCATCATACTAGTCACCAATC